>JAJJWW010014947.1:0-376121 GCA_023531295.1 Papaver armeniacum | reverse complement strand
CGATACTCCTCGATTTCGCTACATATTCATATCTTTCTTGTATTTAGGTTGTCGTCATCCGTTACGTCGTTTTTATTCCAAGCCCGCGATGTCTTCGCAGTGTGTCGTTTATTGATTTCACGAGAGTCTTGGTGTTGCGATATTCTGATCCTACACCAGAGTTAGCACTCTATATCAGGTTATAGATTGGTGGCATATAAATAATCAATTTCTGGACCCCAATATGATAGATAGAAACGTTTGCCTTTATTGCTTGTTTCAGATTGTAATAGGAAGAGTATTACAAACTTTTATTATTTGTATGAAAGAGTATTGCAACCTTTTCCTTCAAGGTATTTTCTGCCCTATGAGTTGTACCCTTGTTCTTCTTTTCCTCTAGAATTTCTTATTAGTATTTTTTCTAGTAATCTCTTATTTTTCTCCCCCTATGCCTACACGTACTCCTCTTCCCCTTATTTATAGATTGAGTTAACTTCTAAATATTATTCTATCTAGGAAGGGAAACTTCCATATGTTTGTAATCTTCTGAAAATAGGTCTCATTCTAGGATTAGGAAACTACTTTTAGAATTACTAGGACTTGTGCTCTTGTATGTAGACTTGGGTACACTCCTGTATGCAGACTTGGGTACAAGCTCTTTTGATGGGCCTTATACCTAAAAAACGGATCAGACCTCCCCCATCAGGAAGCTTTAGATGCAGAAGTTTATCCTGCAGCTGTAGTACTGTTGATTACCACTTCACATGCTTTAAACTTTTTCCGTTGATACAGTCTTGAGACAAATTTTGTTCTTTCAACTGTAGTCAATTGTGTGTTCTTGCTTAGAATCAGATTTTATTTAGTTACTTCACATTAGAGCTAAGCCTTGGCAACTTGCAATGATGAGCGTTAAGCCTTGTGTAACTTGTAATTATGACGCCTCATTTTGCTCATCAAATAGCTTGGTTTGTTCAAGTGTTTGGTTTGTAGTGCCGACAGAAGTTGTGGTTTCTTCTTCTCTTAGATACCAGAGTGCGGAACCTTTTTCCGATTTTTACCAGTCTCCAAGTTTTTTCTCGTCGTGAGAACGTTGTATCTCTGTCTTGTAGGTAAATGCAATATGACAAACATCTAATGGGACAAAATCACATGTTACCTGATCTACGTATTTCTTGTTGATGGTGAATTCCAAGGTGCATTGAGCAGTCACTTGCAGCTATGTATCCTTCTTCCAACCATCCTAACGGGTACGGGTTAGGGTGTGATGTTTTCTTCAACTTCGGCTTTCTTAACTAGTTGTTAGGATGGTAAGTTATTGTGATCCGCTATCAAATAGAGTGAGAACTGGTGTTTTTTTTTAACTTGTGCATTCACCCAAAGTAACTCTTCTTTAGTAGATTCCAAGATCGGGGTTCTGAACAAGTGATTTTTCCTTGTATCCTAGTTGATACTTTCTTCTTGTCATTATCACAACTTTGCTATCGGGATCAAGTGATCCGTTAATCACCTCATCTTCTTTTTTTTTCTTTGTGTTAACTTGCTTGTCCTCTTCCATCATGTTGGTCTTAACTCCGGATGTAATTTCCAATAGCCTTCTTTCACCGTCGATCATTTTCAATTCTCACAGTATTGGTTGATTATTGCCATAACACGATGTCTTCCTCTTCAAGAGCAGTGTTCACAATCTCTCTTTCGTTTCTTTATTTCCTTGTCCCATAGGGTTGATTCTTTATCTCAATATACATAGATTTCTCGCAAGCATCGTCAATGTCGGTTACTGAAAAAAGTTTCTTGATTGCCTTGCTCCATAGGGTTGATTCTTAATCTCAATATACGTAGGTTTCTTGCAAGCATCGTCAATGTTGGTTACTGAAAATAACTGGCAAGCCTCCTTTATATTTCTCAATAGTCTTGGAATCTCACATTTAATGTTATAGCTTGCTTGTGAAATTCAGTAGTGAACTCTTGGACATTCTGCCGTTTAAATTATCGCAAGAATCGTCATTGTTCGCGTAATCTCTCATTATAGCCAATCAGGTAGAACTAGTTTTGAATATCCATTGTAAATTGTTCCAAGTTAGTAGCCACTGGAGTTTCCAAGCATGATATGTATGCTTCCCACCAAATAAGAGCATGACCATCAAGTCTAATAAAACTTACCGTTTGCTATTCGGTAAATCTCTTGGTGCTAAAATAAACCTCTAAAGATTTGAGCCAACCATCTAACTTCTCTAGATCTCCGTTATAGGCAGGGATCCCGATTCTTGCATCCACTTTGAATGGCGAATTTTCTATGAACTCTAGATGTTTTCCCATATTTGACTTGGAAAGTCTTTTGGTTCTTGTTGTGTTTGTTGTAGTCCTTTCTTTGGAGTGGCCATATCCTCCATTGTTTTTATATCTTCCTCTGATTTCTCCATAGTGTGTTTTCTTGCAGATTGGATAATGATAATGATGAGACAAATGTTTTCTTGCTTCTATCAATATTAGGATCTGACGGTAATTCCTCGTTATCCTTGGATCGAAGCCCTTTCATTCATCTCCGAAAACATTATTACTTACTCACCTTCTAGCTCTGATACCATTGATCAATTTCTGGACCCCAATATGATTGATAGAGATTAGCTACACAAGTAGAATTAAAGAACTAACATATTCCAATAGTAACGTTTATCTTTATTGCTTGTTTGAAAGAGTTATTTTCTGCCCTAAGAGTGGTGGCCTAGTTCTTCTTTTCCTCTAGAATTTCTTACTAGTATTTTTTCTAGTAATCTCTAGTTTTTCTCATCCTTAAGCTCATGTATATTTTGCATTCTGGAGGAAGAAATTCAGGAAAGGAAAAAGAATCTGTAGAGTGCAAGTGCTTCGATTCTCTTACGGTTTTCTAGTTTAAGATTATTGCTCTGATTGTGCCTGGTTTTCTATTAATGTTGTAAACCATTCATATTAGATATCGAGTAGCGAGTTTGCTGTTAAGATTGTGGGACAATTATTGTATGCCATGAATTGTCCGTTTTTCTCATTCTTACTAGTAAGGCCACATGTGCGATGCACATGCTTGAATTGGATTCTTTTAACAACACCAAATTTGATAATAATGGAAAAAAAATATTAATTTTTTTTTTAATATCCTTGTTTGTACTCATTACGTAGATACTTTAAAGAGATTTCCAAATATATTAATTTTGCAAAAATCCGATGTGTATTTTTAAAGATATCCAAGTTTTAATTTTTTTAATCTATTTTTAAAACAATGGCATTCCTGTAAATATACAAATATTAACTAAAAGCTTAGTAAATTGGGGTATTATTGTCATGTGAAAAGGCTTCACCAAAAATACCTATTTTCTTTATATTAGTATAAGAATAAGATGTGGTTATGTTGTGATAATTGTTAGTAACACTTTGTATGAAACTTAGCACATTGTAATTACTGTTGTAATATTTTTCTTAATATTGTGGATTGTGGTGTCAACTGTCAAGGGATGCCAACTGACCATGGAATCAAAGAACTGCCTGATTTGGTGAATCAACTACAGCCGATTCAAAGAACATTCAAGGTCCCTAATCATGTGAAGCAAAGCAACTTAGAAGCCTACCAGCCAAAACTAGTGTCGATTGGCCCTTATCACTTTGGAGAACTTCAATTGCAGCCTATGGAAACCCATAAGAGAAAAGCGCAAGACATATTTGTTGAGAGATCTAAACTGACCATCAATTACTATAAGGTTGAAATGAAGGAAGTCTTGGACACACTAAAGGAGTCTTATGCAGATCTGGATCATGTTTTATGGAGCGATGATGATAAATTTATTAATCAAATCATTCTTGATGGTTGCTTCCTCATCGCATTCTTTTGGAACCCTTGTCGTTTTTTAAACAACATGCAATTGACTACGATATTTTGATGCAAGACCTGGTGATGGTTGATAATCAGTTGCCTTACTTTGCACTTGAGAAGTTGTTGACAACTTCTGGAAAGGTAATCTCATATACTTTGACTTAAACCCTACTTTAATTAGCATCCGTTATTTTTAAACGCAACTTTAGTTATTATTCATTAGCATTCCTTATTTTAAACCTGGCATTTTTAGGGGCGACCCCAAACGAATTAGGGGAGACTTTTTTATTCCCAACCCATATACACCGTTAAGGGATGTCCAAAAACGCGGAGAATACGTTAATGCCCTTACATAATCGGAAGCTATTTTGTGCCCGATTATTATAAAGAAATCGGAAACTTAGTAACGATATTATACTACCGATTAATATTGATTTTGTGCCAAACGCGTATCTTGCTTCTATAACAATCGGAAGGAAAAACAACCTCACGAGACTACCGATTATAGTAGCTCCTAAATTCCTAAAATTGGTGATTTCGTCAAGGAAGAAATTTGGGGCAACTTTATAATCAGAAGTCATATTAACTACCGATTATTCTAGTTCCCAAATTCGAAAAAATGACATTTCTGCAAAAACAAAATTTGGGGTAAGTGTATAATCGGAAGTCTTATTAACTACCGATTAATATAGTTCTCAAATTCAAAAATTGAGATTTCGAAAAACAAAATTTGGGGCAATCAGTATAATCAAGTCTTATTACTTCATTTGACTACCGATTATACAGCTTGCCCCAACAAAATAGAGTCGTTGGAACTTTAAACTCTATGTAAGGATTGTATCCTTTTACTCTCTATGGAACACAAATACCTTTAAACTCTCTCCAACATCATCTTCAACATAATGGCCCAACCATTCATTAATCCTACGGAGTTCACGATTGAAGAAGATTTATCTTTATGTAGGCGCTATGTTCAATTCTATCCGAGACAAGGAGAAGAACGTAGGCAAGGAGGCATAATGAGTATAAGTTATTTGGGGAAAATTCACGAAAAATTCTACGCTGACACCTTGTAACCCAAACAACCGTCACTCCG
Organism: Papaver armeniacum; assembly: GCA_023531295.1. Classification (NCBI taxonomy): domain Eukaryota; kingdom Viridiplantae; phylum Streptophyta; class Magnoliopsida; order Ranunculales; family Papaveraceae; genus Papaver; species Papaver armeniacum. Next base: position 371,205 of record JAJJWW010014947.1, on the reverse strand, counting down.
CTGATCTTTTCTCGCCGAGTTGGTTCAATAAATGCAGACACGTCGAAGAATTCGTCCATTTAACTTATCTTGTGAATCAATATCGATTGAGGGGTGAAACCAATGATGAGGTTATAGAACGATCTCTAGGGAATGGCGGAGATGGAAAAGATCAAGCTTCCGTTATGAAGCTCATTTTAGAATCCTTAGGGCGATGGAAAGATTTAATCCGTTTAGGACTCGTCCAACACGTCCCACGACGCTAATCACAATGCCTTGTAATAGAATTGCGGGAGTTCAATGTAAAATTATGATGATGTGTTACATGTGTAGGTGATATTGTTGTGAATTTCAAAATATTTATGATAATCTAAGTTTTAATTGTTGATCTAACTACCGATTATACTCCAACGGCTAGTTCGTTCAAAAGAAACTAGCCGTGCCTCGAAAACCACACACAATCGGTTGATAATACATATTGATAAACCTCCGATTATACTACTCTAATGAAACTGAGAACTCTGTTGACAAAACATCCTATAATCGAAGTATATAACAATAAATATTTACCGATTACGCATGATCGGGTGCTTTGTTCAACCATTCCCTACCGATTGTGTTTAATAATTGTACGTAATTTCAGTATAGTCTTGTAAAAGTACGCATCAACGGCCATATTTTCAAAAAAAAAAAAAGACGTTGGGACTCTCATCTATATAAGGAGGGTAAACTCTTCTTATTTATGCACCAAACAACACATATACAACATCGTGTATTATACAAATAGATTTTCCATCGTCTACTCTTGTGAGTTCATTCTATATCTCAACTTACAAGCATGGCAACGTTTGACGCAGCTGAAGATTTGGTCATTGTGAAAACATGGTATCGTAAAACAAGACGTGAAGATGTCATAGCAGGAAGGTTAACACCCGAAGTATTTTAGACGAGGGTATATAGCCAATTTGTACGAGAGTATGTAAATCCAAAGCAAAGATCACTCCAACAAGTTCATGATCGTTTCGGACTTGTCCAAAAAGGGGTAAATGATTACATAATGATACAAAAGAGGATGTTTAACACTAGCCACTTAAGCTTGTCAATCCAACAATTTGTAAGTATAACGCTCGGTTATTCTTTTTAAATAACACCGGGTGTTTAATCTTTCTTACTAAAACGAAGTTGACATTATTTTATGTTTGTTTATGTAGGAGACACTCGCAAAAAAAGACAAGATTTAGTGGAAAAGGGTGAAGAATTCACTTATGATGGAAGTTATGAATTCTCAAGTCCGTCAGCAACAAGTATAAATGTTGATTGATGGCTACAATCGGAAGTTATTATTTTATATTGTCTACCGATTCTGGGAAGATTCTCAGCTTTTGTCAGACTTTGGTGACAATCGGAAGTTTATGCAATATATTGTCTACCAATTCTGGGAAGATTTTCAGTTTTTTGTCAGACTTTGGTGACAATCGGAAGTTTATGCAATATGTTGTCTACCGATTCTGGGAAACATTTACACTTTATTTTTTGTCAGAGTTTGGTGTCAATCGGATGTTTATGTATTATGTAATCTACCGATTCTGGGAAAAAAATTTAGTTGTTTTGTCAGCCTTACAATCGTAAGATAAATTCAAAAAGTTAATAACCGATTATAATATTGATTGAGTCTGTTTACAAAAGCTTGTATAATCGGTTGATATATTAAAAATATAACTACCGATTATAGCTTTATACTTCACAGTATTTTCCACAAAATTCCAAAAAAAACATGTACAAATAGGGCTTTCCAAAATACATCTTTCAAACATAACGATCATTTATCTTCATCATCCGAGGGAACCAATTCCAGTAGGCCTTCCGGGAAATCCTCCTTCATGACGCGATCCCAATCCAACATGTTGGTCTCATATTGTTTCAACCAATCGTTACAATGATTCGTTGGGAAGTAATCACTCAAACCACCCAACGGAGGTAATGGGCAATCCATCTTTACTCTTAGACCGATAAAATGCATCTCATTCACAAATGCCATAACAATTCTTCTATCTTTAACAGATTCATCGCAAACCGTCCTTGTAGGTGTAAACGTAAAAGAATGTCCATACCTAGGAGGAACAAAGAAATGTACCACGCAATTATTCAAAGAGTCCGCTAAGAGATATCCACATTTAGGCGTTGTCATCCAATACTTGGATCCGATTGTCTTCAATCCCTTTCTGCACTTTACACGCGCAACTAAGTCTTTGAACTCTAGTTCTTTGTCGTGCCTATCTCATTCCTTCATCATCTACATATAGAAATCCTTGTCCTTTATTAGTTGTACCGCCATCTTAGTTCTTAAATTTTGACATTGGGTGACATCTTCGTTCACCGCCTCTTCAAAGTAACCAATTTGTTCCGAGGCGACGTGAAACCCACAATTGCCATCCCCATCAACCTCGTCGGTGGACAAAACAAATGGAACAATGAGTGGAGGGAGTTGTTTCATATACTCTTCTATAATCGTATACCTTGATCGTGTTGGTCTACCATGTAAATCCCTAGGACAACGAAGAGTACCATACTTCTCTCTTATAGTCACCATTTCCGTTGATTGTGTTTGTTGCGAGTCGCTCCTTTGATCAATAACTACGGAGATAGTTTGGGTCTCCACTAACACAACTTCTTCCACCGCATCGGCTTGACTTACTTGAGAAGGCTTCGTAGAGACCTTTGGACTCACTTGTTGTCCGGTTGGTCCATTTTGATCTTTTCTTGGACGAATATTATAGTTTTTGGCAAAGGTTGAATCCCTGGTCACTTATAATCGGTAGGATTATAAGTTTTATCATCTACCGATTATGGCAGATTTCAAAATTTCGCAAATAAGGATTTTAGCAAAAACTCATTTTGGGGCAACCTATAATCGGTAGGTTTTGAAACCTATTTGGCTTACGATTATGGATACATCCAAATCACGAACCATATGGTTATGCCTGGCTCTGTACCCTCTAAACCTATGAATTTTGGCACATGTTGGATTTGTGGCTTTGTATAATCGGGCGGTAAGAAGTAATAAACTCTACCGATTATGGTAGATTTCAAAATTCATCACATGAAGGATTTTAGAAAAAACTCATTTTAAGGCAACCTATAATCGGTAGGTTGTGGAACCTATTTGGCCTACAATTATGGATACACCCAAATCACGAACCATATGGTTATGCCTGGCTCTGTACACTCGAAACCTATGGAATTTGGCAAGAGTTCGATCTGGGGCTCCTTATAATCGGTAGGTTGTTAAGTTGTTAACTCTACCGATTATGGTATATTTCAAATTCTCTTACATGAAGGATTTTAGAAAAAACTCATTTTAGGGCAACCCATAATCGGATGGTTTGGTAATATATTTAACTCCCGATTAACGCTGCATCCAAAACACGAACCAAGTGGCTATGGCTGTCTGTGTGCACTCAAAACCTATGAAATATGGCAAAGGTTGGATATGGGGCTCGTTATAATCGGTGGGTTATATAATTATATACCCTACCGATTATGGTAGATTTCAAAATTCATTACGTGAAGGATTTTAGGAAAAACTCATTTTGGGGCAACTTATAATCGGTAGTGTATGTAACATATTAGGCTTCCGATTATGGCTACGTCCACATCTCAAGCCAAGTGGTTATGGCTGGCTCTGCACCCCTCAAAACCTATGGAATTTGGCCAAGGTTGAATATGGGGCTCCTTATAATCGGTAGTCTTATAAGTTGGATAAGCTACTGATTATAAAAGGGATTATTAGCCGAAATATCTACACAATAATCGGTAGGTATAGTTTCAATTTAACCTACCGATTATGGTGTTGGCTTATATAAGGGCATATTGGCCATTTCGAAAAATCGAAGATAAATGGTAGCTTAGATTTACATTTGGGTGACCTTTTTTGTCTTTTAGTGTCGCCCCTAATTCGTTTTGGGTCGCCCCTAAAAAATGCCAGGATTTTAAGACCCAACTTAGTTGGAAAAAAAATAAAGAACATATAGCCAGCCAAGATGTACATTGGTATCTAAAGTAAGTTTAGTTTTTCCCTCTGTTTTTTATTTTCTTCCTCTATTTCATTTTTGTTAGTTTCAAAAAGGCGACAAGCTTCTGTTCATAGTTGTATTTTCTCATTGAGCTCTCAAGTATGCCCTTATTTTTTTTTTTTGTAATTATAAATTTATGACTAAGTTGAAAATGTTAAAGAGTATTTACATGAATAGGAAATAAATTTGTTTAAATTGTTATTTTCTTTTTGTTTCTTATTTGGTAACAGTATGACATTTATTAGGGACAGGTTTGGTACTTCCAAAGCGGACTAAAATTAGAAAAACCTAGGGAATGTTATTTATTAGCCTTCTTCGTTTATGTTATGTGATGTTATGTGAGCGAATCACTAACTTGAATGTAACCTATTTTTTTATACAGAATCAAGATTTCATCTCTAAACTGATGAGGCCCGGCCTTCAGGAGTCAGGCTTTCATATACTCGAGATGTATATGGGACGACGAGTCGGATATCGAGAATTAGGTGAGAGACTATCTTATAAAGTGGTGGGTAACTTGAGTGCTTCAGAGCTGTGCCTGTTTAACGTGCAATTCACAAAAGCTAAAAGCTTATCCAAAATGAAGTTCAACAGTAATACAGGAGTCTTTGCCCTTCCGGCCTTTATCATCAATGAGCACACCACATCTGTTTATCTCAACATGGTTGCTCATGCTCTTACTCAGACATCGGCAAGATACAACAAGTATGTAATCCATGCTCGTCTTATGGGCACTCTAGTAAAGTCGACCAAGGACATTTTATTGCTCCAATCCCGTGGAATCATTATCAATGAATTGAGTGGTCATGATGCTGCTGTGGAGGTTATACAAGAAATTGCTAGGGGAAGCATTACTTTAGAGAATGTAGTGGATGATAAGGGCTTATCATTCAATTTGGTGCAAGACAGGTTGAATCGGTTTTGTCAACATAACCGAAGACGAGAAACACTTGGAGGCCTTTGAAATTGGACTTCGGCGAGACTCATCTGAAGACGGCGCTGTTTTTACGGAGAGCATTACTGTTCATTCCAGTAAAGGTTGCAATCATTCTCCTGGCAGTCTCATACGTTGTTTGTGTTTAAGTTGGTTTATGGGTTTGTTTCACTAAGGAGGCTGCTACGGAGAGCATTACTGTTCATTCCAGGTTCATGTAACATAAGGTCTGACTTTCTTTATGTTGGGACAGCAGAATGCGCATGCAGATTTGATCTCTTTTCGCTCAGCAAGACTATGCGCATGCTATAGTGTCATACTTGATATATTTTTTCTTCACTGTGAAAATTTTCCTGTCCATCCTTGCTGAATCTTAAGTACTTGGAAATGCGAATTTCAAAATCATTCAGCCTTTTAATAATAAGTGATCCATACGTAATTGCTACGCCATCAAGAAATCAAAAATTCCTTGTGCCGTTGTGCGTCTTAAGATTCTCAAATGTATCCATGCTTGACACCTTGTAATTCCATGCGAGGTTCAACTGTGTACTAGCTAATATTCCATCGAACCCCCTTGAAGAAGGTGCAAAAGAGTTGTTTTGATTCCCAGCGAGCAGGAAGTAACTATGCAAACCACGAAGAGCAGGAAGTTTTTTTTGATAAGAACGAAGAGCAGGAAGTAACTGTGCAAACGACGAAAAGTTTACGACTTTCATGCCCTGTTTAGATAGATTCTATGCTGATACATTTTGAACTGATTTGGGCGAGTGGAAAACTTTTCGAGTTTCAGGCCCTGTTAATGTCACATTGACTCGTTCTTATGGTAACCCATAATGGTTCAACGAAGGGCAAGGATTTCGCCCGTAATGGTGTTCGACGAAGGGCTAGGATCTCGCACCAAATCTCGCTCGGAAATGGTTTTCCAGAGCAAAGGGGCAGTGGTTGGCGGAAGGGGAAAGAAATTCAAAATATTTTCATAAAAATGCTTCGTATCTTCAGAAGGTTAATGGTATTAATTCTTTCTTAGTGAATGTGGTAATGTGTCATGATAAGGATGTAATCCAATCGTGCTAGGTGAAAAGCCGAATGACTAACAACTGATCTGACGTGGCAGCTGAAGTGCAAGAAAAAAATAACAGAAAGTCTAGACTCACTTCGGATGTTCACAGAAGATTTCACCAATAGATACAAAGATTACAACCCATGGGGCCAACTTCTGCCACATTCATATCCCAATGCATTGCACGCAAGGTTATATCCATTCGATCCCTCTCTGTGAAAATTGAAGTGGGAATTCGGTGTAAGTCTAGCACAGCTCAAAAAATAATTAGTCATGATATACACGTCATCAAAGAGAACAAATAAATTTTCAAAAGAAATTTTTATGTATTCTGTTCTGAAATAGATCTTCTATTATCCTTTGGATTAGTTAGAGCTTCTCTAATGGTGAATGTGAATATTTCATATGTGGCATCACTTCTAAGACATCCTTTGAGTAGAAAATCCTAAATATTAGGAAAAATAAAGTTTTATCTCCAACCCATAAAGTTTTCTATTATTTGTTTACTTATTTGTAGGCATATAATTGGTTAAAATCCTTTCCATTTTTATTTTTCATTGACTTTTATTAATAAAAGTGTGACTAGGATGGGAAGACATCCTCTAAGTGAATGTCTAAAACTAGAGGTTCACCTAAAGGATGTCTAACTTTTTTTTTTGCCACATCATCTTCACATCAATGGGTTGGAGATGATTTTTTATAAATATTGTTGTGAATCCTATGTGGATTATGACTTTTCCTCCACACACACATTCCATTGGAGAGGCTTTTAGCTACTAGGAAACCCATGTATAATCTTTCAATATTTGTGATCAATTAAGAATCAAACGTGTATAGCAAACACAAAGACACAGTGTTAATTAAAATTCAATCATTAATCAAAGATCAAGATAGGTCTTCTTCATCAGAAGTCGTATTTTGATTTTTGAGCAATATGGTTCCAATTCTTTAGATCAGCCAACCAATCAATTTTCCTAAAACGGGTAGAGTATCAGAAAACACCCTAATTAATGTAACAAATTCTCAATTCTGTGATGGAACCTGTTTAGATCGATTCGAATTAAGCTTGTGTTACCTAAAATTGAAATTTTTCTTGAACATAACAACGGTTAGCAAAAGGTTTTCCTAGATTTTTCATGTGAATCTGATATGCAAGTAGATAAGAATGTAAATCTTCCATTAATAATCATACTGATATCCGTAGTGACGCTGAAATGCTGGCAACAGTGTAGCAATCAAAAGAAAAAAAATCAGAGAAAAGAAGTTAGTACGCAAGGATTTAAACTAAAAATACTTGTTATCTCTCTAATGACATGGACAAGAGAAAAAACCAATTCTTCCTCCACATCGCATGTTAGATCATTTGTCAAGTAGCTGTTAAAAGGCTGGTCATATAGCAAATGAGGAAGCTAAAACGTTTTATGTGGACTTGTTTAAAGAGACATGTCGACTTTTGGGATAAGTTTTTGATGTCCGCTTTTATTTGATGGGTGTATGGGGAAAAATCACATGTTGATGTGTCTCTCTTATTAATTGTTTTAACATGTTTCGTTTCCAAAAATATTAAAGATAAATATAATCAATTAAGATAACCAATATCCTCTCTAGAAATACGCTTCCATTCTGCTTTTGAAAACAAAATCTGTTAAAACAATAAATAAGAGAGACACATGTCAACATGTGATTTGTCCCCCATGTACTCATCAAAAACCATCAAAAAGTCATCAAAAAGTCATCCTTACTTTTGAGGGTCTTGATTTGCCGAGTGCCACAGTTCAACTAAGCTTTCAGTTGGAGAAGTTTTTTGAGGAAGAGGAGATGAAGAGTGTAATATGGGGTTTTGAAGGAACAAGTGGCCATGACCTGATTGTTGTACAATGGAATTTTATAAAGCGATTTGGGATATCATCAAAATGGATCGAACAACAATGGTGAAAGAATTTGAGCAAACTGATAATCTTGACCGGCGGTTGGATGGTACTAACATTAAATTGATACCAAAGTGTGATGCTGCGATCTCTATGCACACTTTCAGACCGATTAGTCTAATAGGGGGTATTTATAAGATTGTTTCTAAGTTGCTGGCAGACACGCTAAAGCAAGTACTACCATCTATTATCTCTGAATTTAAGGGTGCATTTGTAGATAATAGACAAATTATAGACGGGATTCTTGTTGCTTCAGAGTTGATTGATTTGAGAGAGATGGTACTCCTGGTTTGGTGGTAAAGATGGATTTGGAGAAAGCATTCGATAACGTCAGCTGGAGTTGTTTGGATTATACTTTTGCAAGATTTGGCTTTGGCTTTAAATGATGTTTATCTAGCATTAGATTCTCTATGACAATCAACGGCACGACTTCCTCTTTGTTTAAAAGTGGTATAGTAATTGAGCAAGGTGACCCCATATCCTCGTTTTTGTTCATTCTGGTTGTGGAGGTTTTATCTGTTGTGATAATGAAAGCAGCTACAATGGAGCTACTATCGGGGTTTAAGCCTGCAGTGAATGCTAGCGACATAAATCACATGCAAACTGCAGATGATCTTATTGTCTATTTAGATGATAATGTTGACTCATGTGATAAATCTTAAAAATATGTTTCATGCATTTGAGATGGTTTTTGGTCAGAAGGTCAATTTAAGAAAGAGTGCCTTAGTGGGCGTGAGAAATGCTATAATGTTGCTGAGAGCGCGACTCAATTTAGTTGTTCTTTGTCTTCCTTTCCTATGAAGTATCTGGGCATATACCCTTGGCAATTAAATCAAGGGCAGTGGGTGTATCGGAGGTGATTATCCAGAGATTTCAGAAAAAACTCGATACTCGACGGAGCAAATACTTGTCTAAGGGTGGTAGGTTGATACTAATAAAATAAGTGCTTTCTTCCATTCTCAAATATTATACGTCATTATTTCAGATGCCTAAGTCAATGGAGAAGCATCTTGAAAGAATAATGACGCGGTTTTTTTGGGATCAAACAATAACAAACATGAGAAGGGATGGGTAGGCTGGAAAAAGGTGAGCATCTCCACGGAAGGAAGGGGAGTTGGAAGCTTAGGATTATGAATAAAGCATTGCATGATAAATGGATATGGAGGTACGTTAATGAACAAAATTGGTAAATTTTTTTATTTACTCTAAGTTTGGTGGAAATGTAAATGCTTTTTCTCCTAATCCTTCTAACAAACCAGTGGGAAAAAGTCTATGGAACAGTATTTTAAAATGTTATAATGAAGTGAAACAAAGCAAGTGAATTCCGGTGAAAGGGTTTTATTTTGTAAGGACTTGTGGGTGAATGGACGGTCTTTGAAATCTTTATTTCCCGCGCTTTACAAGACCAGTTGAGTGCAAGATGCAACCGTTCAAGAGTGTGTGGATATAAATAATGGGATGAGTTAGAATTTAGCTTTTTGCACGCAGTTGAAAGACAAAGAAATTGAGGATGTGGCCCATCTTTTAGATCTAATATCAACTTTTAACACTAGAAGTGGTAGTGATGTAAGAGTTTGATTACAGAGCAAGAAGCCTTTTCAGTAACGGAGTGTCATAGAGCTTTGAAGGATGATGGTTTTGTTTTGGTTCCCTATAAGAGTCTATAGAATCCAAAAATTCCATAGTAGGTAATTTTTTTCGTATGTAATTTATATTATTTTGCTGCCCCAACTATGGATACCTATAGAAGTTCCATTCCAATCATTTTTGCTTGTTGTCCAGAAAAGGCAGTTGATTCAAATCATCATATTTTCTTACACCGTGAAACCACTAGAGACGTTCGGCTTTAATTTTTGAAGTGTTATAATTTACAATGGGTTTTTCAAGAATCGGTTAGGAAAACTATTTGGGAGTGGGACAGAAAGAAGGGTTCAAACTTCAATATAAGGAGGAATATTTGAGATTTAATACCATTTGCAACATGGGTGGTTGAGGAAAAATTCAAGATGTTTCAATGGAAACTATAAGCCTCTGAATGAAATCATAAACACTAAAGGTGCTAATCTACAATCGGTGTACAAGAACAATTTTTTTTAGTGGTGTAAGTTTCGAGATGGTTTTGAATAATTGGGAGGTTTTTATGTGCTAATTAGCCTAGGATATACTTTGTTTTACTTTTTTTCCTCTTATGTGCTCCGTGCTTGAGTACTTTGTTTTTTGGATATTCTCAGCTTCATTACTCTATTGATGAACTGTTTTTCTTAATATACTGCTCTTTTTGAGTAAAATTACCCTGATTTCAGGGTTTGATCGGGTACCACCTACCACAAGTCAATTAAAGAGCTACCAAGACATCCCAGACGTTGTTTTCACCTTCAAGGCTATTTGGAACTTGAATGTGCCTCCCAAAGTCTGGCTCTTCTATTGGAATGCAACAGTTGATTACTCAAAACTCTCTTCAGGGAATAAGCTTCAATCCTGCAAGCAAATGCGCTCTTTGAAGAGTTGAGTGTGAATCCTCCGAGAACGTGCTCTTCAAATGCCTGTTCGCCGGATGAGAGTCTCTGGTCTGTGATTCTACCAAGTCATATCCCCTAGAAATACACCACGACAATCTTTCAGCTGCCAAAAATAGGGAGAAGCTATTTTCCTTTTAAATTTTCCAGTTCCTCAATATGATGATCATTTCACAACCCTCCTTGAACACTCACAAATTTAAGATATAGAGGATTGCATAATGCAACCTTTGCACACACCCAAGTTCATCTGTCTGGGAGCTTTCCAGTGATACTATCCAAGTCATGCAATTTGGAATCCAAGTCACGCAATTTAGAATTAGGAATGGTAGTCTCTTTATCTTCAAATCATGCAATTTGGGATCTTGAATACAACTGAGCATTTTAGTCGTGCAATTTGGTTTGGTATGATATGCTGGAGTATCTTTAGGAGTATCTTGAATACAACAACCAAATATTGGATTATTATTTTATTATTTTAAGGAGACTCACAAGTGGCTTCAATGCAACAAAAACTGGTCCGAGATCAATTGTATAGTTTGTGCGTTCGTCTTTTTTTTTTTTTTTTTTTTTGATAAAGCAAGAATTTTATTGGATTATGAGGAATTAAAGTTTGTGACTTTTGCTAAAAGACTACAAATAACAACTGAAAAGTTATTGCTAGCCTCAACAGATTGAGTAGACTCTCTAACTGATTTAGGATGTGGTCTGCGAACCGATTATCATCCCTACAAATAAAATCGAAACTACAATGTAAAAAAATCAAAGCTAAATGTTTTAGTTCTTTGATAATATTCCTATTCTCTCACTGAATAAGTAAACTATCACCAGAGATGGACTAAATGACATTCTTAGCATCGACTTCTACTTGAATCTTAGTGAGTTGCTTTAGTTTTGCCCATCGCAGAGCTTCACGCACAACCACGCATTCTCCTTCCTCTACACTCACTCCATTTTTGTATGTTCCTCGGATTCCTTGGAGGCTACCTGTAGAATCACGTATAACAATACCAGTGCCCAATTGATTAGTATCAATGTCAAAAGATGCATCCACAATAAGTTTTAGAATTCCTTCTAATGGAGAAATCCATCTAGAGAATTCGCTAACACTCATGCTTAAGGTATTACTAGAAGTATCATGCAAATGAGATGCTAAATGGTATTTTATTTTATGCAAAGCAGTAAGATGGTTAAGTGGAACTCCCAGAAAAGCATCATCACATCCATCTTTCCAGAGAACCCAAGACCCAATCATCACAGTGAACAACCATTTTTCATCAAGATTATAATTTAGGTTATTAAACCATCTTATAACCCATTCAAAAACACTTCTGCAATTTTCCTTAATTGAATCAATATTAATGTTGACTCCTCTCCATATTGCTCTTGCATGTCTGCATGCAAATAATAAATGTTCCATAGTTTCTTCATGTTGACCACAAATACTGCACCAGCCATCTTGTCCATTGTTGAAGGTAGTCAACTTACTTTTGCTAGTATGTAACTCTCTAATGCACGTCCATGCAAATAATTTAATTATATGAGCAGCATTGCAATTCCATAATATTTTCCAAACTGCAGGAATTATATTAGTGCCATTGATTTGAACAACAATGTTGCATCTTGTGAGCATATTATATGTGATTTTGACTGAAAATTTTCCATCTTTAGCAGGCATCCAAAATATCACATCTTCTTTAGAGGAATCAATGAACAACTGCTGAATTCTACTAGAAGTGTTGGCATCAAAGAGTTGATTAAGCAGATACACATTCCACATTCTAGAATTTGGAAGCAGCAGTTCAGAGACCACTTCATAGAACCAGAATAGTTCATTGATTGGGTTTGGGGGTTTGATATACATGGATCCATATGTCCAACCAGATCTTATTTTTTTTCACCATTATTGATCTCTATGAAATAATTTTGCTGAACTATGTGTAAGCCTTTTGTGATTCCATTCCATATGGAAAGCAATTCTTTGCCTCAATATTTTGATGTACAATATCACCAGTCTTGAAATATTTACCTCCCAGAACTTGAACCATAGGATGATTGGATTCAGTTCATATTCTCTAGGCCAGCTTAGTGAGTAATGCAAGGTTGAGCTTTTCCAGGTCTCTGAAAGCAAGACCTCCAATGTCTTTAGGTTTGCACACATTTTGACATGCAATGGGGTTTAAACCTCTATTGGATTTGTGACCCCATAAGAACTTCCTCTCAATAGAAGTGAGTTGTTGTATGAGATTATTTGGTAACTTAAAAGTTCCCATTTGATAGGCAGGAATTGAATTCAGAACATGCTTGATCATGGTTGATCTACCAGCTTGAGATAAAGAGATAAAAAACCATACCGAGTATTTATTTTCAAAATTCTCTTTAATAGATTTGAAAGATTCCTGTTTATAATGACCAAGAAGTAAAGGAGAGCCCAAACATTTTTCCTTAGAATTCATAACTTTGACTCCCAATATCTGTGTTAAAGTAGCTGCAACCTCGGGTTTCGTGTATTTACTGAAATGAACAACAAACTTCTCAAAATTAATCATTTTTCCTGACTGTGAAATGAAATCTTGATGAAGTTCTAGAAGATTATTAACTAAAGTAAGATTAGCTTGAGTAAATATCAAGCAGTCATCTGCAAAAAGTAAGTGATTTATGGCTGGAGAAGTATTGGAAATTTTAAAATCCTTGATGCTCTTAATATGTTGTGCATGAGTAAGATGCCTAGACATATATTCCATATCAAGAATGAATAGATAAGGTGAAAGAGGATCACCTTGTCTAATTCCCCTTGTAGGTTGAAAACTTTCACATGTAGAGCCATTTGGAAGGACAAAGAGAGAAGTTGTGCTTATACACTGATAAATAAGATTACAAAACTCATCACTGAAACCAGAATATTGTAGAACTTTAATCAATAAATTCCACTCTAACCTGTCAAATGCTTTACAAGTTTAAGTGCCATCCATCCTGTTTGACCTTTTTTTCTTCTTCATGGAATGAATAATTTCATGTGCAATGATAGTGTTGTCACTAATGAGTCTTCCGGAAACATAAGTATCCTGAAAAGGAGAAACAATCTTATCCATTAAAGATTTCATTATTCATACTAGGAAATTATTCATAAGCCAATTGGCCTATAATCAGCTGCACAGATGCATTTCTTCTTTTTTGGAATGAGAGAGATATAAGTAGTATTGATTTGTTTCAGAATGTGCTTGGTTTCAAAGAATCTTGAGACCATTTGACAAACATCTTCACCTACAATGTCCCATTGACTTCCTTAAAATCCAGCTTGAAACCCTTTTGGTCCAGGAGTACTCCAATTCTACATGCTTTTAAGAGTAAAGAAGATTTCTTCTTGAGATGGAATCTGGTAAGAAACATATATCCTCAGCAGTGACAATAGTAGGCAGAACATGATATAAACTTTCTTCAAGAACTGTAAAAATGGAGGTACTGATTTCTCTAAAATGGAGAGTGAGATGGCTTGCAATATCCTATCTTGAGTATACATATTGTTATGATCCTTAATTGAGTCAATGTTATTTCTTGTTTTCTTCCTATTAGTTTTGGTATGAAAGTACTTGCTATTTTTATCCATGTATTTGATAAAGTGATCTATGGATTTTTTTTCCGAAAAATTCACTTTTGGCCTTGTTCCATTTATTCAGTTCCACATGAATATCTTTGATATGATTTTGAGAAGAAATATTTGGAGGTTGAGCTTGAAGGAAATCCAGTTCATCTACAAACTTTCCACCTTTTTATTAATGTCTCTACCATGTTCTCTATTCCACTTTGATAGTTCTTTCCTAGTAAACTGAAGTTTTCTAACAAGCTGAAAACCAGGTGAACCAACAACACTATTTTTCAAGGCATTAGCAATAACTTTAGTACATGAATTATCATAGAGCCAAGTAAGAAAAAATTTAAAAGGTGTCCAGCATTTAGGACTAGCAAAATGAGTGACTAACATGATAGGGCTATGATCACTTCCTGCTTGAGTAAAGTGATGTAATTTAGAGTTTGTGTGTTCGTCTGGAAGGCTTGTTATGAGAAATACTTAAAATATTTGCCCAATCTGGAAAGCTAATTAATAAATAACCACCTAACTCTGTCTATTAAGAGTTCCGATTGTAAAAGGATATGTTTAAGGCATCAAGCACAGAGGAAATCAAGTATGTCAGAAGACGTTACTACGGTACTATGGGATGCCAAATTGAAGACAGAAAGCATGGAATAGGGGCTAGGATCAGAAAGGTATTTTCTGTTGAACAATGTTGGATGTTCATGTTACTTTCTGCGGTAAATGTCACTATTATAAATGCTTGCGGGAATACACATGTCATAGAAAGTTGGCCAAGCAAAGCCATTTGGTTCTATTGCACACCTACTCTAAATTTTGTTAACTTAATCCAAACTTGCAATTTCCTACAACTACAAGCCTACAATTTCGTAGGTACATATATAGGGTAAATTCTCTCTTACTATGCCAATGCTAGTGTTCTTTCTCTTCCTAGTCATTTCCAAGTAAAAGATAAATTAACAGGTATCAAATATACATCGTAGAACACCAATTAGCTGGCATCTATTCTCGACTTAGAAAACGGACCATTTATGATTTCACGACATGCAATAATCGTCACTCTTAACAAAAATCTGATATGAACGAACAACAAGATTTATACAGAAAAAAAAAAGAAGGAAAAATCATAGCAACTTGAAGAGATAAAAAAGTATTTATATGGAAAAAAAGAAAAGGCAAAACCAGAGGAACCTGATGATATAAAAAAGTAATAAGTCACTTACCGATTCCTTACGACGCCTTTGTGAGATATTTTGCCTTATCCATTTATCCTACACATCTATACAAACAAAAAAAAATACTTGAATTCGAAGTTTTACATTAAAAAGAACTACATTGATGCAGAATTTCAGCATCTGTATATTATTAGCCGACTGTTAGGAAGGCCTACTATGCGACGTCAAAAATGCACTTTGTTAGTCCCAACAGACTGTTGAGATTATTAGTCCCACGTTGTCTGAGTTATATAATATTATGTAGTTTATAATTTTTAGGGCCACTCCACTCGTTGCCAATTGGTTTTGAGTTGGATGCCCATCTACTAACCTGGTATAAGAGCAGGCTATTTGTGTCGAGATTTTTGACCGCAACTAAATTTCCACGTGTTAGGCCCAATGATCTCGTCTACACATGGTGTTTACTTCACGTCACCCAATTTATTATCCACGTGTTAGGACCAACTATCTAGGCTACACGTAAGGGAGCGTGTTGAGATTATTAGTCCCACATTGTCTAGGTTATTTAAGATCCTGCGCTTTATAATCCTTATGGCCACTCCACTCATTGCAAATTGGTTTTGAGTTGGATAACATGACATCAGAGTAAGCTATTTGCATCGAGTCATTTGACCATCATGTACTCCGCGCGTCACCCGATTTATTATTGTCCACGTTGAAAACGTGGGGGTACCAAAATACACCACCAACTTTTTCTTTAGGCAATATGTATGGAAAAACTCAATATTCGATTCCGAGAGTTCAACTTAATGATCTCAATCAAGAAGGAATATCTAGAGTTATATCACTAACCCTCAAATCAGAACGTTTACAGACACAAGTCCGTGAACATGATTTCCGGGTAAGAGTACTTGGGTGATTCCAGAGATCAATTTCCAAAGTAATCAATCAAGTCGTATCCAACAAACAAGGTCGGATGACTCTACTATGATTGATTAAAGCATAACCTGTGATATTTAGTTTATAAGTATAAACAATATAATGTGGAAAAGAAACAATACAGACACCAGAAGTTTTGTTAACGAGAAAACAACAAATGCAAAAAAACTTTGGGACCTAGTCCGAATTGAACACCAAACTGCATTAAGCCGCTACAAACACTAGCCTACTACCAATTAACTTCGGACTATAATTTAGTTGAGCCCTAATTGAGTCTCCCAATGATTAAGGTACAGTCGTGCTCCTTACGCCTCTTGAATCCCAACACGAGTATGCGCAATTGATTTCCTTAGCTGACGTCACACCAACTAAGAGTTGCATCAACTCAATTGAAGACTTTAAACCAAATGTGCCTCCCAAAGATTAAGCCTATATGTGATTTCCTTTACGATCAAAAAATTATTTGATCAAGGTGATTAGAAACCGATAGCAATAGACAAAGTCTAGCTAAACTCAAAATCCAGACTTACGCAACCCGAAGTGCAGACCTAGATTATTATTCACCTCACAAGTATAAAGCTAGTTAAATCAATAAAGTTTGAGACGAAGAAAACTTTGATGATTTCTATCTATCTTGATCAAGTAAGTATCTCAATAATCTATCAAGATCAAGATACTCGAATTATCAAGAGAAGATAACTGGACCTGGCTTCACGAATCCTTGTGAAGTCTTTGTAGTCTCTTAAACTCTAAAAGGGTTTCAAGAAGAGGACAACTCTAGTTACAACTAGAACACACCAAGAAAAGTCATGTCGGGATTCAAAGTTCCCAATTGTATGAAGTTTCCCTTTTATAGATTTTCAAAGAATAGCTTGCTTTAGGTTTAAGCTAAGATAGCTATGGAACCAAGCAATTAATATTCACTATTGGATGAATCTTTGAAACCTAATTTCCATAAACAAGATATACACTCTGGTTAGGTCAAACCGTAATCGAACCGTGTATAAAGACTATGTCCAAGGTGGTTAGCCGAAACTAAATGATTTGAACTTGTAAGCTTAATATTCATTTATGTAAACACTTAAGACTTAGCATGAAGCACGATCAAGTGATCAAATACGTCTATGGTGTTTATAGAGATTATTGAAATGCAAATTATCTCATAGAAATAATTTATGCACATAAGAATTTAATTGACATGGCAAATAGGTGTATAAAGTATGACGTTCGTGAGTTGGTTAAGTCACGGTATGCGTACTGGTTTGTGTACTTTAAAACACAAACCGGTTCCGGAGTCAATAGAACTATTTAGGTATGCATCCCGGTTTGTGTACCTTAAGACTATAACTGGTTCCGGAGTCCATAGAACTATTTAGGTATGCGTACCGGTTTGGGTAAGGTATGCGTACCGGTTTGGGTACTCAACCGAGTTCGGGAACACATAACTTTTTAGGTACGTGTACCGGTATGGATACCAAACCAGTTCCGTGACCACAGATCCTTTACGGTTTACATATGGGTATGTGTACCGATCCGGTTCACGAGTTAACATATTTTATTCAAGATGTGTATATAATGTATGTACCACAAATTTATTTTTTGTTATATATAGCTACTCCGTTACTATACAAGTACATTTAATACTGTCTTATATCCGAATCTACAATATTTCTATATTTCTCTATAAATCAATTCGAAACATTCCCGAATAACATTAATGACACATATCACTGTTTCAGGCTATTTCCGAATGATAAAACTTGAATCACGATTTTGATTCTGAACATAAAATTATTCTTTATCAAAATTCATCAAGTATGAAAAAAGGTTCATTAAGCTTATTCATTATATTTCAATAAGTCCCTTAACTTGATAATTAGTTTTCGACTCGAAATTCTTGTCTATGTAAAATAGTCTAATTATTTATGCGACATCGTGTCATAGACAACAGATTAATATAACTTGAGATATAGGTGGTTCAGTCTTCACTTGCATTTTGATGAAAAAGTTTTCCAAAACATTCGGTTGATCTTCTCCTTCAAACGTAGAACACAATTATTAGAGAACTGCTCGGTCAAACTCGCAAGCGTTGCTATCTCAAGCTTGTTTGTCAAGTTTAGTGATCAAAACTTTAAGTCTTGATTTCTAGTCTACTTATAGCTATGTCTCGGTCCAGGATAGAATGTGTAGTTGAGCTTTAGACTTCACGATATTCATCAATTGAAGACGAAGAACTACTAAGGGGAGCTTGTGGAACTTCATCAACAAAAGGTATGTGGAGACTTAAACTCATCTATCACTCAGAAGTCTATTTCTACTCTATCTCCTATTGAGACAAAAGTCGTATATCTATATAGACTTTAATTTATACAATTTGATATTTCGAGCTAAGTTTAACTTGCTTACATATTTTATCAAAATATGTGTTGGTAAGCTTTCGCTTTTGTTGATGGCGGATTTTTGGCAAGGGCTAAAATCGTAAAATCATGATATTGCATGTTTCTGACTCGGCTTTAGGAATGTATGTGACGATTCATATTTTACGATCCGTGAACCGTTTCACGATCTCTGACTGAGCAAACATTCCTCTCAGAGCTATGATAAATATGTTTCCCGAAAGGCCTCCCAACTGAACATTTGATGCTTCACAAATTTCATCATCACATATACATAGAATCAAAATGGTTGGGCGGTTCTCTAGATATAATGTTTGTTAGAGATCTTAACACCTTCAGGACGTCATGATGCGCGTCGTTTACACAACAAATTAATAAAGATATTTCCCACTAATTAACTGGTAATATAGCGGTAGTAAGAGATCGTTCCCTGATAGGTTATTTAGTTCAGCAAAGTAAAGTAAAAGACAAAAGGGGGTGGTTTTATAGTGAAGTAAAAAGAAACAAATAAGAAAGTAAAGATGATTAAGGAATCATTCGCCGCCACTGATCGAAACTTAATAAAAGTACTTGTTTATCTCTTGTTAATTTTCTATTATCACCAACCGTAGAATAGCAATAAGCTCTGCTATCCCCTAATTCTTGTTGCCACCGGATACGGAAGCGCTCGACTACCGCATTCTATCCATCTGAATCACCATGAATAAGCTCTCAAGATGTAACCCACCGGATGCATTACGTTTTGTGAATTAGGTTGATCCTAGCATCAGACGCATAAGCTCGGTCTGCTTACTAGTGTCATCTATATACACAATTGCTTAATGAATCCCTCTGTCGGCTTTTTGCGATGTACTACTTGTTTATGAAATTGAGTGACTATTACACGTATCACCAACCCCAGTACTAGTAGAAGAATTACTATCAGGTTAATTCAAATGGGCAGTTGAATAACCCAATAGTAATCTTAGACGATAAAAATAATAGAGACAATCGACGAGAAATTAAACTCAAAATAAACTTGTAAAAAGAATTATAATTTCATAAACCAGGACATTGAAATCATACCTTAATCAATAAAAATTCAGCTACACATGAGTATACTAAAACCCATAAAAATATATATAGAAGAAGAAGAAAATATCTTGGCTTCCCCCTAATGGGGTAAACCCTAAAATATAAATTAAGAACCTTTCTTCTCTCTTTTATTTTATGTCTCTCTCTAAAAGTTATGTGTCTTTTAAAAGCTGCACTACAAAGGCTTTATATAGGCCTTCACCCAAACCTAGTACGCTTGAAATTCTCCACTAGATAAAGATAGGTAGTCGGTGGAACAGAGTTTTCCTGTTTAGCAAATTAAGCGAGTCTTCTATGCTGCAACACGCAATAACTTAATCGAGTGAGTCATGAACACGGATTGGTCGTAATAACGCCTAACCGACGTGACATCTCGATAATCGATCATACATAAAACTCGATGTACGGATTACTCACCGGATTCCATTTTCACCTTCACCGCGTGAGAAAACTTCTCCAACAGATAACTCTCTTTCCGTTCCATGTTCAACTCAAACTTCTCTATTCCGCGGAAGAATCATTCCATTCTGATATTAAAAATCTTCGTTATATCTCTTGATCTCTTCCATATCTTCTCCACCGGTTTCTCGGTCAAGAGACTCAGCCCAACTTCATCCAAATCCAGCAACAGCAACACCGACTCACTTTTGAACCCCAGTTCGAGTTCACAGAAACAACACTCGAAGCTCCGACTCGTCCCTGACCATCATGAGTATCACTAACGCTCCTTATCTTCTCCATCATCTCTGCGTCATTCATTCTCCATAGCCAACTCTCTGTCAGCAAATGGCAGCTGCCGTTCATGCGTACTGCCTTCGAAATCATCTCGAGCTCAACACTTCCTTCATTCACAGCTCCATGACTGCCAACCACTGAACCATGATCATCGTGATCATCATCTGCCAAACATGACAGACGAACCCAAGCTCTTCTCTAATCTCTTACCATCATCATCCATGAACAGGGACCTACAACCTCTCCTAATGGGAACCAGCCATCGGTATTCATCACGATCATCAGTAGAAGCAACCAATACCGCCTCCGTCTTTGCCATCAATGGCAGAACCCAGAACCCAGACTCAACTCGGTCTATCTGCATGCCTCTGCCAAGCTCGACCATCTTCTCTGTTTTGTAACTCAATCTCTCGTTTCATCTCTTTTATACAGTAGAATCATCTCGACTCCACCATCTACTGCCGATAATCACCAACAACAACCAAACTCGAGTGGCTTTCATTCAAACGTCACCATTACTAAACCACAACAATCCTACCTACTCTCGACTTGAATAGATACCTTCCATCTCCTCGCTCCCATAAATCCATAAGCATTGGCGTTACTCAAAACAATGGAGCTTCCCCGTATTTGTCGTGATACTTGTATGGTAAAGAAGATGATGGTGCCCCGAGAGATAAGCCCAGCGCCTTCATGGGTTTTGAATCCTGGTTCCCCCTTTGTAAAAGACCGAACTGCCTTTAGCAGTTCCCTTGAACTTGAATGCCCCTTAACAGAATGACTACCCCTTAACGTACAACGGGGGTGTCAATAACACTTCTCTTTGAAATGACCATTTAGCCCTTAGTCTTCCAAGTTCTTGTTTTGCTCATAACTTCTTCACACGAACTCAGAATGACTCCGTTCTTTCGCCATTGTCTTCATCTTCTCGTCCTCTACACAATCAAGTGCACAATTGGTCTTTGGCCTTTCTCCACTTATAGCTAGCTTCTTTCCTTGCACAATTAAGTGCAAATTCACTTCTTTTGGATGATTTACCTAACAAAACACAAATAAGAGAAAACAAGCGTAATATACAATAATTTGCAAGAAAACCAACAAATACTAACATGGAATTGACACTAAATATATGTGAAATATGCACTTATCACGTCACGCTGTACATTGTTACCTGACTACGTAGAGAGACCGTGTATAGAATCTCTTGATGATTGGGCGGTTTCCTAGACATAATGTTTGTTAAAGAGCTTAACGCCTTTAAGACGTCACACCGTTCGTTGTTCCCTAACTATACACCCCTCAGAACGAATATGATGCTTCAACTATCTCATATTTGGATTATGCAAATAGATTAATTCTAGCGTGACATTCACCAACTGAATTCCTAGAAAATTATCTATTATATCTCATTACTCCATTTCATGGATTATTCCCGACTGAATTCCATGAATTAGTAATAAATAATCAATCTATCTCATTAATCTGTTTCATGGCTTATTCCCGACTGAATTCCATGAATTAGTAATAGATAATCAATGTATTTTATTACTATGTATCATGGATTATTCCCGACTGAATTCCATGAATTAGTAATAAATATTCACTGTCCGGGCATCTGGGCCACCACCGAGTAAGCCCCGAGAAAATGGTGCAAGTGTACTTGCCAATAATGCACGAACGAGCACCCGAACGCATGAACGAACATTCGAAAATATGGACGAACGAGCAACTTATGAAGGAAAATAACACTAAATAAAATAAATAAGAGGCGTGGGGCCTGGCCCACCGGCCGGCCGGCCATGCCACCATGGCCGGTCCCCCTCTTCTGTTATTTTATTTTATTATTTCCCTCATCTCATGGAGACTCCTTCATTTGAGCAAACTCCCTCGTTTGAGCGAAACTCTTAGTTTCTCCATACTTTCATCGAACAAAATAGGGAAAGGTGTCACTGGACCGGGTCACCTAGCCGGCCTACCATGCTGATAGGTGTAGAATACACCTAATTTACTATCTAGTAGTTTATGCTTTCTTTGCTATTTTTCTTGTAAATTATGTATTTTACGCTTGTTTTGAGTTTTATAGCTACTTCGAATCGCACGGAGAAAAGAAGAAGAAATCACTCAATTTGAGCCAAAAGGGCAAAAAGGTCATTTCACCAAGGAAGGAATACTATATGGAGCCCAGCCAAGGTTAAGGGTTACTCTCTATTGGAGGATTACTAAAGAAAGGACAGTTCAAGTTAAGGGGTGCCAAACCGGGTAGCCCTTATCCGAAAACATATTGTCATTATCAGTAGATAAAAGGGTTGGGTTATGGATGTTGAAACCCAAACCCATTGACCCACGCCCGAATTCGGATCCAAACCCGAAACCAGATCCAAACCCACTTCACCCAAATTATTACAACCCTATATTCATCTCAATCATTCGGTTACGAAATTGAGAAATGGTCTTCCGTGATATCACTCAAAGTTTCACTGCCGAGAGAGCAAATCGTGAGCCAGAGATCGAGAAAATTGATGAGACGAGTTCTCTCATTCACCTCATTCCACCTGAAAACAAAATTAGAAAAGCAGCAGCAGCTCTGCTATTTTGAGATCGAACTCAGATCGAGATAAAAAGCAAACAAAAGGGGATCCGAGATTCACAAATTGAAGATGGAAGAATCATTTGAGAACCCGAGAGATCAAAGTGATAAGAGAGAGATCGATGGGGGTTTTTCGAGCTGCCATTGCTATTGTTGGTCCGAGTGATTGAGAGAGAAGGAGTTGCGAGTCTAGCTGCTATTGATTTTGATGTGATTCGGAACGAGATCGATTGGAAGAAAGATGAACAACGACTACTCGAGTAATTGGTAAAAGGGATATGATTGAGCTCGAGTCTCAGTGGTGAAGGTTGATGTCGAGATTGAGCCGATGAATTGAAGCGAGATCAAGTCTGAGAAGAATGAAGATCGAGAAACTAGGGTTTCATGAGTATAATGGGTAATCTCAGATTTGAGATTGAACAAGTAATGAGAGTCTGATGAAGGCTTGGGAGAATGGGTTTGTGTGTATGCTACGAGAGAAGGAGCTTGAATCGTGTTTGAAGCGAGAGAAGAAGAAATTGGGTCTTCTTGAGAAATTGATGGTGCCGGTGATGGAATGGTCATTGTGTAGTTGTTATTCTGGACCGAGTGGGTTGATAACTCGGTGCGGGGCCAACGAGGCGGTGAGATTGGTGACAAGATGATGATGCGGGAAATGAGTGTGTGGAAGGTGCTTCATTTGAAGAGGTGTTATGAGCAATGCGGATGGCATGACAGTGGTGCTTTGTTGTTGGCTGGAGGATGCGGATGGAAGTTGCGTTGAGGCGGGATCTTGTTCGGTGAACTCAGGCAAGGAGGAGATGGTCTTTGTGATGAGCTATTGGAGATTTAATGAAGCCACATATGATGAAGGGAAGGAGCCGTAATTTGTTTGCTTGGGTGCAGTGAAGCACGGTGGAGGTCTTGATTGAGTCGCAGAGCTACAACGGATGAACTCGCTTGGATGTTTTGAAGAAGATGCACCCGGTTGGAGTAGCTCGGTGGCTGCAATTGAAGCTGCGGTTTAGTGTGATGCAAATGAGTGATCTTTTGGTGGAATCGGGAGAGTAGTACAAAGGCGAGATGTGCAAGCCGGCGGGAGAAACTTGTGGCATTGAAGCAATGGATTGGAGAAAACTATGGCACGAGTGAGATCTTGAAGCTCTGAGTGTTTGCAATTGAGGGCCAACATGGTCGGAGAGATGCTTGGCTGCAAAAGCCGTGCAATGGCCTAGGTGGAATTCGATTCCGGCGAATCAACTCGTCAATCGGCGATTCAACCCGATCCCGGCTCGGTGACTCACTGATTAAGACCACTCGATGGCCCGACTCATAGCTGACTCCCTCATCGACTTGACCCGTGACTAACAGTTGACCTGACGGTTGACCCATTTGACCGTTAGTCCTAACGGAGGAGGCGACGGAATATTCCGTCGAATATTCTCTTGACAGAGAAATTTCAGGCGGCCGGCGGTGACGTTTTCCGCCCACAATCCCGAGTTTCCGTGGCGAGCAAAAATTCGAGAATTTTCTATGGACTTCTCTCATGGGTGTGAAGACTTGGGCTAGGAATTGGATGGAGAATTGGACTCAAATTTGGAAAGAGAAGGTGGAAGAGTTGAGAAAAGCTTGGATTTGGAAATTGAATTGCAAAAGGAAAAGGATTCTACTCCTTAGAAGATTTGGAGAATATTGAAGCCTATAAATAGAGAAGTTTTCTACAACTTCTACACACCTCTCTACACACACAACACTTGTGTTTTTGCTTGCTTTTTCTAAGATTTTTCTTTTTAATTACTTGTGTGAATTTGAAAATTCTTCTTTTAATTATTATTATTTGTGTGAATTTCAAAAACATGAGTAGCTAATTTTCTTATTGATTGAGGATGAATTCCTAGTTCTTAACATATGAATTAAGTTTTTGTTTTCAAAATCTATCTTGAAGTTTTTCACATAATTATCGTTTGTTTTTACTAATAGGAATGATCTTAAAGACATTCATGATTGATTGATAGATTGTTTGGAGTGCACGCTAAATTGATTTGTTAATTTGATCTAAAGCTAGTTAAAGTTAGGAGATAAGTAATCGTTTCTTGACTCTTTACATAAGTAGCAAACACGAGACCTTGCGGAGGATTCCAGTGGAGCAATTGTGTGTAGAAACAACGTTAGCAAGTGGACCTTGAGCTAAGAGTCTAACTACTAGTATCGACCTAAGAAATTCATAAAACTTAATGCATGAGCCAAGTTACATCTAGGTTGAGCTAATTCTAGGTGGCTTGGTAAATAGAATCCCGATGATCGAGAACTTCCGTGTCCCATGATACAAGGGATTTAGGGGTTTAGCACCGAGCTAGCTTTGCTTTACCTACGGTTGGTGATAATTTGTGACTAATAACAAGTAGAAAAGGACATAACTTGATTCATTGTTTCGTAACGAAGAAGGATTCCTTGGTCTTGTCTCTTTTATTGCTTTCATCTTTCAACTTTCGATTTTAATTGTTTTGTTTATTTTTCTTTTGCTTTTTACACCCCCCTTTCGTGACAACTTTTACAACTAAGATCTCTTGCTCCTCGTGGGAACGAACTTGACTTCCATTATATTATTTTTAATTGAGTGGAAATATTGAATTAATTTGATTGCACCTACGACACGCATCAAATTTTGGCGCCGTTGGTCCGGGAGCAACGGGCGATTTTTAGTTGTTTTTTTCTTTTTGCTTTATTCTTGCTTTGTTAGATTCTTTACCGTATCTAACTTAGTTTGTGAGAATCTTGTTTGGTGTTATTCCTTTGGTGAATGCTTAAAGGGGGTAAACCAGTCCAATACGTCTTCGATCCGGCACTCAATTAAAAGGATTTCATTCGACGATTAACACTCCACTTCCTCCTTCTTCATCAAGTGATTCGGACAAAGAGGAAGAAACAATGGCCGATCGTACACTAAAGGACCTAGCTTCTCACAAGCTTGATACACAACAATGGTGTATCCAAACTAACTCAACCTTCAAATCAAGCGGGGTTGATTAGAGAGTTACCAAAGTTCCATGGCATGGTGAATGAGGACCCAAACAAACATCTTATGGACTTTTATGCCATAGTTATGGCCATGTTTCCACCGGAGAGACTAATGCGGATGGAGCATTGTTGAAAGCTTTCCGTTTTCTTTGGCGGGCAATGCTAAGGAATGGTTATATTATTTGCCTTCCTAAGTATCACAACATGGAATGGGATGAAGAAACTTTTCCTTGAGAGATATTTTCCCGCATCCAAAGCTACTCAAATTCGCAAGGAGATTTGTGGATTGAAACAACAAGTGGGAGAATCATTGTATGAATGTTGGGAGCGATACAAGAGGTTGGTGTCAAGCTGTCCACACCATCAATTTAGTGATGTTATGATACTCCAATACTTCTATGAAGCTCTCCACCCAAGTGATAGGTCTCTTCTTGACACCGCGGGTGGTGGTGCACTAATGAACAAGACTTTGACCGAAGCTAGAGAGTTGATTGAAAGTATGGCGGCAAACTCGCAACAATTCTACACAAGGGATGAACCTATGGTTAGGCGAGTGCATGAAGTTAGTGATTCTTCATCACATCTTGATCAAAGGATGAGTAACATGGAGATAATGATGCAAAGGATTGCCGCGGTAATTATTCCGGATGATGAGACCGAACAAGTGAATGCTTTATATCCAAATCAAAGGCCAAGGTACGATCCATACTCCAATACCTATAATTCCGGGTGGAAGGATCATCCCAACTTTAGTTATGCAAACAAGCAAGCGGCGGCTCCTAATCCATATGCACAACAAGGTGGTTTTCAACAATCACGATTCCAACCTCAACAACAAGGTGGGTCTCAACAATTCCAACCACAAGTGAAAGAACAAGGATCTTCAATTGATGATAAGCTTAATGTCATGATGCAAGGTATTACGTCATTGTTTCAACAAAATCAACAAAAGACCGATTCGGCTATCAAGGATTTACAAACTCAAATGGGACAATTGGCGACCGATGTGAATTTATTGAAATCTCAAGCATCCACAAAACTTCCTTCACAACCATTTGTGAATCCAAGAGAAATGTTAATGCGGTTACTTTAAGAAGTGGAAGGCAAGTGGAGGGTCCAAGTCATTATGAGGAAGTTAGTGAAGAGGTAGTCAATGACAAGGAGGAAACCGCACCAAAGGAGAATTTCACACCAAACGACCAATCCAAGGAACCGGTTTCTACTTTCACTACTCCACCTTCTTTTCCTAGTCGTTTTGCTAAATCCAAGAAAAAGCTCAAGACAAGGCACTTATGGATATCTTCAAGAAGATTGAAATCAACATCCCAATCAATGAGGCCATTAAGACAATTCCAAGGTATGCCAAGTTCATGAAGGAATTATGCATCAAGAAGGATAGGTTGCTTGATAATGAAATTACTAAAGTTGGCGAGAGTGCGTCGGCTATGCTATTGAAGAAGATGCCTACAAAGTGCACGGATCCCGGTGGTTTCACGGTGCCAATTACTATTGGTAAACAAAGGTTTGAACATGCTTTACTTGATTTGGGAGCTTCCATTAGTGTGATGTCGGCGAAATATATGACTCCTTGAATCTTGGACCTTTGAAAGAGACAAGAGTTATTATCCAATTGGCAAACAAGTCTAACATATATCCTAAGGGGCTTGTAGAAGATGTGCTAGTGCAAGTAAATGAGCTTATTTTTCCGGTGGACTTCTTTGTGGTGGATATGGACAACAATGAGAACCGTTCATCTACTTCTTTACTTCTTGGGAGGCCATTCATGAAGACCGCAAAGACGAAGATTGATGTTGATAAGGGTACACTCACTATGGAATTCGACAAGGAGATAATACACTTTAACATATTTGAAGCCATGCGCTACCCAAGTGATGTGCATTCCGTTTACTCCATTGATGTGGTTGATTCATTAGCACAACAAATGGTGGAATTGAACCAAGAGGATGAACTTGATGTGGTGTTGCAAAAGAGCATTAAATTGGACGTCCATGGCTTGTCTAACTTGGATGTCGAAATCTCCAAGGAATTGGTGGAGATGTGTGGTGCTTTGGCGACATTGCAAGAGGCTAAAAAGGGTGATGTTTCATATATTTCTTTACCCGTGAATGATGAAATACTTGTACCATCTATTGTGAAGGCGCCCAAGCTAGAATTGAAGCCACTTCCGGACCATTTGAAGTATGCTTTCTTGGGGGATGGAGATGAGCTTCCGGTGATTATTTCTAAGAACCTCACACCGGTACAAGAAGACCGTTTGCTTAGAGTCTTGAAAGAGCACAAAACGGCTATTGGGTGGACAATTGCGGACATCAAAGGCATTAGTCCATCCATGTGCATGCATAGGATTCTAATGGAAGAGAACGTGAAACCGTGCGTGATGCTCAACGTCGGCTAAATTCTCCCATGATGGAGGTTGTGAAAAAGAGATACTCAAATTGCTAAGTGTGGGGGTAATCTACCCAATTTCCGATAGCAAGTGGGTAAGTCCAGTACAAGTGGTGCCAAAGAAATCCGGAGTCACGGTTGTTCGAAATCAAGACGATGAACTTGTTCCTACAAGAGTTCAAACCGGTTGGAGAGTGTGCATTGACTATAGAAAGCTTAATTCCGCAACCCGCAAGGATCACTTTCCTTTACCTTTCATTGATCAAATGTTGGAGCGGTTAGCGGGGCATTCTTATTATTGCTTCTTGGATGGTTATTCGGGATACAATCAAATTGTTATTGCAGGAGGACCAAGAAAAGACCACTTTCACTTGTCCGTTTGGAACGTTTGCATATAGACGGATGCCGTTTGGCCTTTGCAATGCGCCGGCTACTTTTCAAAGATGCATGGTGAGTATATTCTCGGATTATGTGGAGCGCATCATCGAGGTATTTATGGATGACTTTAGTGTTTATGGCAATTCTTTTGATGGTTGTTTAAATAACCTTGAACTAATTCTTAAACGATGCATAGACACAAACCTTGTCCTTAATTGGGAGAAATGTCACTTTATGGTAAACCACGGCATAGTACTTGGTCACATTGTGTCCTCTCGAGGCTCGAAGTGGACAAGTCAAAGATAGATTTAATAAGAAACTTACAATATCCCACTTCGGTGAGGGAAATCCGTTCTTTTCTTGGTCATGCAGGTTTCTATAGGCGGTTTATCAAGGATTTCTCCAAAATCTCCATGCCGATGTGCAAGTTATTACAAAAGGAGGTACCTTTCGACTTCAACAAGGAATGCGAGGATGCTTTTGACAAATTAAAGGAGATGTTGGCGAGTGCACCAATTATCAAATCACCGGATTGGAATCTTCCATTTGAATTAATGTGTGATGCTAGTGATTATGCGGTTGGAGCCGTTTTGGGTCAAAGGGTGGACAAGTTGTCCCATGTTATCTATTATGCATCTAGGACCCTTAATGATGCACAAATCAATTATTCTACCACGGAAAAGGAGTTATTGGCTATAGTGTTTGCTTTGGAAAAATTTCGATCATACTTGGTGGGTACAAAGGTTATTGTGTATTCCGATCATGCCGCACTAAGACACTTAATAAAGAAGAAAGAAGCTAAGCCAAGATTAATTCGGTGGATCTTATTGTTACAAGAGTTCGACATAGAAATTCGTGATAAGAGGGGTGTGGAGAATACCGTTGCGGATCATCTTAGTAGACTTGTTATGTCTCAAGAGGAACTTCCATTACATGACCGCTTTCCGGACGAACAACTTTTCTCCATGGACGAATCAACACCTTGGTATGCGGATATAGTGAATTACTTGGTGACAAGGAAAGTACCTAGTACAATGTCCAACTTCCAAAAGATGAAACTTAAGAAGGTAGCTAAGCAATATGTGTGGGATGAACCATACTTATGGAAATATGGGGTGGATCAAATAATGCGAAGGTGCGTGCCTAATTCCGAATTTCAATCCATCCTCTCCTTTTGCCACACTTTTGCATGTGGTGGCCACTTTGGTTCTAAACGTACCGCTCTCAAAGTTCTCGATAGTGGATTTTATTGGCCCTCCTTGTTTGAAGATTCATATGTTTTTTGTAAATCGTGTGATAGATGTCAACGAACGGGCAATCTAGGTGCTCGAAATCAAATGCCACTCACACCAATTCTCACCGTTGAGATTTTTGATGTGTGGGGTATTGATTTTATGGGCCCTTTTGTCAATTCGAATGGGAACTTTTATATACTTCTTGCCGTTGATTATGTTTCGAAATGGGTGGAAGCTAGAGCCACCAAAACTAATGACTCTCAAGTTGTTTGTGATTTTGTAAGGGAAAACATTTTCAATAGGCATGGAACACCAAGAGTGGTGATAAGTGATGGGGGCTCACATTTCAAGAAGGCTTTCCACACTCTCCTCAAGAAGTACAACATAACACACAAAGTTGGTACGCCTTATCATCTACAAACTAGTAGACAAGCGGAAATTTCAAATCGTGAGATAAAGTCCATTCTTGAGAAAACGGTGAATACCACAAGGAAAGATTGGAGCTTTAAGCTCAACGATGCACTTTGGGCATATAGAACGGCGTATAAGACACCTATTGGTATGTCTCCATATAGGATGGTTTATGGCAAGGCTTGTCATCTTCCGGTTGAACTTGAACATAAAGCTTATTGGGCGATAAAGAAATTCAACATGGAGTATGATGAAGCGGGGAAACAAAGGAAGTTACAATTACATGAGTTAGAGGAGATACGCAATGATGCTTACGAGAGTGCCGTATTTACAAAGAAAAGACCAAGCTTTTTCATGACAAGATGATTTCTCGTAAAAGTTTCATCGTGGGACAAAAAGTCCTTTTATATCATTCTCGCCTTAAACTATTTCCTGGAAAGTTAAGGTCCTGATGGATTGGACCATATGTTGTTACTAATGTTTTCCTCATGGTGCGATTGAAATTACTAGTCTTCGAGACAATTCGGTTTCCAAAGTCAACGGCCATAGGTTGAAGCCATACTATGAGACATCGCTTATGTGAATTTGGATGAACTTTCATTTGGAGATGCACTCCCTCTGGAGGAGTAATGTGCCGCAAGAGCTAAGTCGGGCCGTCGACTTTAAAACAAGCGCTTAATGGGAGGCAACCCATCGGTTTTGTATTTCTTATCCTTTTGCTTTTTGTTATTTCTTTTTCTTGTTTCTTATCATGTTAAAATTTCCCACCTTGACTTTACTAGGAGGATTCAATTACATTGAGGACAATGTAAGGTTTAAGTGTGGGGGAGTGGTTAAGCATGTTTTTAAAACAAAAATTACAAAAAAATTAAAAAAAAAAAAAAAAAAAAGTTTTACATAAAAATTCCAACTTTTAAAGATTTTAGAGTCACTAGCATACTTCTAGTTATGTTTACATAGAGATTTTGACCAACATAATTGAACTTGGAAATGTTAGAGAACTACATTCGGATTTCTTGTTTGTTTGAGTGTTAAATAATGGATTTAATCATGCCGGTGATGCGAATTTGGTGCAGGGAGAAAGGCGTTATTAGAGTTCTTTGATCAATCATTAGTGGAGACTACCCGTATTCATATCATGAGAGGCACCGACCAGAATTCTTCCATCTACTAAAGAGCTTCTTTTGAGTGTGTGTCACCGTACGTTAATTCCGGTAGAATGGTGAGCTACCCAACCTCCCACCAATAGAAGCACTACTCTTTGATCTCTTGAGTGCTAATTTTGTCAATCATGAGGGTGACGTCTATAGATGAAAGCTTCCTTCTTGTAGTTCGATTTGCGATTAGCACCATTCTCTCTCTCTCGACAACAACGGATCCATAGAAACACTCTCATCATCAACAAGGAGCGACATCAAAATCTACAAGGAAAGTTGGAAAAGTTTAAGGTTTACAAGCAACGGAACGAGAAAAAGAGCAAATTTCAAATTCAAGTAAAGCAACATACAAAGAGCGGATTTTTACATATATGTTGAAGACTTACACTACAATGAGGTAATTTTACATACAAGTATGAAGACTTATTCATGAAAGCGAAGAAAATTAAAAGGTGAGAATTTTTGAAGTTTATGATTTCAAGTTGTGAAGAATCAAGCGGTAAAATACTTCTCCCACGGCCATGGTTGTATTAATTTCTCTTGTTTTGAATTTAAAAAAAAAAAAAATTGAAAAAAAAAATTGAAAAAAAAAAAAAAAAAAAAAAAAAAAAAAAAAAAAGAAAAAAAAAAAAACAAGAGAAATATTTGTTTTATTAATAAGCCGTGGGGAAGGAAAATCTATAAGGTAGTTTCAAGCGACAAGGATTTTAAGGTAAAAGAGTTACAAATTGTTAAGGATTTATGAAATTCAAGGGTTTATCATCAATAGTTGAAACCAAGACGAGGACCATGAAGATCAAGATAAGGAGCGAAAGACGTTTCTATTGGATGCCGTGAGAGTGGTGTTATCATAATTGGCGATCGGATGTGAAGGTGAGTAAGTAATCTCATCCTCAATATAAATGGTTGATTTCCTTTCTTAGAGATCGTCGGAAAAATGGTTTTTCAAAATATTAAAAGATGTGGGTTTTTCAAAATTTCGGAAGTTATCCTTCCCACCATTCAACGTGTTGCAGAATTCTCTTTTCATTCCTACCGCACACATGTGAGAACCATAAAAAAGTCTGTCTTTTTGAGTGCAATTATCATAAAATCTTATTTGGTGAGGCGAAGTCGAGGCGAAATGCTTATTGATCGTTTCTCAAACACGCGTTCTCTCATTATGGTGTGGTTATTTCTCACTCAACATTTAAGAATGAGATTATGTTCTTTAGTATTTCTAACTTCTTATTACTAGCATGCGAAATTTTATGTCCTCATAACTCTTTGGATGCTTGTGACGCTTGAGCGCTTTGAAGTTGTGAGTTTTTAGTTTGATTTGCTCGAGGACTAGCAAAGTCTAAGTGTGGGGAATTTGATAGGTGTAGAATACACCTAATTTACTATCTAGTAGTTTATGCTTTCTTTGCTATTTTTCTTGTAAATTATGTATTTTACGCTTGTTTTGAGTTTTATAGCTACTTCGAATCGCACGGAGAAAAGAAGAAGAAATCACTCAATTTGAGCCAAAAGGGCAAAAAGGTCATTTCACCAAGGAAGGAATACTATATGGAGCCCAGCCAAGGTTAAGGGTTACTCTCTATTGGAGGATTACTAAAGAAAGGACAGTTCAAGTTAAGGGGCTGCCAAACTGGGTAGCCCTTATCCAGAAACATATTGCTGTTATCAGTAGATAAAAGGGTTGGGTTATGGATGTTGAAACCCAAACCCATTGACCCACGCCCGAATTCGGATCCAAACCCGAAACCAGATCCAAACCCACTTCACCCAAATTATTACAACCCTATATTCATCTCAATCATTCAGTTCTGAAATTGAGAAATGGCTGCTGCAATATCACCTGAAGTTTCACTGCCGAGAGAGCAAATCGTGAGCCAGAGATCGAGAAAATTGATGAGACGAGTTCTCTCATTCACCTCATTCCACCTGAAAACAAAATTAGAAAAGCAGCAGCAGCTCTGCTATTTTGAGATCGAACTCAGATCGAGATAAAAAGCAAACAAAAGGGGATCTGAGATTCACAGAAATTGAAGATGGAAGAATCTGTTGAGAACCCGAGAGATCAAAGTGATAAGAGAGGAGATCGATGGGGGTTTCTCGAGCCGCCATTGCTATTGTTGGTCCGAGTGATTGAGAGAGAAGGAGTTGCAGTCTGCTTGCTATTGATTTTGATGTGATTCGAGAACCGAGATCGATTGGAAGAAAGATGAACAATGACTACTCGAGTAATTGGTAAAAGGGATATGATTGAGCTCGAGTCTATGGTGAAGGTTGATGTCGAGATTGAGTGATGAATTGAAGCAGATCAAGTCTGAGAAGAATGAAGATCGAGAAACTAGGGTTTCATGAGTATAATGGGTAATCTCAGATTTGAGATTGAACAAGTAATGAGAGTCGATGAAGGCTTGGGAGAATGGGTTTGTGTGTATGCTACGAGAGAAGGAGCTTGAATCTCAGTGTTTGAAGCGAGAGAAGAAGAAATTGGGTCTTCTTGAGAAATTGATGGTGCTTGGCAATGGAATGGTCATTGTGTAGTCAGCTTTGTTATTCATGAGGGACCGAGTGGGTTGATAACTCGGTGCGGGGCCAACAGAGGCAAGTGAGATTGGTGACAAGATGATGATGCGGGAAATGAGTGTGTGGAAGGTGCTTCATCAAGAGGTGTTATGAGCAATGCGGATGGCATGACGGTCTTTCGTTGTTGTTGGCCCGGGAGGATGCGATGGAAGTTGCGTTGAGGCGGGGCTCTGCTCACTGAACTCGAGCAAGGAGGAGATGGTCTTTGTGATGAGCTATTGGAGATTTAATGAAGCCACATATGATGAAGGGAAGGAGCTGTAATTTGTTTGCTTGGAGTCTGTGAAGCACAGTGGAGGTGCTGATTGAGTCGCAGGAGCTACAACAGATGAACTCAATTGGATGTTTTGAAGAAGATGCACCGATTGGAGTAGCTCGGTGGGCTGCAATTGAAGGCTGCAGCTTAGTGTGATGCAATGAGCCGATGCGGTGGAATCGGAGAGAGTACAAAGTGAGATGTGCAACCGGCGGAGAAACTTGTGGCATTGAAGCAATGGATTGGAGAGAACTATGGCACAGTGAGATGCTTTGAAGGCTACAGAGTGTTTGCAATTGAGGGCCAACATGGTGGCAGAGATGCTTGGCAAGGCGTGCAATGGCCTAGGTCGGAATTCGATTCCGGCGAATCAACTCGTAAATCGGCGATTCAACCCGATCCGATCTCAGTGACTCAGGCGATTAAGACCACTCGGTGACTCATAGGCGCTCCCTCATCCGACTTGACCCCACTAACGATTGACTAGACGGTTGACCCATTTGACCGTTAGTCCTAACGGAGACTGACGGAATATTCCGTCGAATATTCTCTTGACAGAGAAATTTCGAGGCGGCCGGCGGTGACGTTTCCGCCACAATCCCGATTTCCCGTGAGCAAAAATTCCAGAATTTTCTATGGACTTCTCTCATGGGTGTGAAGACTTGGGCTAGGAATTGGATGGAGAATTGGACTCAAATTTGGAAAGAGAAGGTGGAAGAGTTGAGAAAAGCTTGGATTTGGAAATTGAATTGCAAAAGGAAAAGGATTCTACTCCTTAGAAGATTTGGAGAATATTGAAGCCTATAAATAGAGAAGTTTTCTACAACTTCTACACACCTCTCTACACACACAACACTTGTGTTTTTGCTTGCTTTTCTAAGATTTTTCTTTTTAATTACTTGTGTGAATTTGAAAATTCTTCTTTTAATTATTATTATTTGTGTGAATTTCAA
Source organism: Papaver armeniacum (assembly GCA_023531295.1). NCBI lineage: Eukaryota > Viridiplantae > Streptophyta > Magnoliopsida > Ranunculales > Papaveraceae > Papaver > Papaver armeniacum. The sequence continues at coordinate 335,847 of JAJJWW010014947.1, read as the reverse complement.
AAACATGAGTAGCTAATTTTCTTATTGATTGAGGATGAATTCCTAGTTCTTAACATATGAATTAAGTTTTTGTTTTCAAATTCTATCTTGAAGTTTTTCACATAATTATCGTTTGTTTTTACTAATAGGAATGATCTTAAAGACATTCATGATTGATTGATAGATTGTTTGGAGTGCACGCTAAATTGATTTGTTAATTTGATCTAAAGCTAGTGAAAGTTAGGAGATAAGTAATCGTTTCTTGACTCTTTACATAAGTAGCAAACACGAGACCTTGCGGAGGGATTCCGTGGAGCAATTGTGTGTAGAAACAACGTTAGCAAGTGGACCTTGAGCTAAGAGTCTAACTACTAATATCGACCTAATAAATTCATAAAACTTAATGCATGAGCCAAGTTACATCTAGGTTGAGCTAATTCTAGGTGGCTTGGTAAATAGAATCCGGTAGTCGAGAACTTCCGTGTCCGGTGATACAAGGGATTTAGGGGTTTAGCACTGAGCTAGCTGCTTTACCTACGGTTGGTGATAATTTGTGACTAATAACAAGTAGAAAAGAACATAACTTGATTCATTGTTTCGTAACGAAGAAGGATTCCTTGGTCTTGTCTCTTTTATTGCTTTCATCTTTCAACTTTCGATTTTAATTGTTTTGTTTATTTTTCTTTTGCTTTTTTACACCCCCTTTCGTGATAACTTTTACAACTAAGATCTCTTGCTCCTCGTGGGAACGAACTTGACTTCCATTATATTATTTTTAATTGAGTGGAAATATTGAATTAATTTGATTGCACCTACGACACGCATCACATGCCCTATTCGTGGACACTCCCGCACCTTACAATCCCTTATTTTCTCATATTGTTATTTCCATCATCTCATGGAACTCCATCGTTTGAGCGAAAATCCTAGTTTTTCAATATTTTCTCAAATATTGCTCAAACCATGAAAAGGCCAAAAACTAAAGTGGTCTCACGGCCGACTAGGCTTCTCACGTCAAAAAATTAAAGTATTATTATTTTAATATTTTCAAAAATCGATCGCATGAGCGAAGTTCTACTCGCTCATTCGAGCTAAATTGAGAGTTTCAGTCAAGATCAAACTCTTCTGAAAATCCAAAATATTGCTCAAACGCACACCAGAAAATACCAAAACTCTCACGACTGAGACATGGACAGTATGGTGACACGGTCATGCAACCTTGACCGACCAAGGTCGGCCCTTAGGATTGCAAGGAGATGGTCCCAAACTCTTTCATAATTTTGACCTAATTATCTCTCAATTGTTCATATTGGGTCCAAACTCTCTTCAACCAACTTGGGACTCGCCTAACCGACCGTCAGCTGGTCCCACAACCACCATGGGTCGGTCCCTCATATCTCCATAACTTGGTTTTACTACCTAACACTCACACGAGCACTATTTTAATAAATGATTAAACCAGCGTTTGATCATCCTTTCACCAACTTGTCAACAAAGGACTTCGGTGCATGATCACTCGAGTGCTTGGGCGCAACATGGTCTTCCATCATCCCATGTAGTCGGTCCCTCTTTCACTCAGTGAATTTTCAGTAAATCAGCAATTGATCAACAATTAATTAAAATTAGGGTTTCGAACAAATGCTCTGCAAATCATGATTCTGAGAAAGTTCAAACATTAATAATTTTATGATTGATCCAGCAATCAACATCTGGATTAATTATACAATATTCGGTCCAGCTACCAATATTTTAATTAATGTTTTATTTGGCCATGCTACCAATAATTCACCGAATGAGCAATATTTGCTCAATTGCTCGAATATTGATTCAACTATCAATTTTTCAGTAATTTATCGAATGAGCAATACTTTCTCAATTTCTCGAAGATTGACTCAACTATCAATATTCAGTAATTTATCAAATGAGCAATACTTGCTCAATTGTTCGAATATTGATTCAACTATCAATATTTAGTAATTTATAGCAATACTTTCTCAGTTGCTCGAATATTGATTCAATTATCAATATTCATTGTGTTGATCCAATTATCAACATCATTCATTCGAGAACTATACGTCCCAGCAGACATGTTCGATTCATGAATCCTAGAGCATTTAGCACTCATGCTCGATTGAACAATACTTAGACTCATCGTCTAATCAAGTCAACGACTGAATAATCAAATACACGTGTCTGCCTTGCAGACTCCACGTTCGTGAGACATAAATCACGTCACAAGGGGGATATCAATTACGGTTTTGGTCTTGCGGCCTACGACACATGTGTTCATCCACGATGAGAAATGTGAGTAAGTCGTGCAAGCAGTTGAGGGAGTTAGCAAAGTAGTGGGTGGACTATAAACCAAGTCTCTTCATGACCTGGTGATCGTGTGTCAATCCGTCAAAAATAATTTCACTTTCTTACGCACTAAATTTAAATGAAGCACAAGGTAAGGAAGAGTTCGTATCCACAGAGAGGCAATTGTTGTTAAGTAATTTTCAGTTTCTAAAGTAACCCAAGGTATGTTTGTTGTATTTAAGAATTAAAAGTAATTGAAAGCAAAGTAAATAATTTGAGAAATCAATAAGGAGAAGATATTGGTCAAGGGATAGTATCATTCACAAACATGTATTTTCATCAATGATTAGAATTGGTATTTAATCTCGTATTTACTAAGAGTCCTAGGATACCTTGATATCGCAAGTATAACCCGTTAATTGCTGTTTTCATCACAACCACATTAAAAGATGCATATGTGAATTCTTCATTTAAAGCAACCTAAAGTGTAAAAGCACAATTAAGTTTAACTCCCTAAAAGCATTAAGATTATGGAATAAGACTCATCAATGCAAACGAATGTGTAAAAGCACTAAACGTTTTAACAAAAGTTATGATTCACTTGTGACTAATAGGATATATCACTATAAGCACTAATCACAATTATGCTACTTAGAATCGGGGATAAACAACGTTTTCGTATTGAAAACCCTAATATAGCTCTAGAGATGAACACAAATCGGATTGATTCCGGACTCAACCTAACAAGTTTTCAAATCTTATAACACTATTAATTGTGAATCACAAACAATAATTACTGAGACAAAACTAATTCATTGAATCAAAAGCATGTTGAGAAATCAACTTTTATCCCATAACCAATAATAAGTTTAGCTACTCATAGCTATGGAGTTCATCATCATCAATATTCAATAATAAAACAAGGAAGAAGAAGAACAAAACCAAACCCTAGAAGCGTAAACAAAACGGCTCTCCAAAACTCCAAGAATAAGATATATATGTTGTAGAAGACCTTCCCTTTTATAGATTTCTCCAACTTCTAAAATTAGGTCTAGTCTTCAAAGTCCATTAGGTGAGAATCCACCAAGCCCATAAGGATGAGAAACCCGTGTAGAAAATACGCCCAAAAACGGTCGCCGGCCTAGTGGGGATTGTGGCCGGAATCGGCGGAAGTCGCCGGAATCAGCTCCGGTGACCGGCAAAGTCCTCCCGGTCACCGGTCAACGAGTCAGAACGGCCGGGTCAACGGGTCAGCTCGGGTCAGAGCGAATCGGTCGAGTCAACTCAAGTCAGACCGAGTTGTGTGAGTCGTAGTGAAGTCACTGTCTGAGTTAAACCCAAGTCGCCTAAGAACCGAGTCACCGTGTCGTGTAGTTGGTCCTGATTGAACCCGACATGACCCAGGCTATTGACCGGGCCTCGACCGTGTGTAGCACCATCCTTGTGCATTACTACCCACCCGATGGCTACTCCTTCCTTTGCATAGCAAACTCAAACCCATTCCAGCTCCAGCCATTGTCATTAACTACCTCAGTTGCCACACCTGAGTCTCACCACTGAACAACATCACAGCTCCAGACCACCTTCAATACATCTCACATTAGCTGTAGCTCAACTGTTAATACCTGCAATGTTTCAAGCCAATCAATTTCAGCTCCTCTCTTCATTCTCAACACCAGCTAACCTGCAATGCTCATTACAGCAGCCTAAACCCACAGGAACCAGTTGCAATTTCAAATCATCATCATTGCAGCACATTGGCAGCCCTGCATCAGAAATAGCTCTGCTCATTGCCTTCAGCTGCTCAAGACCCCTTCTGACATCACCCATCTCTTGCATTACAAGCCCAGGAGCAATAACCATTTCCATCTCTACCTGTGCTTCAGCTCAAATCACAATGCATTACCAGAACCCCTATAATTCAGACCCCTTTCAGTGCATTCCATTACAACACAGCACAATCATCATCCACAACTCCAACTTCAATGCCAGACTAATTCCACCTGCAACAGCACCCTGGCACTTCAATTCATGATGTCACTCTGTTTCAAGCCCCTTGCAACAACCAACATCAACACCACTCGTCTACAACCTGGGCATCTAGCCATTAGAGCCACCAACATCACCTCCCTGCCACACATCCATCAATGCTAACATTTCATTATATCACCACCAACAACCTCCCTGGGCCATTCCAACCATCACCTCGTGACAAAGAACCTCCAATCACTTGAACTGCAACTCCACCAAAACTACTACCACCTGCAGCTTCCCTGCACTGCAGTCCTTGCAACATGCTCAACTCCCATACTTGCCAATTGCAGTCAATTGCAGCTACTATAACCAGTCTAACCTAGAGCAGCAACAGCTCTGTAGCTTCAGCCAAATCTTCAAAGCCATCACCATAATCCCCTGAGCTTCATTGTCACCTTCAATCCATTATCAAAATCATTACAAGCTACAGGTCCAATTTCTTTGTAATTTGAGCAGCAGCAGACTATTCTCCATTTTCTTGTAAACCCTAAAATTATCACATCAAGTAACTATCAACACATAACCCAGTTTCCATTTTTCTGCAATTTCAGATCCCTGATAGAACCACCACCAGCTACTCCACAGATCCCAGTTCTGCAATATTATTCCTAACATACATCTAAACCCTGCACCTCAGCTTCATTCATTCACCAAGACCTCAGTTCCAGCCATTGCATCCCTGATAACTCACTTGTAGCTATCATTTCATTCTTCATTTCTGGTAAGACAAAAACCATTCTTCTCGATCCAGAAACCCCAAATCAACAAGGCACCAACCTCTCAATCTTCATTCATACAGTTCCATCATCTTCTCACTCGATTCCTGACTCAAACAACACAGAACAATCCCCTTTCTAGATTCGACCATCTCCATTTTCACCATCAAATCACCCAACATCAAGAACCCATCTCGAGATTCACACAGAATTTCATCTCCTCTCGAATTCCTCTAACACATCGATCCATGGCCGCTTCTCTCTTTCTCGATCTCTCCTGAGTTCACACAAGATTTGACTCAGTTCTGAGTTCAACTAAAACCCTAGCTTGATTCCTCAGCAGCCATTAAAGCTATCAATCAATCCTCCTTCTTCTCTGGTTCGAACTAACACCTTCTTCTCTTGAACCCATACAACCATTAATCCACAAAGAAAATTTCTCGACCTCCACTTCATTGAGAAGCGGACCCAAATTTGGAGAAAGAAAAATGATTGAGAAATAAATTCTCTTCAATTCGAGGGTGAAATAATGATAAGTACCACGGCACCTGACTGATAAGGGCTATCCATGTAACAATTAGCCTGTCGGTCTCGTAAAACCGACAATAGATCCTTCACCCTCCTTGCGCAACACCAGCCTGGTTCCAAGTATAACTCGCTTGATGTTTTGGACTGTGTTTCTTTTAAGCTCCAAAAGAACCTTTTCTCCTTCTTACGCTCCCAAGGACTCCATTGCCCCCGATAACTCAAAAACACGCGTAAAGTACATAATTCACAAGAAAAATAGCAAAGAAAGCATAACTACTGATAGTAAATTAGGTGTATTCTACACCTATCGATTCCCCACACTTAGACTTTGCTAGTCCTCGAGCAAATCAAACAAACCAATAAAATACAACAACTCCGTGTCGTCGAGGCTACGGTCACTTTTAGCATAAATAACAAGCCTTTAAACCCCTAGGTGTCCCTAGTGGACGAGTTATAGTCTCGTGAGGGTTTACTAGAGATATACCCACAAAACCTATGTTTCCAACTTACTAGTTCTCCGTAATGATAGTATCCAACGCGCTAAGAAGACATAGAGATTCTGCACACTAGTCATAAGAAGTTAGACACATAAATGAACACAATCTCATCCTTAAAAGTTGAGAGAGAGATAATCATCCCTTCTCGACTAAAATTCGGGTTCGGAGTGATCAAAAGTCTCGACTCTGCCTCACAAGAAAGGGTTTTATGATATTGCTCTCAATAATAAACAGCTCTTTATGGGTCACGCATGTGTCCAGGTAGGAATGAAGAGAGAATCCTGCGACATGTTGAATGGTAGGAAGGCTTAACCCTCCGAATGTTTTGAAAACCCACATCTTTTATATATTTTTGAAAACCCATTTTTCTGACGATCTCTTCGAAAGGAAATCAACCATTTAACGAAGGTGGGAATATGCTTACTTACCTCGTCATCCGTTCGGGCGTGCGCCTAGCACCACTCTCACAAAGATCCATAGAAACGTCTTCGGTCTTCTAACGGTGTCTTCATCTTCGTCTTCGGTCTTCAACTCTTGATGATAACTCTCGAACTTCTTAGAATCTCGACAATATGATTATTTCCTCTAATTCCTTGTCGCTTGATACTTCATTATAAATATTCCTTCTTTCCATAGGCTTTATTGAAAGAATACAAAAATAAAAACAAACTATACAAACCCAACAATTTTTTTTTTTTTTTTTTTTTTTTTTTCGAGACAAGAGAAAACAAAATACAAATAAAATAAAAATGTAAGTACAATGCCATGGTATAAGTACTTTACCGCTTGAATCTTCACAACTTATATGTCTTGATATCATAAACTTCTCGAACTTTCATCCTTAATAATTTCCACTCTTGTATATTAGTCTTCAACTTATAAAAATTCTCGCTCCTGTTTTGTTGCTTTACTCAAATCAAATCTGCCCATTTTATACCATTGTTTGTAAACCTCGAACGTATTCAACTTTCCTTGAATTTGTGATGCTCCTCTTGTTGATGATAATGGTGTTTCTATGGATCTGTTGGTGCGAGAGAGATAAGGTGGATGGTGCTAATCGGCGAACAAGATCACAAGTGGTATGTAAGTTAGCAATTCGATGTCACCAACATGGTTGATAAAAATAGCACTCAAGGGATCAAAATAGTGCTTCTATGGTGGGAAATTGGACAGCTCACCATTCTGCCCGAATTTACGTACGGTGACACACACTCAAAAAGCACAATTTAGACAGTACAAAGAATTGAAGGTCGGTGCCTCACATTATGTAACTTGGGTAGTCTCCACTATAGGGGATCACCGTTCTAATACCGAATTCCGATTAGGACTGCACCTTATTTGCCACTTTGGCATGGTTAAATCCAACTTTAACTCTCATACAATTAAGAAACCCGATCATGTTCTCTGTCATCTCTAAGTTCAGTCACTATTGTGAGATTCTCGATGTAATCTTAGCGACATGTATACTATGTGACTCTAAATAACTACAAGTTGGAGTTTAAAAGTTGAAAAAAAAAAATGCAAAAATCTACACAAACCACTCCCCCACACTTAAACTTTACATTGTCCCCAATGTAATTGAATCGTCCAAAGAAAGTCAAGGTGGGAAATCCTAACAAGAAATCAGCAAAAACAAAGTAAAAAAAACAAAACAAGAAAAACTAAAAACAAGAAAAGAAATAAATACAAGACAAGAAATACTCATCCTTTGGGTTGCCTCCCAATTAGCGCTTGGTTTAAAGTCGTCAGCCCGACTATCTCCTTGCTTTCTATGTGATGAGTGCCAAATAGTGCATATTTATACACCTTTTTATTGGCATTTTACTCATCTTTTGCGCTTATAAATCAGATATTATCCCAGATTCTGTGTTTTCTTTGTTTTCAAGAATAAATATTTATATTAATTAATTTTGTGTTTTTAGGTAATGAATAAAGTTCGGAGAATCTGAGGAGCCAAAAGAGCGAAGAATTGGAGTCGAGCATCTATGGAGTAGATAGCCAAAGCCCGCGCGCGAATTAGTTACAAACCAACAAGGAAGACATGGGCTAGAGCTACCCACGACCGGATCCGAGCCCGTCTCTTCTGAGACGTTGAGATTTCTTTCTCCCTTATCCAACGGTCGCTGCTTCCACGTGCATCGAAGATCGCTGCTCCCGTGCTACACCAGATCACGCCAAAACCGCTCACCTCCCTCGGCCGTTCAGATTGTAGCCGCCTCATCCAACGGTCCGGCCAGGCTGTCTCATCATCCGTAGCCGCACCCGCCTCAAAGAAAACTACCTACCCTATACCCCCACTCGAGCAAACCCTAATCTCTCCATCTTCTCTTTCTTCATCTCTCCCTCACCCGACACGGAGCGGAGCTCTCCTCCTCTTCCGCCACCAACCTTCCCCGCCACGGCCACCCACCGCAACAGCAGCGGCCCTTACCGCCTCCATCATCACCTTCCCGACATCAAACAACAACTCCATAGCCACCTACTCCATCACCCTTTCTCGAGTCATCTATTTCATAGCTTCTCCTCTCTAGAGGCTAGGTTAAAGATGACTAGAGATAGGGTTGCTCATCTATCAATCGAGGGAGTTGCTAAAGCCGATGTGACAAGAAGGGAACACAAATCAGAGAGTATGGGTTCGATTTATCTTTCAATTAATTTCAATATTTGAATTAAAGAATTAGGGTTTGGTAGCTTATTTGTTGCATGTATAAATTGAAGACATGAGTTTGTGTAGAAAGACACGCCGGATTAGCCAAAACAGTCATTTAGATTTAATTTCTTTATTTTTCAGTTTTAATTTAGTTTGCTAGGGTTTCATGAAACCCTAATTCCATGTATGAACTCAACTCAGTTTGAGATGTCTTGAGTGTTTAAATTTAAAGATAACTTCAATCTTAGCATCCAACACATTGCTCTCACAGTGTATGCCAATGCGATGGATACATTGTAGTTAGAATACCCCTGTGATGATGATGCTGCAGCTCAACCCTTAGGCCCTAATACTAATTCCCTTGACTGGTTGTGCTTAATTAGACAGCCAGTGCTCCGGGTTAGTAACTTCAGCTGATATTGAAGGATCACAAGGTGAAACCCCTTAGCTAGGTGATGGAATTGACACACCTCACTTGTCTACCATAGGAACAAGAAAACTCAATCTAGTTGAACACATACTAGGAACCAAGTGGTGGAATGAAGACCCAAGCACCCCCTGTCACTTTATCATACCTTAGTTTAGGTTCACTTGAAACATTATCAGCCGTATCGGCACAACATCTGTTGTCACATTGTTATCTCACTTAGAATTCAGTTAAGCATCCTTAGATCACTTAAGCACCCCTCGTCTCTGTGGATCGACCCGTACTTGCCGCGTCTCCGATAGACGCCGTGCACTTGCGGTATAACCCGTAGTCCATAAAAATATACATCTTCTCAGGCCTACCAAGTTTTTGGCGCCGTTGCCGGGGACTTGGCGCGTGCCTTGTCGATTTTTGGCTTACCTTGACTGAAATTCCATTTCTCTGTATATATATTTTCACTTACATTATTTGCTTTTCTTCTTGTCGTAATATAACTTAGTTTGAACTTTTGTAACTTGCATCCGCAACTTTGGTACATTGGTATAATTTAGCATAATCATTTTGTTTCATACTTTGCATTTTAAACTCTTCGAGCCCCGTGACGATCAAATTATCTTTCTCCCGTGTCGGTCAACTTAGCCATCGCCATCTGTTAACTTAATGTGCATCAGCCTGCCATCTTTTGCATTGTAGGCATACCATTTGTATTGCATTCTTGCACCTGTCTCTGAGCTCCCTTGATTGCATCTCAGTGCATATCATTTGCATCTCAGTGCATAACTGTGCAAATCTGAGGACTGAATTTTCCTTCTAAGCAACAGGTACCTTCTATGCTACTTGGCCGTTTGTCTTCGCTGAGCAACCAAAGCCTGAACCTGTTGAACTTGCTCTTGTGCTTGCTGTGTTGCTGAGCAAGCCCAAGGAGTGGGAAAAAAAGCCCAAGGAGTGGGAGAAAAAGCCCAAGGAGTGGGAGAAAAAGGCCAAGGGGCCTGAGTCACAAAACTCGAGCACAATTCAGTAAGTGACTCCATACATGACTGTGAACTAGGTTAAACTAGCATACCGAGCTTAAACTCCAGCCCCCGTGCATGAGATCGTGCTAACTCTTTGTCTTTACAAGTTTTGGGTCACAACTTGGAAACCCAAGTTAGCTGAACATAACCCAATTTCATGCTCTGTAGCCTTGAATCTCTGAAATGAATGCATGCTGATGTGAGCTATTAACCTCATGATACCCTGAACTGCAATGTGTGTGCTTACCTGTGCTGATTAGCTGCAAATTTGTGTGAACTTTGAGCACAGCCTATGCATAGCTCTGTGACCTGTTAAATCTGTGAGAGACCCTGTGATTGTGCGCATCCTGTGCTTGACTCTGTTGACATCAGTTGTGGCATCTGAGCATGACAAGTATGTCATAAAAAGTGTTAGAGTTGTACTTAATCAATCTTGCTTTCTCGTGATGTTTGACTTTAACTTGCCTGACGAGCATAAGCCGAGAAAATTGAACTCATCCCCACCCCGAAGTCGTTGGAGGTGAGTTGCAATTGAAAAACCAAGTAGTTAAACAAACCCTGTTGAGCTTGTGTTTGTGTCAACTTTGAGCATAAACTTAAGCATAGCCTGTGGCACACAAGTCAAGTCAGGCTAACTTGCGGTGCTGACCTGTTGAATTCACACACCCTTGCATGCTAGCCTATATTGCCATTTGCATGAGCCCTGTTTGCCATTTGCCGGAACTTTTGTGTGCACTGAACTACCCTGAATCTGTGACACTTGAGCAAACCTTGAAAAATCTGGAATATATGCATGTAGTGGTACCTGTGTTAGGCCGCAACTTTGTGTGGCCCGAGCATAATCCTGTGCACATCTCCCCGTCATTTGATCACCGCCAAGCTAATTGAGTGGAAAACCCCGAGCTCCCGCTACTCGTGCTCAATCCATCCCCCGCCGTGAGTGAGCCTGTAGTTGTCTTTGTGTTGTCAACCCCGAGCTTACCTGTACAATGTGGCTCTCCCGTGCATGATCTACCCCGTCAATCTTGTGTATAACCTTGAGCTTTACCCGTGAAGCATTGACCTCAAGCCCCGTAGCTTTGAGGTTGAACCGGGTAGTGTGTGGCCCGAGCATACTTGTGTGGCTCCGAGCATACCTCCGAGCCGTGCTCAAATGCAATGCACTCTGTTGCACCTCCCCAAACCAGCCCACATAACTTGGCCTGCAACCTGGGCTCACGTGAGTAAACCACCCACTAAAACCCAACCATTGGGCTCCACATAGCTGAACCCAATCGGGGCGTGCAACAAACTAGAACCCACACTGTTGGGCTAAACATCACCGGGTTAACTGAATCCTACCTGGGCTTTGTGCACACACTGAGCCCACATCCTCTGGGCTATACTTTGCCAACCCAAGCTGGGCTGTGCAGTTTTCACAAATCCTGGGCTTCAAACAACAAATCCCAAACAAACCAAAACCAAATTGAGCCCACAACAACTTGGGTTTCCCACATAAACCAAAGCTTCCCACATAAACCAAAGCTCCCAACAAAACCAAATTCCCAACAAAACCAAAGCCCAATAAACCAAATTCCCAACAAAACCAAAGCCCATTTTTTTTGTTATATTTGTAAGAATGTTAAAGTTTCCGTACATTATCTTTTGGGTTGACCCGCAACTCTTTAGATTGTTAGTGTATGATGAATTTTTGTATATAATCCCATAAGACTTTTTAATTTTTCTTTTCCTGAATCGGTTGAGTCTTCATGCGCATATATTATGCTAATCCGATATGATATGTTGGATTCTAGCTTTAACTAACGAAGCTCAACCTTGCTCCCGCCGACATCCCAATCTCTTCCCTTTTCTCTTATCAGCATAGTTCTCTCGGTATGTGACTGTTTAAATTTTTTCTATATGTAGACACATTGAGGACAATGTTTGATTTAAGTTTGGGGGTGCATTTGCATTTAGAGTTTTTAGTCTTTTATTTTATCTTTTTAGTCTTTTATTTTATCTTTTAATTTTTCAAAAAAAAAAAAAAAAAATTCAAAAACTCTTTTTGTAAAAACCTCCAACTTTTAGAGATTTTAGAGTCACCAAAGATGCTTCTAGCTATGTTTACATAGAGATTCTCGACCGAAATAACAGAACTTGGAAGTACCGGAGAACGCAATCGGGTTCCTTAGTTGATTAGAGCGTTAAAGTTGGATTTAACCATACCGGGAGGGCGAATTAGGTGTTTGTTTAAATATTCGGTAGTAGAATTGTGATCACCCATAGTGGAGACTACCCATTTTACATCAAGTGAGGCACCAACCTTCAATTTTTTGTAACTTTCTAGAAAAGTCATTAGAGTGTGTGTCACCTTACGTAAATTCGGGTAGAATGGTGAGCTACCCAACTTCGCACCATTTTCAGACTACTTTTGATCTCTTGAGTGCTAGTTTTTGTCAATCATGAGGGTGACGCCTAAAGAAGAAAACTCCTTCTAAATATCGATTTGCAGTTAGCATCACTCTCTCTCAATCGCCAAGACCCATAGAAACACATCATCGTCAAGAACCGAGCAAAGATCGTAATATTGAAAGAAAAATTGATATAGTCCAAGGTTTTTGTGCAACAAAGAAAAGAAAATAGGATGAGAATTAATAAAATTTATAAAATCAAGACAATACAAGTTGTGGAAAAATTGAGTGATAAAGTCCTTTGTCCATGGAGTTAGTTGTTTCATTATTTGTATTTGTATTTTTATTTTCACTTATTATCAAAATCAAAAAAAAAAAAAAAAAAAAAAAAAAAAAATCAAAATCAAAAAAAAAAATAAAAATAAAAATAAAATAATATTGTAGTTTATTTTTGCTACCACCATGGTAAAGAAGAATTTAAAAAGAAAAATCCAAACAACAAGGAATTTGAGTAGAAAAGTTAAAAATTGTCAAGTTTTGTGAAGTTTAGAAGTTCGTCATCAACATTTGAAGACCGAAGACCGAAGATTGAAGACGTTTCTATGGTTTCTTATGAGAGAGTGATATTAATTGCCGATCGGGTGAGAAGTGAGTGAGTACTCCCACCCCTTACTAATGGTTGATTTTCCTTTCTTAGAGATCATTAGAAAAAGATTCTTTTTGTCCACACTTTTGTGGAGTCTCCGATTTTATTTCGAAGGTTATCCTTCTTACCTACAACGTGTGCAGATTTCTCTCTTTATTCCCGCTCGCACACATGAGAGACTAAAAAGCGATCTTTTTGAGTGCAATTATCATAAAACCCTAATGGTGAGGCAGAAGTTGAGACTTATGATCACAATCGAATCCGAATTCTTTCATATGGTATGGTTACTTCTCGCTCAAAGACTTAAGGATGAGAATGCGTTCTTCGATAGTTCTAACTTCACATTAGCATGCGAAACTCTATATACTCATAGCTTCTAGGATGCTTGAGACTCTTTTACACTCGAAGTTGGAGAAGGTTTTGTGGGTACACCTCACTGCAAACCCTCACGAGACTACAACTCGTCCACTAGGGACACCTAGGGGTTTAAAGGCTTACCGCATACGCTAAATGCATTCGAGAGACTGCGACGGGGGTATAGTTAGGATTTCTTATTTTCTGTTTCACTTGAGGACAAGTAAAATTCAGGTTTGGGGGTATTTGATGAGTGCCAAATAGTGCATATTTATACACCTTTTTATTGGCATTTTACTCATCTTTTGCGCTTATAAATCGATATTATCCCAGTTCTGTTTTCTTTGTTTTCAAGAATAAATATTTATATTAATTAATTTTGTGTTTTTAGGTAATGAATAAAGTTCGGAGAATCTGAGGAGCCAAAAGAGCGAAGAATTGGAGTCGAGCATCTATGGAGTAGATAGCCAAAGCCCGCGCGCGAATTAGTTACAAACCAACAAGGAAGACATGGGCTAGAGCTACCCACGACCCGGATCCGAGCCCGTCTCTTCTGAGACGTTGGGATTTCTTTCTCCCTTATCCAACGGTTGCTGCTTCCACGTGCATCGAAGATCGCTGCTCCCGTGCTACACCAGATCACGCCAAAACCGCTCACCTCCCTCGGCCGTTCAGATTGTAGCCGCCTCATCCAACGGTCGCTGGGCCTGTCTCATCATCCGTAGCCGCACCCGCCTCACAAGAAACTACCTACCCTATACCCCCACTCGAGCAAACCCTAATCTCTCCATCTTCTTTTCTTCATCTCTCCCCTCACCCGACACGGACAGCGGAGCTCTCCGCTCCTCTTCCGCCACCAACCTTCCCCTCGCCACAAACCACCCACCGCAATGTGCCAGCCCTTACCGCCTCCATCATCACCTTCCCGACATCAAACAACAACTCCATAGCCACCTACTCCATCACCCTTTCTCGAGTCATCTATTTCATAGCTTCTCCTCTCTAGAGGCTAGGTTAAAGATGACTAGAGATAGGGTTGCTCATCTATCAATCGAGGGAGTTGCTAAAGCCGATGTGACAAGAAGGGAACACAAATCGTAGAGTATGGGTTCGATTTATCTTTCAATTAATTTCAATATTTGAATTAAAGAATTAGGGTTTGGTAGCTTATTTGTTGCATGTATAAATTGAAGACATGGGTTTGTGTAGAAAGACACGCCTGGATTAGCCAGTGCTGTCATTTAGATTTAATTTCATTATTTTTCGCTTTTAATTTAGTTTGCTAGGGTTTCATGAAACCCTAATTCCATGTATGAACTCAACTCAGTTTGAGATGTCTTGAGTGTTTAAATTTAAAGATAACTTCAATCTTAGCATCCAACACATTGCTCTCACAGTGTATGCCAATGCCATGGATACACCGTAGTTAGAATACCCCCGTGATGATGATGTCATGGCAGCAACCCTTAGGCCCTAATACTAATTCCCTTGATCGGTTGTGCTTAATTAGACAAACAAAGGTTGCTCGGGTTAGTAACTTCACTGATATTGAAGGATCACAAGGTGAAACCCCTTAGCTAGGTGATGGAATTGACACACCTCACTTGTCTACCATAGGAACAAGAAAACTCAATCTAGTTGAACACATACTAGGAACCAAGTGGTGGAATGAAGACCCAAGCACCCCCTGTCACTTTATCATACCTTAGTTTAGGTTCACTTGAAACATTATCAGCCGTATCGGCACAACATCTGTTGTCACATTGTTATCTCACTTAGAATTCAGTTAAGCATCCTTAGATCACTTAAGCACCCCTCGTCTCTGTGGATCGACCCGTACTTGCCGCGTCTCCGATAGACGCCGTGCACTTGCGGTATAACCCGTAGGCCATAAAAATATACATCTTCTCAGGCCTACCACTATGACTCCTCCAGAGGGAGCACATCCACAAAGTTAACTCCTTCCACCACTTCGGAAGTGAAATTCTCATAATATGGTTTCAACCTAGGTGCCCATTAACTTTAAGTTCTTTCCCGTAGCTATGCTACGAATTTCCACCGCACCATGAGAAAACACATTAGTAACAATAAAAGGTCCGATCCATCGTGACCTTAATTTACCCTAAATAAATGCAAGCGAGAATTAAACAAAAGCACTTTCTCGCCCAATGCAAAATTGTTTCCTAGAAATCATGTTATCATGGAATGCTTTCGTCTTTTCTTTGTAAATCCGTGAACTTTCAAATGCATCATTGCGAAGCTCCTCTAGATCTTGGAGTTGTAACTTCCTTTGCTTTCCAGCCCCATCCATCTCCATGTTGCATTGCTTAATAGCCCAAAACGCCTTATGTTCAATTTCCACGGGTAAGTGACAAGGTTTACCATACACAAGCCTAAAAGGAGACATTCCAATAGGTGTTTTGTATGCGGTTCTATACGCCCACAAAGCATCATTGAGTCGCATGCTCCAATCCTTCCTTGTCGGGTTCACCGTCTTTTCTAGAATTGATTTCACCTCTCGATTAGACACCTCGGCTTGTCCATTGGTTTGTGGATGATAAGGTGTTGCAATCTTATGCGACACATTGTACTTCGACAACAAGCTTTGTAAAATCCTGTTTTTGAAGTGAGAACCCCCATCGCTAATTATCGCCCTTGGAATTCCAATCCTTGCAAAAATATTAGCTTGCACAAAATCTGAAACAACTTTAGAATCATTAGTTGGGGTGGCTTTAGCTTCCACCCATTTCGAGACATAATCAACCGCAAGTAAGATATAAAAATTCCCATGTGAGTTGACAAAAGGCCCCATAAAATCAATACCCCATACATCAAAAACTTCAATAAATTGAATAAAAGTTTGTGGCATTTGATTTCGGACACCTAGATTGCCGGTTCTTTGACACCTATCACAAGTTGTACAAAATATATGCGCATCCTTAAACAAAGTTGGCCAATAAAAACCACTTTCAAGTACCTTGTGCGCGGTTCTCTTACTCCCAAAATGTCCTCCAAGCATAAGAGTGACAAAAAGAAAGATAGAGTTAAATTCGATTCGGGCACGCACCTTCGTATCACTTGGTCACTACCATGTTTCCATAAGTATGGATCATCCCATATGTATTGGTTCCCTAACCTCTTAAGTTTGTCCCTCTCAAAGACGAGACAAGTTCTGGGATTTGTTTAGAAACTAAGTAATTCACAATATCGGCATACCATGGTTCTCCAAAGGCAATCGAGAAAAGTTGCTCATCCGGAAACTTTCACGCAACGGGATAGTCTCCTTGTCCACAAAAGTCGGCTCAAATGATCCGCAACGGTGTTCTCAATCCCTTTCTTGTCTTTGATTTCAATATCAAACTCTTGCAAGAGTAAAATCCACCGTATGAGCCTCGGTTTCGCCTCTTTCTTTGTAAGCAAGTATCTAAGTGCTGCATGATCAGAAAAGACAACAACTTTTGTACCAATTAGATAAGAACGAAACTTTTCTAAAGCAAAAACAATGGCTAATAACGTTCTAGAAGCATAATAGATAGCATGAGGAAGCCTCCCCACACGTTGCCCAAGCACCGCACCAACCGCATAATCACTAGCATCACACATGAGTTCAAACGGCTTACTCCAATCCGGTGGTTTAATGATAGGGGCTGAAATCAAAAGTTCTTTCAAACGATTGAATTCCGCCATACATTTCTCATCAAAGTTAAAAACCACATCTTTTTGCAATAAGCTACAAAGTGGTGACGCTATCTTGGAAAAGTCCTTGATGAACCTACGATAGAAACTCCGCATGACCAAGAAAAGAACGTATCTCCCTCACCGTAGTGGGAGGGGTTAGAGCACGAATAAGGTCTATCTTAGATTTATCGACTTCCAAACCTTTAGAAGATATTATATGGCCTAAAACTATGCCATGAGTTACCATGAAATGACACTTCTCCCAATTTAGCACAAGATTTGTTTCAACACATCGTTCAAGGATTAGAGACAAATTGTTCAAGCAAAGGTCAAAAGAATCACCAAAGACACTAAAGTCATCCATGAACACTTCGATTATGTTTTCAACATATTCCGAAAAGATACTTACCATACACCTTTGAAAAGTAGCCGGAGCATTGCATAAGCCAAAAGGCATCCTTCTATAAGCAAAAGTACCGAAAGGACAAGTGAAAGTGGTTTTCTCTTGGTCCTCCTGTGCTATCACAACTGATTATAACCCGAATAGCCATCAAGAAAGCAATAGTAAGAGTGTCCAATAAACGTTCAAGCATTTGATCAATAAAAGGTAAAGGAAAGTGATCTTTTCTAGTGGTGGCATTCAATTTTCTATAATCAATACAAACCCTCCAACCGGGTTGCACACGAGTTGGGACAAGTTCATTCTTATCATTCTCCACCACTGTCACACTCTGATTTCTTTGGTACTACTTGTACCGGCTCACCCACTTGCTATCGGATATGGGGTAGATAACACCCACTTCCAAAAGCTTGAGTATCTCCTTTTTCACAACTTCCATCATGGGAGGGTTCAAACGGCATTGCGCGTCCCTTTTAGGCTTTGCATCATCCTCCAAACGAATTTTGTGCATACAAACGGCGTGGCTAATACCCTTGATATCGGCAATTGTCCATCCTATGGCCGTCTTGTACTTCCTTAGCACCCTTAGAAGTTTTTGCTCCTGTAAATCATTAAGCTCATTAGAAACAATCACAGGTAACTCTTCATTATCACCCAAGTACAAGTACTTAAGGTGGTCGGGAAGAGGTTTCAATTCTAACTTTGGAGATTTAACAATTGAAGGTACAAGCTTTTCATCACTGCATGGTAAAGAAATAAAAGAGATATTATGAGTTTTTGGGCATCCTTGGAGTGAATTGAGATCACCAAGAGCTTCCTTGACTTCATTACCACACTCTACACCATTATTTATGGATGTAGTTAACACGGTTTCCAAAGCATCATCACCGTTTAATTCAAACATTTGTTGTGCCAATGAATCCATAACATCAATGGAGAAACAAGAGTGGACATCGCTAGGATATCTCATCGTCTCGAAAATGTTGAAACGTATTGTTTCTCCATCAAACTCCATAGTTAGCGTTCCCTTATCCACATCAATTATGGTTTTCGCCGTTTTCATGAAGGGACGCCCAAGAAGCAATGGAAGAGACGAGTCCGGTGCACCTTCATCCATCTCTAACACACAAAAGTCTCATTGGAAATACAAGTTGATTAACCCGCACAAGAACATCCTCAACAATACCCATTGGGTAAACATTAGAGTGATCGGCTAATTGTAATACAATTTCACCTTTTAAGAGGACCAAGATCAAGTGAATTATACATTGACGCAGGCATAACATTAACTAAGCGCCTAAATCCAACATAGCTTTGTTAAAAGTTGTGTTACCAATTGTGACGGAATGTCAAAACTACCCGGATCCTTGCACTTAAGTGGGAGTTTGTGTTGTAAGATTGCCGAGGCATTCTCCCCCACACTAAGCACTTCATTACCCTTGAGCCTTTGTTTGTTGGTACACAAGTCCTTTAACACCTTTGCATACTTTGGAACTTGCTTGATAGCATCAATGAGTGGTATGTTCACATGGATCTTTTTAAGAACGTCTAAAATCTCCTTTTCTAATTCCGCCTTCTTAGAACTTGCAAATCTACGAGGAAAAGGTAGAGGAGGAACATAAGTAGAAACCGGAGTTTTAGAGTTAGAATAGGTACCTCAAGTTTGGGGAGAATCCTCATTATTCTCCTCCAAAACAGTTCCTTTGGTGGCTCCACCTTGCCCGAATCAAAGAATTCGGGTTGCACAAGTTGTGTACCGCTTCTCAACGTAATAGCATTGACACCCTCTTTTGGGTTAATAGGTTGAGAAGGGAGTTTCCCACTATTTTGCGCCTTCAATTGGTTCAACTCAATAGCCATGGAGCCCATTTGTGTTTGCAACTCCTTAATAGAACTCTTAGTCTCTTGTTGACTTTCTTTGAACATGGTAGAAATGCCTAGCATAAAAGTTTGAAGCTTTGCATCAATATCAGCACCTTGAGTTTGCATTGATTGTTGTGCTTGTGGTTGCTGAAATTGTTGTTGTTGTGGTTGGAATCCACTCGGACGGTTGAAAGTAGGTTGTTGAACGGCACCTTGCTTGTTGGCATAGCTAAAATTGGGGTGATCTCTCCATCCCGGATTGTAAGTGTTGGAGTAGGGATCATACCGTCTTGGTTGATTCGGAAAGATCGCATTAGCTTGCTCGTCTTCATAAGATTGAGGAGAAGTTGGTATAACCGCGGATGCAACTTGTTGCAACATTGCTGTCATGTTACCCATTTGTTGACGAAGTTCCTCCACCTCGCTCACTTCACTCACCCTTCTTAGAATCACATCCGAACCACGACTTAAGAATTGTTGTGAGTTCGCTGCCATGTTTTCAATCAACTCTCTAGCTTGTGCCACCGTCTTGCTAACTAGTGCACCACCACCTGCAGCGTCAATAAGATTCCTATCACTTGATTGGAGTCCTTCATAGAAGTATTGATGATCATAGCGTCACTAAATTGATGGTGAGGGCAGCTTGCAACCAATCTCTTGTACCGTTCCCAACATTCATATAAGGATTCTCCCACGTTTTGCTTCATCCCACAAATTTCTTTGCGAATTTGAGTAGCCTTGGATGCAGGAAAATATCTCTCCAAAAAGAGTTTCTTCAACCCATTCCATGTTGTGACACTTCCGGAGGTAAATAGTACAACCAATCCTTAGCACTGTCCATTAAAGAGAAACGGAAAACCTTCAACATTGCACCATCCGCCTCAACATTTGCTCGGGAAGCATAGCCGTGACAATGGTGTGGAAGTCCAAAAGATGTTTGTTAGGATCTTCATTCACCATGCCATGGAATTTTGGTAATTCTCTAAGCAACCCCGGCTTTATCTCAAAAGTAGAGTTCGTTTGAATACACCCCTGTTGTGTATCAAGCCTATGAGAAGCTAAGTCCTTGAGTGAACGATTTGCATCACCCATTTCTTCTTCTTCTTCTCGTTGTCGGAAAATCTCTTCTCCTACTTCCTCCTCGTGCTCGTCCGTTGTGTCTTGACTTGGTTGGAGTATTGTGCCGCGTCTAGTAGCTATCCCGCACCTTGGATAATTCCAATCATTAGAAGCCAGAGATTATGCACCTGCAAACAATTCTCGCAAACAAGTGAGAAACGAGACAAGAACCGAAAAGCAAAGATAAAAGCAGAAATTGTAAAAAGAAACTAAAAACTTAATAACAAGCCGTATGCTTCCCCGGCAACGGCGCCAAAATTTGATCGTGTGTCAATCCGTCAAAAATAATTTCACTTTCTTACGCACTAAATTTAAATGAAGCACAAGGTAAGGAAGAGTTCGTATCCACAGAGAGGCAATTGTTGTTAAGTAATTTTCAGTTTCTAAAGTAACCCAAGGTATGTTTGTTGTATTTAAGAATTAAAAGTAATTGAAAGCAAAGTAAATAATTTGAGAAATCAATAAGGAGAAGATATTGGTCAAGGGATAGTATCATTCACAAACATGTATTTTCATCAATGATTAGAATTGGTATTTAATCTCGTATTTACTAAGAGTCCTAGGATACCTTGATCGCAAGTATAACCCGTTAATTCCCTGTTTTCATCACAACCACATTAAAAGATGCATATGTGAATTCTTCAAGCAAAGCAACCTAAAGTGTAAAAGCACAATTAAGTTTAACTCCCTAAAAGCATTAAGATTTATGGAATAAGACTCATCAATGCAAACGAATGTGTAAAAGCACTAGACGTTTTAACAAAAGTTATGATTCACTTGTGACTAATAGGATATATCACTATAAGCACTAATCACAATTATGCTACTTAGAATCAGGGATAAACAACGTTTTCGTATTGAAAACCCTAATATAGCTCTAGAGATGAATACAAATCGGATTGATTCCGGACTCAACCTAACAAGTTTTCAAATCTTATAACACTATTAATTGTGAATCACAAACAATAATTACTGAGACAAAACTAATTCATTGAATCAAAAGCATGTTGAGAAATCAACTTTTATCCCATAACCAATAATAAGTTTAGCTACTCATAGCTATGGAGTTCATCATCATCAATATTCAATAATAAAACAAGGAAGAAGAAGAACAAAACCAAACCCTAGAAGCGTAAACAAAACGGCTCTCCAAAACTCCAAGAATAAGATATATATGTTGTAAGACCTTTCCCTTTTATAGATTTCTCCAACTTCTAAAATTAGGTCTAGTCTTCAAAGTCCATTAGGTGAGAATCCACCAAGCCCATAAGGATGAGAAACCCGTGTAGAAAATACGCCCAAAACGGTCGCCGGAAGTCCGGGATTGTGGCCGAAATCGGCCGGAAAGTCGCCGGAAATCGACTCCGGTGACCGGCAAGTCCGCCTAATGACCGGTCAACCAATCCCGAACGGCCGGTCAACGGGTCGGCTCGGGTCGGAGCGAATCGGTCGAGTCAACTCAAGTCGACCGAAGTTGTGTGAGTCGTAGGTGAGTCACTTTGTCTCGAGTTAAACCCAAGTCGCCTAAGAATCGAGTCACCCATGGTCGGTGTAGCTGGGTCCGATCAACTGACATGACCCAAAGCTATTGACCGGCCTCGACTGTGTGTAGCACCATCCTTGTGCATTACTACCAGCCCTGATGGCTACTCCTTCCTTTGCATAGCAAACTCAAACCCATTCCAGCTCCAGCCATTGTCATTAACTACCTCAGTTGCCACACCTGAGTCTCACCACTGAACAACATCACAGCTCCAGACCACCTTCAATACATCTCACATTAGCTGTAGCTCAACTGTTAATACCTGCAATGTTTCAAGCCAATCAATTTCAGCTCCTCTCTTCATTCTCAACACCAGCTAACCTGCAATGCTCATTACAAAGAGCCTAAACCTGTCAGGAACCAACAGCAATTTCAAATCATCATCATTGCAAAGACATTGGCAGCCCCCGCATCGGCCAGCTCCGCTCATTGCCTTCAGCTGCTCAAGACCCCTTCTGACATCACCCATCTCTTGCATTACAAGCCCAGGAGCAATAACCATTTCCATCTCTACCTGTGCTTCACCAAATCACAATGCATTACCGTAACCCCTATAATTCGACCCCTTTCAAAGGCATTCCATTACAACACAAAGACAATCATCATCCACAGCTCCAACTTCAATGCCGGACTAATTCCACCGCAACAAAGACCCCGCACTTCAATTCATGATGTCACTCTGTTTCAAGCCCCTTGCAACAACCAACATCAACACCACTCGTCTACAACCTGGGCATCTAGCCATTAGAGCCACCAACATCACCTCCCTGCCACACATCCATCAATGCTAACATTTCATTATATCACCACCAACAACCTCCCTGGGCCATTCCAACCATCACCTGTGAAAGCAACCTCCAATCACTTGAACTGCAACTCCACCAAAACTACTACCACCTGCAGCTTCCCTGCACTGCAGTCCTTGCAACATGCTCAACTCCCATACTTGCCAATTGCAGTCAATTGCAGCTACTATAACCAAATCTAACCTAGAGCAAAGAATACCAGAAGCCAACCAAATCTTCAAAGCCATCACCATAATCCCCCGAGCTTCATTGTCACCTTCAATCCATTATCAAAATCATTACAAGCTACGGGTCCAATTTCTTTGTAATTTGAGCAAACAGCTAGACTATTCTCCATTTTCTTGTAAACCCTAAAATTATCACATCAAGCAACTATCAACACATAACCCAGTTTCCATTTTTCTCGCAATTTCGATCCCCGATAGAACCACCACCACCTACTCCACGTATCCCGCTTCGCAATATTATTCCTAACATACATCTAAACCCCCCGCACCTCGCCTTCATTCATTCACCAAGACCTCGGTTCCAGCCATTGCATCCCCGATAACTCACCAGTAGCTATCATTTCATTCTTCATTTTACAGGCCGACAAAAACCATTCTTCTCAACTCAGAAACCCCCAAATCAACAAGACCAACCTCTCAATCTTCATTCATACATAGCCCATCATCTTCTCACTCGATTCCTGACTCAAACAACACAGAACAATCCCCTTTCTAGATTCGACCATCTCCATTTTCACCATCAAATCACCCAACATCAAGAACCCATCTGAGATTCACACAGTAATTTCATCTCCTCTGAATTCCTCTAACACATCGATCCATGGCCGCTTCTCTCTTTCTCGATCTCTCCTGAGTTCACACAAGATTTGACTCAGTTCTGAGTTCAACTAAAACCCTAGCTTGATTTCTCAGCAGCCATTAAAGCTATCAATCAATCCTCCTTCTTCTCTGGTTCGAACGGCAACACCTTCTTCTCTTGAACCCATACAACCATTAATCCACAAAGAAAATTTCTCGACCTCCACTTCGTGGAGAAGCGCACCCAAATTTGGAGAAAAGAAAAATGATTGAGAAATAAATTCTCTTCAGAATTCGAGGGTGAAATAATGATAAGTACCACAGGCACCTGCACTCGATAAGGGCTATCCATGTAACAATTAGCCTGTCGCTCTCGTAAAACCGACAATAGATCCTTCACCCTCCTTGCGCAACACCACTGGTTCCAAGTATAACTCGCCAGTGTTTTGGACTGTGTTTCTTTTAAGCTCCAAAAGAACCTTTTCTCCTTCTTACGCTCCCAAGGACTCCATTGCCCCTGATAACTCAAAAACACGCGTAAAGTACATAATTCACAAGAAAAATAGCAAAGAAAGCATAACTACCAGATAGTAAATTAGGTGTATTCTACACCTATCACCTGGAACTGGTTAAACCATGATTTCCCACTCTTTCACTCGAGAAACCGTCACACTTAATGTAGATCAATGTGTCTACTCTTCTATCAATATAAATAAGTCTCTGAATCCACGATTGAACAATAGAAGAATTCTTATCCGAGCAATCACTCCCAAGAATTTAATCAATCGACCAAAACTTATTCGAACCTAGTAGTTCACTTGCAGAAACCTACAACACATTCATAATCCTTGATCACCATTGATTTCACACACTTCTCAGCTTCCCTCCTACAGATCAACCCACTTCCCTCTTTATGACCGAATTGACTCTGGAA
This sequence comes from Papaver armeniacum, assembly GCA_023531295.1. Taxonomy (NCBI): domain Eukaryota; kingdom Viridiplantae; phylum Streptophyta; class Magnoliopsida; order Ranunculales; family Papaveraceae; genus Papaver; species Papaver armeniacum. The sequence continues at coordinate 311,166 of JAJJWW010014947.1, read as the reverse complement.
CGATCATTGTCTTGGTTTAGGACGGAGTCCTACAGATTGATCTCTCGAGCTCAAAGCACTCCCATGCAGTGCATCTGTTTGAGGTTAGGCAGTTTTCTCGGTTGAGGAGCCTTCGTCCGCACGATCGTCTCTCCATTACCTAAAAACTAGCAAACCGTTTTTCCCCATCAACAGATTGGCGACCACAGTGGGAGATTAATCTCTCGATTTCAATCTCAAACTTTCACAAAATGGTTGATCTTAGGATAGGTTCAGTTACAAATCTAATCCCAAACAATGCTAGCACTAACAATAGTGGTGGTACTCCGGAAACTGCTCCCGCTTCCAACAACGTCACTGGCGGCACCACTCCTCCTCAAACCAACATCGAAAGTAATCATCTCTTCGGCTGGTCTCCCGAGGAAATCCGAGAAAATCCGCCTACCATGTTAGAGCATTGCCCAGTTGAACCCACCAAGCGTTGGTATGTCAAGTTTGGTTGTCATGTTTTAGTGAACCAAAACTCATTTAAAGAGTCGCTTGATTATTTACTAGTGTCAACTTCATATACTAGGATATGAGACTTACAAGTATTACGTGAAGACTTGAAGAATGTGAAGAAGTAAGGAGCTACAACGACAACATCATCCTTCCGCTTGAGGTTAGTAATATTTGACTTGAACTGTTTCATTCCTAACGTATCTTTCAAGTCGTGCATATTGAAAACATAACTGCGAAGCCGTGAATGATTATACTCTAGTTAGACATAGTATTAAGGAATATACGAAGTATAACGTCTATCTTTTGAACTTCGTATATAAGACATCGACATAATCGTATGAATGCTATTGTGATTATGTATGGTTATGGGTGAAGATTTCTTCCTAGGAAACAATATTTTACATTCGTTTAAAGGAAGTACAATTCATATAAATTTGTATCGTGAATCGAAAGGGAAATCGCTAGGCTTATTAATATTGTTATTCATTGCAAATCTTTGGATTACCAATATTTGTGTTTAGTATAACCGCTCATAACATGTTTATGTATCTTGGTAACACTATTCACAAGGCCATACTTTTGTATTGGTATGACTAATTTTATTAGTGAAACCAATCTTAAGTAATCACCTGAAATGGTATGATAAATATGTTGTAATTGGTATGACCAACTCTAGACATTGGGGAACCGATCCTAGTAAGAGGTGCAACCGATCACAAGTGTGTGGAATCGATCCTTGTAAGAGGTGCAACAAGTCTTAGTTATTGGTAACCAATCCTATGACTTGTGCAACAGATTGCAAGTTAAATACCATAAATATGTGGTAACCGATACTAGTACCTAGTCAACTAAATTTTGGAAAGCTAGTGTGACCGATCCCAGTACCCACATGGAGGTAGAACCGAAACTTATTTTGGTAGAACCGTGAAACCCATGATTGGTGATTTGATAGGATAATCAATCACATAGTTCTTGGAAGTCAGATGAACCAATTCTAAACTTGTTTGGAAGTGTGGAAAATCCATTCCAAGATTGTAAATATGAAAAAGGATTTACAAAGTAAAGATGTCGACAAACTTTGAACATGTGCAGTGACTCTTATCTTAATAACTAAAGGAGAATCCCGGATCGAAATAAATAGAAAATCTTTTAATTAAGGTTTTTAGTTTTATATGCTTTTAATTTCCAACAATTAAAATGCATATCTTTAGAAAATAAAAATTGGTAATGTGCATTTACTAATTAGAGATTTTCTAATCGAGATTTCAAATCAATGTTTGGACAAAGCATTTCCAGGAATTATGGAAACCGAATTTGGAAATATATTGCATATCTTGAGAATATTTTCGGTTTTGGAAATTCCTTGGTGTCCAAACTTCCTTGGTCTATAAATATTGAAGTTTACATTTCGAGCAAACTAATCCTCGGAGCCAGCAAAACTACCTAGTTGTGTTGTTACTCGTGGAGCGCTCTCTTCGGAGAGGGAAGTACCCTAATTAGGCGAAATCTCTTACGACCGCTCGTTTTAAAGACTTCTTTGGGATTGGGAAGCTCTACGAGTACCGTTGGTGGGAAACTAGATAATTGAAGTTTATTATTAGTTTTCGATTGATTTGATTGACTAACGGTTGTTGAAATTTTATTGCACCTAGTTTTTTTATGCTTGAGAATCTTCTCTTCTGATATAAGATTCACTCAAACTAGATCGAAGTTTCGACGGGGATCTTCAGACTGTTTGTAGATCTAAAGACGTCTTGTGATAATCCATTGTTAACAAACTCCGTTCTGTGTGTGATTGATCACAAGAGATTCAAGTTGATTGTGTGCAGGTGTTTATTGAAGATCTCAGAAGATTTGAAGATGAAGAAGATTTCTGATTTAGGTTCATAATCTTTGGTGTGCACAAAACTTGATCGACTGGGGATCCAACTATAATCGGTTTATATTTGTGATAGATTTGATTGATTATTTGAGTAGATCGACATCAATACAATTTTTTGTGATTCAAAATATTGATTTCATAGTCTTAACAATTACTTTGGTAATTGTTGAAAAGATATATCTAAGAACCTAACAAAGGAGTTTATTAGGATAAACGGAAGAGCCATTTGTCAAACTCATATCACATTGTTTGAAAAGAGTTGTTACCGAATAGATTTGTTATTCCTTTACTATTTGGAATACGAACCAAAGGAATTATTCCAAGTGCGTGACTTATTACAAGTTGGAGGCGCAGGGATACAGACGGAACTAGGTGAACTATAGGTTTAGTTTCTTGGTCTCAACTATACGAAGTTGGTTTAGATTTTGTATAGCGGCTTAATTCTGAGAGTATTCAATTTTGGACAAGGTCCCGGGGTTTTTCTGCATTTTCGGTTTCCTCGTTAACAAAGGCTTGCTGTGTCTTTTACTTTTCTATTTCCGCAATTGTAATTGTTTTTATTATAATTAGAAGTAAAATACACAAACATTAATTCTTATTTGCTTGATAGCAATCCTATTATGTTTTGTTAAGTCTGCACCTATTATCAAGTAAACATACTTCATTGTTGTATTGTCTTGATCTTGTATCCATAGTCAATCACGAAAGTTATCTTGTTATCGTATTGTCTCGATCTTCTTTCCATAGATAATCACACGAAGTGTGAACCGATTAGTTGTATTGTCTCGACTCAGTCCATAGACAATCAATTTCGGAGAAAGGACTTATAGGTGAAAAAGTTTTAGATTGAGGTATATTTGGGTACCCTCGTCTTTTCATACCACAAATGATCTCATCAGGAATTCCTTGCCAAGAATCAAATAGACATGGCAACAACACATAAGGAACTATGCGCTCATCTCAAGGACCTCATAGACAAGTTGACGCCTGAACAAGCTCAGCCCCAACGTCAGTCAGAGAAGGAAAACGGAAAAGCCAAAGAAACATTTGTTGATCCCGAAATCTCTCCACTTCATGTGGTGGATGATGATGAAGTTTGCAAAGCTGAAGATAACCCACTAGTGAAGGAATCTACAGGACTCATCACTCGTAAAGACCTGGAGCGCTTTATGAAGGCTCTAGGAAAAGACAAGACACCATCTGTCCACCATCATCAACCTCCATATCTTGCTGCTACACAGAGGATTCCTCTCCCGAAAGGCTATACTTCTCCAACGTTTACACTTTATAATGGAACGAGGAATGCCCGATGTAGGATCAGAATATCGCAACACCAATACCCTTGTGAAATCCATAAATGACATATCGCGAAGATGTCGCAGATTGGTGATAAAAATGACGTAATGGGTGACGACATCCTGAACACGAGAGAGATGTGAAGACTTAGCGAGATTTAGGAGTGTTGCGAGTTTTTACATTTGTACACTTGCGAGAATTCGCAAGGCAGATCCGAAAATAAAGGACAGCTTAGCTGTCATCCATTATGTAATGTCCTATATAAAGAGCCGAACAGGCTTAAGGGAGGGAGAGATCTTTTTAGAGTGGAGAGAAAGTTGCGAGGAGAGAGAAAGTTTAGAGTAGCATTTATATTCTTGATTTCTTTCCCCTCTTGTATAATTTCTAACTCAATAAAAAAAAGATTGATTGTTGATTTTAAAGGTGTATTGAGTACCATGAATTCTTATGAGGGATGTATTGTAGGATTTCCTGCAACTACATAATGGCGCTAGAAACAGGGACTTGAAAGTTAAATCTTGTTATAAAGATTGTTCAAATCGAGAAAAGATGAAGTAAATCAAAATATAAATTAAGAAGGAGAAAATTAGAAATGGAGAAAAGTAAAATGGAGGAATGTAATAGAAGTTCAGAGTGTAATTTGATTACAAAAACAATGATTAATGAATTCCATGAAAATATCAGAGGGAGAATACATAAGCGAGATTTCGAAGGAAGGAAAATCACGACGATGGAAAAGATATCACCCTTGGAAGAATGGGAAAAACAGAAAATTACGTTCACAGCAATAGAGATACCGAGAGAAAATTTGAGCCACACATCCCCTTTGGTAGTCACAATAACCGCACGAAAGGAAGAGGGATAACCAGCAAAAGCAATGGAAGAATGGGCAATAAACAGAACTTTGGTGGATACAGGGAGCTCAGTGGATATAATGTTTTACCATACTTATAAAGAATTGGGATACAAAAATGAAGAGATGACTTTCTCAATGTATCATATTCATGGTTTCGGCAAATCTATAACAAAACCTAAAGGGGAGATAAAGATGCGAATTTTTCTGGGAGAAATGGAAACACAAATGACGTTATGCGTGGTGGATACGGAATATCCATACAACATGTTGTTGGGAAGACCATGGATACATGCAATTAAAGCTGTAGCCTCAACATTACATCAATGCATTAAATTTCCTATGTCGAATGGGATTGGTGAAATTAGAGGAGATACTGATAAAACGAGATTATGTTATCAAATTGAGGTAAAATATTATGAAGGACGTGCAAAGAAGCGAAAAGAATGTAGGAAAGTGGTAAAGGCGGCAAAAAAGGAAGAAGAATTTAGAACTTATATGATAAGAGCAGAGGAAGGAAAATGAATACCTAGCGAAATTTCGGAAGAGGGGAATGAGCTTGTGAAGGAAATAAAAGAACCAACACCCATGGGAGAAACGAAGGCCAGTTACCCTGCAGTGGAACCAACAAAGGAAGTGAATGTTGGAACAGAAGAAGAACCCAAGATACTAAAAATTGGGACTAAAATGGAGGCAGATGAGGAAGAAAGAACTGTTGGTCTGTTGCGAGATTATAAAGATATTTTTGCATGGAACATGGATGAAATACCTGGAATATATCCCTCTGTAGCGTGTCATAGGTTGGAGATTGACAAAAGTATAAGAACATTCAAGCAAAGAATCAGAAAAATCGCAACAACATATCATCCTCAAATAGAAGAAGAGTTGCAGAAAATGCTTGATGCAGGAATCATAAGACGAGCAAAATATCCGGAGTGGATAGCAAACATGGTTGTGGTCCCAAAGAAGAAAAAAAGGATAAGAATTTGTATAGATTTTACTGATCTAAATAAATCTTGTCCGAAAGATAGTTTTCCCTTGCCAGATATTCCGCAAATGGTTGAATCGGCGGCAGGAAATGAAAGGATATCTTCTCTAGATGGATACAAAGGCTACAATCAAATTCCTCTCGCTGAAGAAGACCAGGAGCACACTTCTTTTTTCTCTCCAAGAGGATTATATTGTTACACAAAAATGCCATTTGGCTTGCGAAATGCTGGAGCAACATACCAAAGGATGGTAGAGAAGGTGTTTGCGAAGTGATTACATAGAACGTTAGAGGTGTATGTGGATGACATGTTAATAAAAAGTAGAGAAGCAAAAGATCATGTTCAAGATCTGAGATAAATTTTTGAACAAATGAGGAATACAAGTTGATCCAGAGAAATTTTAGGTTACATTGTATCGAAAGAAGGAATACAAGTTGATCCAGAGAAAGTGCAAGCAATTCGTGACATGCTAACACCAGCAACGGTAAAAGATGTACAAAAATTAAACTGACTCTTAGCTTCGCTAGGAAGATTCATTTCGCTATCATCAGACAAGTGTAAACATTTTTTCAACATACTCAAAAAGGGGACGAAATTCAGATGGACAGATGAATGCGAGAAAGCTTTACAAGGAATAAGAGAACATTTGATGGATATATCTATTTTGCAAAAAGCAGAACCATGAGAAGAATTACTGATCTATCTTGCGACAACTTCGCATGCACTAAGTGTTGTGTTACTAAGAGTCGACGCAGGAGTGGAGAAACCAATCTATTACATCAGCAAAACCTTCAATGCCGCAAAGAAGAATTATTCAAAAATTGAAAAACTAATTTTGGCATTGGTTTACGCAACATTTAAACTTCGCATATACTTTCAGGCACATACAATTAGAGTGATGACAAAGGTACCAATTGAGTCGGTAATGAAAAATTCAAAAAGGTCAGGCAGAGTTGAGAGATGGAATGCTCAAGTAGGTCATTTCAAAATCAAATATGAAATACTATCTTCACCGAAGTCACAAGTTATCGCAGATTTCTTAGCATAATTTCCTCTAGAAGATGATGAAGCAGTGGAAGAAATGATGGATGTAGAAGAAGAACATGGAAATCCAAGGGATCTATTAACAGAGCCAAACAGATGGGAAATATTGGTAGATGGATCATCAAATGGGGAAGGTAACGGAGTTGGAATTGTTTTGATTTCGCCAGAGGGCAACAAAATGGCTTTTTCCTTCAAATTGGAGTTTACATCCACCAACAATGAAATAGAATATGAAGCTGTGATACATGCCCTGAAGTTCGCAATAGAAATGAAGTTGGAGAATGTGAGAATCACCAGTGATTCACAGTTATCCATTCGCCAAATAAAAGGAGAATATACTACAAATGAGCCATCTTTGCAAAAATACAAGAAACTTGTTGGAGAATTGTCAGCGAAAATACCAAAAATAAAATGGAGACATATATCAAGAAAAGACAACAGACTCGTAGATGCTTTTGCTTTTATATCAAGTATGATGACAGACCCAGCTGCGAGATGCATAAAAATACAGACACTTCTATCACCATCAATCAATGAAGAAGAAGAGGAAGAGGCAGATGTAATGATAATAGAAGATGGAGAACAAGTACCCAACATTGAAGATTGGAGAGCAGAGCTTCATGCATATCTTATGAAAGGAGAAACACCAAGAATAGGTTGGAGGCACACAAATTAAAAAGTCGTGCGACAAATTATGAACTAAGAGATGGGGTACTGTACCGGAGATCCTTTAACGGATCCTCACTCAGATGTTTGACGCGAAAATAAGGAGAAGAAGTGTTAAAGATGCTACATTGTGGGGATGCTGGTAATCACAGCGTCGGAAGATCTTTGGCATACAAAGCGAAAATGAAAGGTTATTATTGGCCTTATATGCATGAAGATGCGAAACAAGTATCAAGGCGTTGCGAGGATTGTCAAAGGCATGGAAAGAAAATACATGCACCTGGAGCACTATTAACATCTTCAACAAGTGTATGGCCTTTTGGAAAATGGCGTTTAGACATTGTGGGACCATTTTTACCAGGAACTAGGCAAAGAAGATATCTGATTGTCGCTACAGACTATTTCACAAAATGTGCAGAGGTAAAGGCGGTACAACACATTCGTGACAAAGATATTTTTACATTCATATTTGAGAATATCATATGCAGATTTGGAACCCCCGCACAATTGGTATCTGATAATGGGAAACAGTTTGAGGGGCAGAATATAGAACTGCTACTTAATGCATTTCAGATAAAATGTGGGAAGTCAACTCCTTTATACCCGCAGGCCAACGGACAAGCAGAAGCAAAAAATAAGACAATCGCAGATATATTGAAGAAGAAATTAGAAGGGCATAACAGAGCATGGTGCGAACAAGTACATAATGCAATGTGGGATTACAACACAACTAGACGAAAAGCTACTGGAATGTCACCTTTCTGTTTAACATATGGAGTTGAAGCTGTGCTACCAACAGAAGTTACTATACCTACGACAAAAAGAGAGGCTTGGGAGAAAAATCTTAGTGCGGGGATGATTTTAACAAAGCTAGATGAATTAGAAAAAAAAAGGGAAAGAGCTCTACAGCATATGGAAAATTACCAGCGAAGGTTGGCCAGAGAATATAATAAACGTGTTAAAGCACGCGAATTTCAGCCAGGTGAATTGGTGCTGCAAGAAACTCCAATATATCAGCGAGAAAGTGGTGGAAAACTAGTAAGAAAATGGGATGGACCTTACATCATTAAGGAGATAGTTGGAAAAGGGGCATATAGATTAATGTATCCCGAGGGAAAAGATGTGGGTCGTAGGCTAGATAGACCATGGAACAGGTTATACCTGAAAAAAAATTACCCATAAAAGATTGTGGAGAAAGAATAGGTTGCGAAATGATGTATGATTGCAGCAAAATGAATCTATATGAAAATCTTGTGAAATAATTATTGCGAGATTATACAAAACAAAGAAAGAACGTGCGACAATTTCGCACAGATAATGACAAGAGATAATCAAAAATCAATGACAAAGAAAGGGGCGAACCTACTATGGCGTACACCCTAGTTCGCGAAATCAAAATTTCGCAAGAGGCAAATGTAAGACCTAAAGTGCGTCATAAAAGGGGGTACCACTGACATGGCTCAGGGGAAAGGTTACACCGCCCCTGGAACCTGAGTCATGGAGATTTGGGGTCAATAAAGCCCATCCAGGAGAGGTACCTCGGATTTTCAACCTAAGCTTATGACTTAGGTTGGACAACTGAGGGTCTCTTCTAAGGAGTCAGCATATGATCAAGGCGCCGAGGTACACGGTTGAGCCAAGAGTTCCTGTGGCATTTGAAGTGTCTCGGCCATTCTTGGAAAGTCTTGGCGTATGCTGCACTTAGCCCGAAGAAAACTCCACTTAGGGTGCAGTCTCGTAACCATAATCCCTATAGGCAAAAGGGATAAGAGGCTGCGAAAACAACTGGTTGTTGTTAAGACCGGATGGGAGGAGCCAACCTTCTATGGTAGAGGTACGTCTCCTTGAATGGGCAACCAGGGGGAAGATAAGGGCGGCACCCTCCATTAGGGAGCTGATAAGTGTCTTAAGATGCAAATGTCATGAGGCTTTATTTTCACAAGAAAATTTAAGCTTGTCATATTTGTGCAACAATCCTGAAGAGGCAATAATACAAAAGACAAAGATAAGACGAGATCAATGGGTCAAGTACATGAAAATGTGTAGGGCGTCCTGCGATTTCGTCGCAAGACGGCAATATCATGGGGCTTTATGTTCGCAAGAATTTTTAGGCCTGTCATATTGTCGCAACAAAAATATCCTGCAGAGGCAACAATACTAAATAAATGGTAAGACAAGACCAATGGGTTTTTGCATGCAAGTGCAAAGACGTCCTGCGATTTTGTCGCAATGACAAGAGGTGGCACAGTAAGACCTTTAATTAGGAAGGAAAAATAAGACCACAAGATACAACAAAAGTTTTTCAAACTTAGCTATTACTTATGCAGGTCATTCATCGCAAGAAAGTTAATGAGAGGCAGTATGGGAATTGTTAAACAACAAGCATTATCTTCCTCACGAGTGAGCAAAATAATAAAAGAGTAAATACATCTCAAAGATGACTGAAGTGCACCATATGCAAGAAGTTATAAAGATGTAGTAATCCAAAGAAATAAAATTACAAAAGAGGTGCAAGCCTCAACATCAACTTTTTCACCAGAAGGAGATAATGGACATTTTTCACCAATTTTATCACCTTCACCAACTTTCTCACTTTCGCCAACTTTATCAGCTTCACCGATTCTTCCTTCGCTCTGGTTATTTCTAGTTTCTTCTTCATTTGGATCATTACCAACAGTTTCACCAATAGGAGGAACCTCCTCTTCATTAGCGATATCTTCGGCACTATCGTAATCATAATCACTATCAGGAGGACAGGGAACTTCATCATCATCTACTTCCAAAGGACAGAGATAGTTATAGGAGCAAGGGATTTGGACAATAAGATATCATTCACAAGAACTTCAGCTCTAAGATGAACTTGGCGAAGAAGTGCATTTTGGTGATTCCTACTTTGGATATCCTTGGAGTAAGCGAGATAATCAAATCTCCTTTCTGCCCGATCGCGAGAACGAGCAAGAGTAGAGGCAAGTAACGCATTCTCTTTGCGAATCTTGGCATAGTTAGATTCCAAAGTAGAAATGGAGGAACGAAGATTTCTCTCAGATTCTGCAAAAACAAAGAACAAAGAAAATCATTCAGGCGAAAGATTCGCGAGGAGAATATCATAAGAAGACTTGACAAAGAAAAATGGATGAGGCAGTCAAATTTTATGACTACCTTCCTTTTGCGAGATAAGATGTTGGGTTAAAGCCAAGCAACTATTCTCCAAATGGTCCATGGCATTGTCAAACTTGTCTCCAACCAAACCTTTTAGCCTAGTGTTTATGGGTGAAAACTACTCCTGCAGAATTTGGTAATTTGGGGTGTGAATGAGGAATGAATCTAAGCCTTAAACAAATGCACTGCGTGGTGAGTGCTTGTAGATTCGAGAGATCAATCTGTGCAAGTCCGGCCTAAACCAAGAAATGGCCGTTCCAGATTTGTTTCGGTCACAAAGTGAAGGAGATGGGGTTGATCTTAGGGAGGGAAGCGAAGAAGGTGTTGAGATTGTGAAGGTGTTGGCTTGCTTATGACTTGTAACAGAAAGGTGAGCAGGCTAGTGATTGATGCAAGCAAGCTCTGGGTGTTGGAATACGTTTTTTGTATTAACACTTGGTTTTCTGTCTCGTCTGGACTTGTGTTGTTTCTCCTTGTCTCCTATTTTTCTCCTTGTTGTTGAAAATAAGGAGGAGAACCTATTTATACAAGTCATTGAGCCTTATTCACGTTTCTCGTGGGAAGTGGAGGAAGTGGAGTGATGGAGTAGTGGAGTTGTGCGTCGGTGTCACATGACCAGTCTTGCCCACTTCTCCTGTTCATCTCTAACCGTCCATGACTTCCTGACACGTTCTTGTGATGGCGCATTGCACGCCGCACGCCGTAAAACCGCGCACCAATACCCCGTATGTATCCCCGGTTTTTGACATGATTGATGTACGGAATGTGTGGATCGTGGATCCACGAAAGATAGCATGTAATCGTTGAATTGAATAACCCGTGTTATTCGGAAGTCGATACTTGTGAAGTATCGTGTGTATTTTATGCACCAGTCACGCATTATGGTGTGGTAAAGTGATGAGTAATGACGCCTCACTAACCAAATAACTCCCGACCAGGGATTGTATAACCAAGCTGGTAAAGTTGGACGGATGAGATGATCTTTGAGACACTCATCTGCGACCGTTAATGAATATTAGGGTTTTTGAAGAGATGCGCAAGCATCACTCTTCAGCTTGGTCGAAAACCGAGCATGGAAAGGAATTTGGGGAGGACCGACCGGGTATGTGTGTAGACAGCATACCAGTGTGCACGTCCATACCTCACTGTCCCATGAAGGCGCGATCTAGGCCACTCAATTTGACCGGTAAAGTTGAGTGGTTGAGATCGGTTTCGGCAAATCCATTGCCGCAAAGGAGTTGGAAACCCGTGACATCCCTAGTTCGGGCACGCGTTTCAAGACGACACATCTTGGTCGGTCTTGGTCGATCATACCAGTGTAGGTGGTAGGTGGGTGTTCATACCTATACCCGACTATCCCATGAAAATGTGATCTAAGCCACTCAAATCATCCGGTGAAGTTGAGCGGTCGAGATCAGTTCGTGGTTTGGGAGGCGCGGCCATGCTAGTTTGGACGCACGTTTTGGATTGACCAGGCATGATATGCCTTGGCCGAACACATGAGGAGGTAGATGGGCCCACGGTGGTCATGATGGTATGACCGTCCCTTGCTTAATCTAATCTGTGACCCTCCATTCGTGCCGGAGAAGATGGACGCGCGTGATGGCTTGAAACCCTAATTTTGGCTTTAAAAAGCCGTGTGCCACTCCTTGTTTGGGCGTACGAATTTGTTACAACCATGCGTGGTTGGTCTTGACCGATTGGTCAAGTGTGTAGGTGGGCCCACGGTGATCGTGTTGACATGCTCTGGGCCCTTTGAGTCCACATCTATACCCTCCATCTATACCTGCGAAGATGGATGGTTGAGAACTTGTTTTGCGACACATGTAATATGCCGCAAACCCTAATTTAGGTTTTCCGTCCATAATGCTTGGTATGAACGGTTTCTTGGCAAGCTAGGCCAATGACCGACCATGCGGGGTCGGGCCGTGGGTATTCCATACCGCTTGGGGTGATGGAATTGATCTGGGGTCATCCAATCATGCTCATGGAGTTGGATGATCAAGCGATCGAATCATATCCAGACCGATAGGGTCATCCCGGATGCTCAATCGGGCTAGTATAACACACCGAGAGGGCTCAATCGGGCTAGTATAACACACCGAGAAGGGCTCGGGCTAGTATAACACACCGAGAGTCGGCTGTGCGGGTATTTCGTACATGGTTTCATTAGGTGCTTGGAGGTTCGTGTTACTCTATAAGAGTAACACTATCGGTCGCCATGCCACACCGATAATGAGTACTTGAAATACAAGCCGATATGAAATTCACAGGGAAGGGATTGTTGCCACATGCTCCAACCCGGAGGAATTTCATGTATTCACGGAAATGGATTGTTGCTACATGCTCCATTCTTGGTGAATTAAGTGAGGTAGTATCCAACACTTATAAATGGCTTTATCTTTTACAAGATGTCAGCGCATGATTTTCCTGGTTTTTTACAAATTTAACCTTAAACGAAAATCAACCATCAACATTAAGTCCCCGCCTAGCACATAATGGTTACACTATTGTGTGGTAGGCATGAGATGGTGACATACATATGTGAGAAAGACAGATAAAAGGAGTTTACCGGAAGAGTGTTGGCCGACCGCTAGTTTCCCACGCCGTCACGCTTGTATGGAATCCCTGGTGGGGCCGGTTTCCTTCTTTGGGTATTTGAATCAAAAGAGGAATCCAAACAAAAGAGGTATCCTTGTTCTATTGGGATTCTTCTAATTTTTTGTCTATAAAAGAGACCAAGACCCCTTTCTTTTCCTCACGAATTTTTTTTTGTTTGCTGCTCTCGTCCGCAACCTTGCTGCCATCCTACCAACCGTCGTTGCCGGAGTTGCTGCCGTGAGCCACCGTCCGTCCGAGGTAAGTTTTTTTTTTTTTTTTTTTTTTAAGGTAAAACCCTAGTTTTCTTAGGTAAACACCTTATGTAAGACATGTATATGCTTAGCTTTTTCCACCATTTGGCTTGAATCCCATAGACACGATTCCATGAATAAAGAAAATCGTGTTATGATGCATGCGGATGAATGAATGCGGGCCCGCCGTGTATGACTAACGTGGGTATTACTCACATATGCTTGACTGAAATTTACACCAACTTGAAACTTGTACCGGACTTGAAACCAATACCAGATCTGAAATTTGTCTGGGACTTGAAACCAATACCCAGACCGAAAGTTGTCTGGGACTTGAAACTAATACCCATCGAAAGTTGTCTGACTTTAAACCAATACCCAGTGAAACTTGTGCTGATCAAACTTGCACTAGACTTGAAACCAATACCGATGAAATCAATACTAGATCGAAACTTGTACCAGACTTGATACCAATATCGTATAAATCAATACCAGAGACTAAAATTTGTCTTTAATTGAATGGTGTTTGGATCGGCCATCGTGTGCTCCGATATGAGTTGTGTCTTGCCGTGTGTGACTACATCTCTCCTGTGCCTTTATACAAGTTCTAACTCCTGTCTTTTATTTTATTGTGGAAGAAAAGAATCCTTCTTTGAGATGTCTTCTGAAGATAATGTTGGTGCCAAGTCGAAGTGTTGATAGCTTCAAAGATATGCCGAACATTGATGATGAGTTATTCACCTCGCCTTTTCCAAGCATTAGAAGACATCTTTCTCATAAGATAGTCTTGCTTTCTGATTCAGAAAATATGGAAACTGATTCATTCTCTTCTTCAGCACTTGTGGTGAGATTTTGTCTCCAGGGAAACGAATATCCGCCTTCTCCTATTGACTTCAAGATTTGCCATACTCCACTGGGTTCTTATGAAGGATGGATGAGACGTATGTTGAGTAATAAGGGCATTAAGGATAATTTGGCCGAAGCGCAAATTCTCAATGCGGTCATGGCATCTGCTACTCTTGAAATTAAGAAAGACATGGCGGGTTTGATTACCTTCATTTCTCGGTGGCGCATTTCTACTCATACAGCATATCTAGATGGGGAGAAATGACTATTACCCTGGAGAGTGTAGCTGCATTAATGAACCCGCTGTTCTTTGGAAGTCTTTCTTACGAGCTCTACCGATACGGGAAAAGTAACTATGGTGCTATACTTAAAAAAGTGGCGAGAATTAAACTAGTCTGGACAAGGAAGAGAAAAAGATGCGAGATGCTTTTACACTGGGTGGGTGTCGGAGTGGTCTCCTGCGGACCCGGAGCCGGACCAAGAGTTGGAAAACGAGCTCGGTGTGATTGCGTTCTGTCTTTATGGTTATCCAGGGATATATTCGATGATGGTTACGGGAAAGAAGACCATTAGAAGTGACCTTGTTAAGATTGCTATAAAGGGTGGCGAAGGGTGAAGTTCTTCCTCCGGGCTCATTGTTCCTTGGATCACCGTATTCTCATTTGGATGCTTTAGTAATGGACATGCATGCTTCTAACGGGTACAAGAAGGTGGAGTCGCACATTCACTTCGCTTTTCTTCGAGCGCTCTTATGGGAACACTTCAAAAGTTACGCTCCTGCTCCCGGAAATTCGCTCAATAACTTATATGGTGGCTCGAGAATACTCCGTTGGAATAAAAGGCGTCCCGTGAGGTGGTGCGAAACTTGTGGACGTATTTGACAATGTGTCTTCTATAGATTTCCGTCCATGGGGGCGGTCCACTCTTCCATTGTTCAGCCAAAGACCTTTGCTATCGTTTCCGACGGTCCCGATCTTTGTGTTGTGTACCGATGTCGAAACTATGAAATGGGAGAACTTATTTACCTGCGCAGCCTGCATTCCGAGGATATGTTCCGTCTCTATTTAATGGAGAATTTTACGTGACTCGGTACAATATTGACAGGGCTGCTCGCCAAATGGGATTTGATCAGGGTGTCCCATTCATTCGTTTACCAAGGGTTCCGAAAGAATCTCTCCCGAATATTCTTAACGCTGGCATGTTTGTAGAACGGGTGTGTAGTTGCAGGAAATCCCACACTACACCCCTTACTCAGTTTTGCTTGACTAATCCATTGAAAGATGTGTGATCAAGAATATTTATTAATTGATTCCATGAAATGTTTACACAAAGACAATAGAATTACACTTAGAAATTAAGGCGCTCTTAAACTTTCTCTCTCCTAATGACTTGCTTCACAATTCAAAAGATCTCTCCCTTCAACATGACTCATTTAGCCCTTTATATAGGGTAATACATAGTGGATGACAACTAAGCTATCCTTTATTTTCGGGAATGTCTCGCGAAGTGTCGCAAGTGCACGAATATTCATTCTCGCGACACTTCTTAACCCTCGCCAGGGTTTCATGTCTTCCAATTGTTTTGTTTGTCGTTATTCATCGCGTCGTTTATTTTAGCTCCTGCGACTCCCTCGCGACACCGTCGTTTATTAATCCTGCGAACCTTGTCCGTTTGCGATATTATGATCCTACATCTTGCCTCTTTTTCCTTGAATATTGCTTGAAGAGCGATTTGAAGGAAAAATTCATTGTTGTAATAATCCCCGGTTTCAATTGGTGAAGGAACGAGCGAAAGAATACTTTTCTTGAAAAGTACGTACTTGCCTCTATTCTTTTAGCGAAGTTCAAGATTCTTTGTAGTATATATATGAAGTTCCGTCTCCCGTATCTCCTTACATCTCTCTGCGAGGAGAGAATGTCATGAGAATCAATATTTTGATTTGCCGCAACTACTTATCTTTATCTGTTTCGACTCCGTACTATTACCACGTATTTTGCCCATTAAAGTCTTTTCTTGACACGTCTCTTCCAACCGTTTATTCTCGACCGTTCATGTCTCTTCTCGCATTAAATGCCCTTGTTTTCTCAAGAATCTTTTTTTTGATTTTTCTATATATAGCTTTCTTTTCCTCCTCTTTTCTTCCTTTAATTTCTCTCTGCAACTTTTCTTGACTCTCTCCTTCCGCAATTTGCGCTCCTGCTACTGTAACTCTTTTCTTCATCCTTTCTAACGCTGATCCTAATCTCCAACCTCCCATCCATTCCCATACTGATAATGGCTTTCATTAGTCGTGCATACAAATCTTCTTTTACAGAAGTTCAACAGAAGTTGCTCGAGAAAGGTTTTACTCTATCAACCATTCCCGATCAAGAATCTTCATCTATTCTTTCTGCAAAGTTGTTTTCTGATCATCAATGTGATGATCAAAAAATTATAGTCTCGCTAGGTCAACTTCTCGCAGGACTTCCCATTCCCTTATACGATCCTGAGATGCCTTTATTTTATGAAATCTTGGCCCATGAAAAATTCTCTCAGGTCATGTTTATCAATTAAGTGGCGATTGCATTCGCCTAATGCTTGAGTTCGCGAACCGTGGTCTTTGCAAAGGATCTTTATACTCTAATACTATTAGACACCCCGATTTCGCAAACTTGGAAATAGGCTATTTGAGAAATACACTTGTAGAGAACTTTTTTGAAAATTATTCAATGATAAAGATGAGGAATGCGAAATCTCATTTGGGGCATTCGCCCGAAAAGAAGGATAATGTCCCCGAGGATAAATTACTCATGCAAGATATTGATCGGCACCCGGCAATAATACTACTCTCGCCACTCCAAGGATGAGAAGTGGTGGGTTGTACCCTTGATTTTAAATGGCCCTTACATCGCGGGCTCGCATATTCTTCTGCGAATCTCGCGCAGATATCATCCTTGGGAATTCAAATGGCACGATAAGGCAAAAGAGGTATGTTTTCCACTTCAAACCCTGCCTTCGCAACTTTCTTTTATATTTGTTGAGTTTGTGGAATTTTTCGATCGCCAAATTGAGAAGAAGCTACAAGGATAATCCGTTGGAGAGTACTGGACGATACTTCGATCGCTACGGGTGAAGTAAGAAACATTCCTTTGTTATTTGAAACAATATTGTTGCCTCTGTTTCTTATCTTTAACCGTATGCGAAGGTTGGAGTTGAAGAAACTGTAGCCGCGAAGATTAGAAGTAAGGGTAAAACCGTCGTTCGCAAAGATAAATCCTCTGCTCCATTAACTAAGAAACGAAAGACTCAGTCTTCTTCTCGCCTTAGTTCAAGCTCCGAATCTTCTGACGAGGATAACCATGATTCGAATCCCTCTCTCACTAAAGAGATTCCATTGGCCGGTTCTCCTATGGATCAGTTATCTAGCATCTTCTCAGACTCTTTCCAAGGAATGGGAGATGCTCCCCTAGCTTCCCTTTGCATGTGGGTTCTCGCAAATGTGTGTAATCTTTGCTTTACTAGAGGGCAATAATTCTTTCAATGGAGCCTCTAGAATTGTGTCTCCCGACTTCTTGAACGCACTTGGGTCTTTGGTATGCATGTAGTCATATTTCCCCGTTAATTTTAAATTTTTAAATATATGTATTAACGGTTTTTCTATCTTCTTTCATAGGTTGGAAAAACTTCTTTTGTAGTTGCCTCAGATCTCGAGAGAAGACGCAATAATCTTGAAAAGAGAAATTTACAATTGAACAAGAAGACCCAAGAGCTGGAAGTTGAAGTCGCGTCATCTCGCGATAAGATTCAAAAATTAGAAGCCGATCTAGACTCCCAAAAGGATAGAGTAATCACTCTTCGAATTCAAATCGGACTTTATGGTATAGTAAATTTCAATTCTCAAATCCTTTTCATGCTATCCTTTATTTTTCTTTGTCCGACTATTATTCTCGCAGACGTATATAATCTCTCGGAAGAATCCATCCTTCTCCATTCATTTCCCGAGCCTATGAATGATGATGTCCTTCTTACTCACCTCAATCAATCTCTAAGTAGTTTCTCAGATAAAACTAACCTCCTTTCATTAAAGGATCTTCAATCCAAATATCATCTCTTAGAGATCGAACACGAGATCTAGTTTAAATTTAACTAATCGCTTTAAACGAATGTACCTTGATTCCGAGAAGAAAATCAAGACTTTAAGGAAGAAAATTAGTGATCTCATAGATGAGAACGATCGCATTACTAACGAGAGGTGCACAAAGTTAGCGAGAATTCCACAAATCTCTTCTAGGTGTGCAAGTTGAACGAGATGAACTCCTTCATCGAAATACCATACTTAGCGTGAGAAGAGCAAGTTCGTTCTCTTCTTGTTATTAATAGTGATGATGAATTCGCCGGGCTGCGAAAGTTTTAGATAATGCCAGGAATAACCTAGGTGTTGATGTTAGTCTTCATGCCGAGCATACTTCCTTGATTAAAGATATGATATCGATAGAGAAGGTTACTTATTATACCTTCATTGCTTCTTACTTCGTAGTATTGCTTGTAAATTATTAACTTGTTGTTACTTATTTGTAGAATCCGAGAAGAGACTTCAAGTTAGAATTAGAGCTTGAATCGAAAAGAACAACTCGCTTGGAATTTTCCAACGAGAATTGAAGAACTTGAAACTGAAAAGAACATCTCGCAAAGAGTCTCTCCTTTGCGAGAATAAATATTTCAAGTTGAAGAAACAATTTCTAACGACAAAGGCGAATTTTAATAATGATGCCGTTCGTTTTTGCAATGGAGCCATGGAGTATGTTTTAAGGACCACAATATCCTCTCGCATTCATATCCCCGGCTTTCGAAAAGATTCCCGAGAATCTGCTGTCTCGACACGTTTCGATAGTGAGGCTAGCGAAGAAGAAAATTCGCGATGAGAATAATAGGATCAAGAATCGATGAAGGAGAAGAATCACCAAAGAAATAATTCTTTTTGTTTTCTTTCGCCGCCTCTAATATCTCGTACATTTCTGTATCTCTTTATTATAGTGTACTTCTTGGATTGTTCCCCCCTAAATTCAGTCTTCACTCCCCTTTTTGGTAGTTCTTCTTTGTAATATAATTGGCTAACATTATTGATGTATAACTCTTTCATCGAGAAGATGAATAACAATATTCCATCTTTTCCATTCCCATACTTGCCTCTGTTATTTATCTTCAGATGGAAGATTTTAGTTGTCATCATGTATTTGGGTTGGATAATAATCTTATTGTTATTGAAATGTATCGTTGCGACGTGGTCGCGGGTATCTTCATAAATCAAGAATCCTACTTGTCTCGCCTTATCGTTTCTGGTAGTCTTTATTTTATCTCTTCTTGTTGCGACAAGGTCGCAGGCCGCCTTGCATTTTCAAGCAAGGGCCCATTGACCTTGCCTTATCATTTTCGTGTGGTCTTCCAAGTTAGACCTCCCTAATTAGAGGTCTTCCCCGCCACCTTTCATTGCGACAAAATCGCAGACGTCTTTACACTTGCATGTAAAAACCCATTGATCTTGCCTTATCATTTTCCAAGTATTTTTGCCTCTGCAGGGATGTTTTAGTTGCGGCAATATGACAAGCCTAAATATCCTTGCGAATATAAAGCCCCATGACATTGTGTCGTGCGACGAAATCGCAGGGCGTCCGTACACTTGTCGTGTAAAGACCCATTGATCTCGCCTTATCTTCGCGTTAGTATTATTGCCTCTGCAGATCATTGCACAAATATGACAAGCCTAAATTCTCTTGCGAAAACACAAACCTTATGACATTTGCGTCTGTTTTGACACTCCCCTAATGGAGAGCGTCGCCCTTATCATCTCCCGGTTGCCCCTTCATTGAGGCGAAACATCGGCCATACAAGACTAGCTCCTCCCATCCGGTCTTAACAACAACCAGTTGTTTTCGTAGCCTCTTATCCCTTATACCTATAGGGTTTATGGTTACGAGGCTGCACCCTAAGTGGAGTTTTCTTGGGCGAGTGCAACATATGCCAAGACTTGCCAAGAATGTCCAGTGGTAGGTTCATCCATCCCGGGCACTCTGCTCAACCGTGTACCTCGGCGCCTTGAGCATACACCCGACTCCTTGGAAGAGACCCTCGGTCGCCCAACCCAGTATAACCTTATATATATAGTTGGGAATCCAAGGTACCTCTTAGGTAGGCTTTCATGGGCCCCAAATTTTCATGACTCGAAAGGGAGCGGTGTAACCTTCCCCGAGCCATGTCGAGAGATACCCCCTTATATGACGCACTTTAGGTCTTACATTTGCCTCTTACGAAATGTTATTCGCGAACTAGGGTGTACGCCATAAAGGTTCGTCCCATTCTTTTACTCATTCATCTTTGTTAAATCATTCAATTATTCATGTTTCATTATTTGCCGATATTTGTTTACGAAGTATTCGCAAAATTCCATTTCATTTGTTGTATTTTCATTTTTCTTTCTTAACCGAATTCTCATGTACTCTTGGTCATGAGATTCTCACACATCATTACTTCAATTACTACTTTTCTCTCCCCGTTTTTGTTGATTATTCACTTCTTATGCCTTTTGTTCCTCATATCCTTCGCTTCTTTATTATCATAATATTCGCCTATCTCTAGGCATTCACCTCGCGAGGTATGTTCGATCCTTACTTCTATAGCATCCACCATCGTTTTCCTTTCTCTGCTCATCTCTCACATGTTGCTTCCAACCCTTTCTTTTGGCATTTCTTTCTTCGCAGACTTTCTACATCGACTTCATGACATTGTTGCGACTCCTTCCAATCTCCCCTGTATAATACCAATGCCGTTTGGATGTGGGAATTTTATACATTGGTGGTATGTTGATGCGACCCCAAGATTTCATGAAGCCATGGCCTCCCAATCAGCGCATTATATGGAGATTCCACGTCAACCACACGAGAATAAAACATCGTTGATAATCCTTGTAGAGGTATTCTCATGTGAACCTCTCCCTTTGGCTTGTTTGCAGTGCCATTAAAGCCATATATCTTGTATGTCGAGGGGATCAAATCCTCATCCTTTCCTCCCATCGTCTTGTAAGTATGGTAAAAAAAGAATATTCACCGAACTTCCCCAGTATCGATTAGGATTCGGTTGATCGCCCAAGAATCTTCTCGCTTCATCATCTTCTCCATCAACTCGGTTTTGGGTTAATCTCTAGTTTCACAACCAACGGGCTATCATGTGTTTCTCTTCCTTTTGGCACTTCATCTGCAGAGAAAGAAATAGTCTTGGTTGCCACTTTTCTAACTACGTTGTTCTCGCCAGACTCATTATTTCTTTATCGTCAGCATCTCTCGCAAAGATTCTACTGAGCACGTTGTCATGAAAATCTTCGATTGTGCGATAGGAGTGGACGATAGAGTTGCAATTCAAATTTTTGGCTTTTGTTCCAACTTCTATCACAAATGTTTCCTTTCCTTTCGCTGACACTGTTCTGTGCATCTCGGGTGGTGGCGGTAATGTCTGGCCTTTTTCTTCTCCCTTTAGAAAGTGATTCAGCTTCCCCTGATCAATCATCCTGAGAATAATTCTCTTTATGTTTCTACAATCGTTTGTTTGATGCCCATGGAAGCGATGGTAAGAGCAAAACTCATGACTTCTATCGCTCGGTGGTGGTCCCATTCCCACGTTCCAAGGTCTTGGTACATCTTCCATTACAAGTATAGCTTCCCGGATCTTTTCCACACTAGCATTCGGTGGAGGCATCTTAATCTCTTCCCATACTATTCTCGCGACTTCTCTCGCCTTGCATGATTATTTTGCCTTCGTCCACCGTAAGTTTCTTGTACATGATCTAGCCTCGAATCTTATTATTGTTTGTTACGGTTGTAGTAGTTCCTTTCTCGTTCAAACTCTTCTTGGTCGTGGCTTCCCATGGCTACTATCTTCTCGTTGTCCCTCATCGACCTTCCTTGCTTCTTGTCCTTGCGAAGTGCTCGCCATCGTATTTATGAATTGAGGCAACAAGCTTGCGTTCTCGCACATTCGAGCTTGTGTTCGCGATTGGATAAGAGTTCATTTCATTCGTCTTTCTTCTAAGGCAATATATTCTTCCCCGTAACTCTCTCATCAGTCTGCCATCGTGATTGTATTTTTGATTCTAAAATTTGAATGTATAACAAGTTAGTCGCGAAGAGAGCATTCACAAATGAGAGGATGAGGTATCTTTCCTCAACCCGATCCCGCCATTTCGCTACACATGGTCCTCCATCTTATTGTCAATCGCCTTAAGCTCTCGCCAACCCTTTGCTTCAACCCGAATACATCTTCAATACACAGTCGTGAAGAATTGTTACTTATGTATGCTCCCAGGAATGTGGCTTGTAAATGGTTAAATGATGTGATTGTGTTCCTTGCGGACCCTCAAACCATTTTAGTGCTTCTCCTATTAGGCTTGATGCGAAATATTTGCATAGTATAGCATCATGATTCTCCCACCGCAACATACATCTCATATAAGCCTTGATATGTTGTACCGCACAGGTTGTTCCATCAAAGATGTTGGTTAATGCGGGTAGATTGCACTTAGGAGGTATTCCTCCCATCCGTACTTCTAGCGTGAAGGGATTCTTCGCAGGCTTCTGCGATGGCTTCGTCCAATTGTTTCCTTCCTCCTTCCCTTCTATTGTTCATAATCCTCTCATTTCAGCCCGATTCTCTTAAGATTTGTTCATTTGCCTCGGTTTGATTCTCTTGGTCTTTTTAGCTCGCCTCTCTCCTCCTATGCTCGTGCCTGTTTTGACCTTCTTGCTCGTTATTTTCTTCTCTCCTTTCCTGCGACGCTCTTCTTCGTTTCTTTCTTCAATTCGCACGCCATTATATCGGTTGTTCTCTCTTCTTGGTCAGTTCTCTCGGCTCTCATCTGCGCCCTCTCATATTCTTCATTAATATTTCTATTGGTACGATTTTGTTCCCTCCTTCTTTCCCGGTTGTCATGGTTATTCTCAGGATTGCCTCTTCCATCTCTTGATTTTCCATTTCTGCTCTTATCCTTTCTCTCTCTCGCGAGCTAGCCGTGCTTGTTCAATGTAGTGCCTCTCAATGTCATCCTCAATCTCTCGGTTTCTTCTCAATTCTTCTCTCCCGTGCAAGATTATTCTCCTTTCAAAGAAATTTGGGTCATTCGGCCCTTGGAGTTGCATGTTTCCTTGATTCTCCGTATTCCGCTCATCTTGAAGATTTTCTGGGTGGAATATAACGATCTTCCATTTCCCCTCTTCTCTCGCCATGCTCGTGTTTGGATTTTGTGTTTCTTGTTGGTTTTCTTCTTCGGTACTTTCATTGGTAAAACTCTCCTTCTTTCTTCCCTAATCGATCTTGAACTTGATCTCACACTACTTCTTGATCTCCTATTTTGCAATCTCATATTTTCCATCCTCAATTCATGATTCTGTCTTGTCAAGTTTGCTCGTTCCTCTGCCTCTAGTCGTCTCTCTTCATGTATTGTTTGTCTCAATCTTTCTAACGCCTGCGATTTCGTCGTTTCTGGATTCATTTCTCCATTCATTCCTTGCTCTCCTCCTCCTTGTCCATTGTTCACCATCTCGCCGCTCCTCTTCCCTCTCGTCTTCGTAATCGGACCTCCAAGTATGTACACTTACTCTATCATAATCCACACCGCGTTTGTTCTTGGGGAGATCGGTGGTGATTTTGATTTTCTCCATCATTTCTCATATTCATCCTTGACGATTCTCCTGTTTCATTCCTCCTTTCTCCAACAAGTCTCCCACTTCTTCTTACAATCGTTGGTTGCCCTTGTACGTTTCTTCTTCTAGCCATTTCTCTTTTTCAATGAATTCTTGAGTATCTCTCCAAACCTTTTCTCTCGTTAATCCAAATTCTTTCCAATTTCTACGTCAATCTTTGCTCTCTCCCTGTTTCTAGCGCATATGTAGTTGCGGGAAATCCCACACTACACCCCTTACTCAGTTTTGCTTGACTAATCCATTGAAAGATGTGTGATCAAGAATATTTATTAATTGATTCCATGAAATGTTTACACAGTACAATAGAATTACACTTAGAAATTAAGGCGCTCTTAAACTTTCTCTCTCCTAATGACTTGCTTCACAATTCAAAAAGATCTCTCCCTTCAACAGACTCATTTAGCCCTTTATATAGGGTAATACATAGTGGATGACAAACTAAGCTATCCCTTATTTTCGGGAATGTCTCGCGAAGTGTCGCAAGTGCACGAATATTCATTCTCGCGACACTTCTTAACCTCGCTGTTTTCATGTCTTCCAATTGTTTTGTTTGTCGTTATTCATCGCGTCGTTTATTTTAGCTCCCTGCGACTCCCTCGCGACACCGTCGTTTATTAATCCCGCGAACCTTGTCCGTTGCGATATTATGATCCTACAGGGTGAGCCTTCCCTTCTGGCCTATTGGGAGAAACCCAGTGGTAACCGATAAGTATAAGGAATTTTGGAAGAAATAACTGTTGGTTTTCCGTAAATTTTCGGAGAGTGTTGTGACAGATTCCCGTAGTGAGCCATCTTCGACGTCTTGACGAAGCATTTCGGTTGAAGCCACTTCCGGCCAAACGGACCCAGAGCCGAGGGTTGCAGTCCCAAGTAGGAGAGAGACCTAAGAGGCAAGCATGTGGTCCCAGAATCCTCAATTCCTCCAATATGCGGGTATTTAAATTTCTTCCCGTCGGTTCTTTCATTTCTCCAAAGTGTAAATTCTTCTAAAACGATCCTTGCTTGAAATCGGGGATTCCGAAAGAGAATGTCTTCACAAGGCTGGCGCGTATTCGTAAATGAGAAGGTGGCGATCGATCTTCATGCTTTGAGAAGTCTGGAGAAACTGATCTTTATATTGAGAAGTCCGGAGAAACTGATCTTCATATTGAGAAGTTTGGAGAAACTGATCTTCATATTGAGAAGTCCGGAGAAACCGCTCCTTTTTCCTCGACCATGACGGAGATGATGCAAGCTCGGTTGAACAAGGTGCTTCCCTTAGTGATCTTGTTGACGGGTCGTGATGGAAATTAGCACCCGAGGCGAAATAGATGCCGGAAAGAATATGAGAGAAGCGATTACTGCTATAGTTGAGGCAGCTCCTCTTGAGATCCATCCCGAACGAGTTCCGGTCAATATGGCTATTGTGGTGACTCCTCAAAGGCCTCCCGCAATCGACAAGGCTCCGCGGTTGGTGAATTACCGGTGATGCGCCCCGGGCTTTGTTCGATCCTCCTTTTACTATCCCTTATCCCGGCCATGTGTTGGTTGGTGGATTCAATCTGCTTGCCTCGGTTCAAAGAGTTGTATACAATGATATGGGAGAAGCACGGTCACATTGCTACCACCACGAAACTTCGAAGTCGTCTTGCGTTGGTCAACCGCGTCCAAGAAGCTTTAGTTTCTATCCGAGGGATGAGCGTCACGACCGGTCGAACAGCTTCTGAGGAGATGATTGAAGATTGGAGGTGCCATCGGGACGTGTTTGCACAGTACAACTTCAATGCTCCTTGGTTCTTCGAAGGTTTCTCCAAGATTCAGGAGCTCCAGAAATTACAGGATGAAGTCCCTTCCGCGGACTGTGTTGCTCGCCAGGAAGAAGAGGTTGAGAAGTTGTCTAAGGAGCTGGAGCTGAAGCAGGCTGTGCTTCAAAGGATGAAGGTCTCTCTTGCCCAGAAAGACGAGTTGTTGCTGAAGGACTTTCCTTGAAGTATTCGTGCTATATACTTGGCTTTTCTTTTAGATGCTTTCCTTTTTTGAGTGATAGTGAGGATTTTCTTTGACCTCCGGTTTTGAATTAATAGGTAATGAATTGGCTTATTTTGAGATAGTTTTGTGAACAACCTTTTTTGAAAGAGATTATGTTAAATGAAATTTGCATCTTGGTCATGAATGATTGCACATATCACATGAAATTGCAAATGTTATGCAAAAGGGAGGTACGGATGGAAACAAACATGGCGTTTGATCACTTAGCCTCTTTCTCCACGTGCGGGATGCCAAGTCCCCAGTGAATTCTAAACTATTTTTCTTGTAAAATTGTTGAGTAAAACTTACTTGCTTTTTAAGCCTCACTTGTATCAAACCGGAGTAGCCTCTCTAAGAAAATCCTCCGCACTAACTTCTCAGAGCTATCCCTCTGAATCAAGCTTCTCCTGAACAATGCGCTTCAAAGTGTTGCATTCACTGGTGGGGTGATGAAGGAACCGGTGGTAATGACAGTACCTCGGGTCCATTACTTCTTAATCAGTGGGCGGACGCCATACCGGGGGTAGCTCCACCTCTCCATTTCGTACCCACGCCTCCAAAGAGTCTCGAGTCTTCTTCATTGGGAAGGGGAAATGTAAGTACTTTGAGTCCGGGATTTTCCTGCGTTAGTGGGCATTGTGATGTCTCTCCGTGGCTTTGATGTGGAACACGTTCCGGAGATGAAGTTGAAAGACTTGCGAGTGCCATCATATCCGCGGATCGCTTGCCTGGGTAAAGGGGTGTGGAAGGTGTCGTAATATCACTGCTGAGTGATTAAATTGAACGCTCCCACCCTCTGTATTCACGTATTTCCTGATCGATCTCTCCTTCCTCAAGCATTTCTTCACTTGGTTGGAAGGTCGATGCGGATTGGACAGATCTTAGGGCTTCAACGAGAGTTTTGAGATATAAATCTTCTAACAGGGCTCCATAGGCTGCAGGCTCCCTTTCTTTATCTGGTAGACGTTGTAGTACTCCGGACAAGTCCTTTCCTCTATGGAGTTGCTTCGGTTCTTCATTGTTGACTGGACCATGTTGTTCATTTTTCCTGAATCTCCTGCGGTTACGCGCTCTTTTTGCCTCTCCACTGGTAAAGGCGTGACTCCTGACCAAGGATTCAACGTTTCTTGCACTGTCTGAGTTGATGCCTATCGACCCTCCTTGTAATTATGCCGCTACATCATTCAAGAGGCGAAATGTCTCGCTCTGCCTCTGGTGATACCGGCTTGATTTGCCAAGACATCCTCCAACATTCCAGCTATGCTTCCCATGATATCTGAACCACCTGCGGATCCCGGTGAGGATACATCGTGAGACGAAAACCGAAGAATTGAGAATTCGATTTTTGTAACCGAGAGATCAATCTCCCACTGTGGTCGCCAATTGTTTATGGGTGAAAACTACTCCTGCAGAATTTGGTAATTTGGGGTGTGAATGAGGAATAAATCTAAACCTTAAACAAATGCACTGCGCGATGAGTGCTTGTAGATTCGAGAGATCAATCTGTGCAAGTCCGGCTAAACCAAGAAATGGCCGTTCCCGGACTTGTTTCGGTCACAAAGTGAAGGAGATGGGGTTGATCTTAGGGAGGGAAGCGAAGAAGGTGTTGAGATTGTGAAGGTGTTGTCTTGCTTATGACTTGTAACAGAAAGGTGAGCAGGCTAGTGATTGATGCAAGCAAGCTCTGGGTGTTGGAATACGTTTTTTGTATTAACACTTGGTTTTCTGTCTCGTCTGGACTTGTGTTGTTTCTCCTTGTCTCCTATTTTCTCCTTGTTGTTGAAAATAAGGAGGAGAACCTATTTATACAAGTCATTGATCCTTATTCACGTTTCTCGTGGGAAGTGGAGGAAGTGGAGTGATGGAGTAGTGGAGTTGTGCGTCGGTGTCACACGACCAGTCTTGCCCACTTCTCCTGTTCATCTCTAACCGTCCATGACTTCCTGACACGTCCTTGTGATGGCGCATTGCATGCCGCACGTTGTAAACCGCCGACCAATACCCCGATATGTATCCCCCCGATTTGTGACATGATTGATGTACGGAATGTGTGGATCGTGGATCCACGAAAGATAGCATGTAATCTTGAATTGAATAATGTGTTATTCGAAGTCGATACTTGTGAAGTATCGTGTGTATTTTATGCGTAGTCTTGCATTATGGTGTGGTAAAGTGATGAGTAATGACGCCTCACTAACCAAATAACTCTGACCGAGGGTTGTATAACCAAGTTTGGTGAAGTTGGACGGATGAGATGATCTTTGAGACACTCCTCTGCGACCGTTAATGAATATTAGGTTTTTGAAGAGATGCGCAAGCATCACTCTTCAGCTTGGTCGAAAAACCGAGCATGGAAAGGAATTTGGGGAGGACCGACCGGGTATGTGTGTAGACAAACATACCGGTGTACACATCCATACCTCACTTGTCCCATGAAGGCGCGATCTAGGCCACTCAATTTGACCGGTAAAGTTGAGTGGTTGAGATCGGTTTGCGGCAAATCCATTGCCGCAAAGGAGTTGGAAACCCGCGTGACATCCCTAGTTCGGGCACGCGTTTCAAGACGACACATCTTGGTCGGTCTTGGTCGATCATACCGTAGCGTGTAGGTGGTAGGTCTGGTGTTCATACCTATACCTCGACTATCCCATGAAAATGTGATCTAAGCCACTCAAATCATCCGGTGAAGTTGAGCGGTCGAGATCGGGTTCGTAGTTTGGGAGGCGCGGCCATGCTAGTTTGGACGCACGTTTTGGATTGACCGGGCATGATATGCCTTGGCCGAACACATGAGGAGGTAGATGGGCCCACGGTGGTCATCTTTGGTATGGCCAGGCCCTTGCTTAATCTAATCTGTGACCCTCCATTCGTGCCGGAGAATATGGACGCGCGTGATGGCTTGAAACCCTAATTTTGGCTTTCAAAAGCCGTGCGCCACTCCTTGTTTGGGCATACGAATTTGTTACAACCATGCGTGGTTGGTCTTGACCGATTGGTCAAGTGTGTAGGTGGGCCCACGGTGATCGTGTTGACATGCTCTGGGCCCTTTGAGTTCACATCTATACCCTTCATCTATACCTGCGAAGATGGATGGTTGAGACTGTTTTGCGACACATGTAATATGCCGCAAACCCTAATTTAGGGTTTTTCGTCCATAATGCTTGGTATGAACGGTTTCTTGGCAAGCTAGGCCAATGACCGACCATGCGAGGTCGGCCGTGGGTATTCCATACACGCTTGGGGGTGATGGAATTGATGCGGGGTCATCCAATCATGCTCATGGAGTTGGATGACTGCGATCGAATCATATCCCACCGATACTGGTCGGTCCTGATGCTCAATCGGGGCTAGTATAACACACCGAGAGGGGCTCAATCGGGCTAGTATAACACACCGAGAGGGCTCAGCTAGTATAACACACCGAGAGTCGGCTGTACGGGTATTTCGTACATGGTTTCATTATAGTGCTTGGAGGTTCGTGTTACTGCAGTAAGAGTAACACTCGGTCGTCATGCCACACCGATAATGAGTACTGGAAATACAAGGCTGATATGAAATTCACGGAAGGGATTGTTGCCACATGCTCCAACCCGGGAGGAATTTCATGTATTCACGAACAGGATTGTTGCTACATGCTCCATTCTTGGTGAATTAAGTGAGGGAGTATCCAACACTTATAAATGGCTTTATCTTTTACAAGATGTCAGCGCATGATTTTCTGGTTTTTTACAAATTTAACCTCAAACGAAAATCCACCATCAACACCTAGATCGCAAATTCTTTTCATTGGAAATAAGTACAGTGTTTTCCTTCGCAAGAGAAGAGTAGGATTCTTCTAGCTTGGAGTACTGATCCTTGAGTTGGCTTGCCTTTACACTTAAAGTTATTCTACCTTGGATAAGTTTATCCTTCTCAACGATGACATCTTTAAGTTTACTTCTCACTGAACAGAGAGATTGTTCATGCTCATTACACATTTTCTGATAAATAGTAAGCTGTTGCGAAGATATCGCCATCTTATTTGAAAGAATTCGCTTCTCTTGAGATAGGGTTTCATTCTCATCTGATAAAGTTTTAACCCCAGATTAGCTTTAGTCAAAGAGTAAGAGAAGCGAGATAATTCACTACTTAATAAGTTTAGATTCTGAACTAGTTGAGCATTCTCCTTGGTAAGATTATCTATTTGATCAACAGAATATGTATGAAGATTATCTAATTGGTTATATTGATCCATCCAAACCAGCGACGGATTCAAACTGATATATCTCCATTTTTCGTTTCTGGTTTAAAGCTTAAAGGGCGAACAAATGGTCTTAAAAAAAATATGGAAGGAGGGGACAAGTTATACCTTTTAACTCTTCATTCTTCTTATGAAGATTGTCACGATCCAAATAAACATTCTCAAGCTTTTGATTCTCAAGGTGAAGAGTGTCACATTTCAAGGTCATGGCTTGGAGGTTATTTTTCAAAGCTTCAACTTCCTTCTCTAAGGATGTTTTGCGAAGCCATTCTCACGAGCCAAAATATTTACCTAAAATCTCATGACACTAGATTTGATAGGGTCAATGGAAGCTTTCTTAACATCATCCCGAATATCCGACAAAACCTTGAAGCAGTATCTATCCCTTCCAAATTTTCTTTAGTAAAAGGAAGAGATTCGGATGAAGAAGTGATAATGACGGAAGATGGGAGAGTTGAATCATCTTTCGTCGTAGATGTGTCATCCGGAGATGAAATTTGATGAAGGTTAGTGATTTGGAGCTAAGACAATGTCAAGAGAAGAGGCATTGACAGTAGAAGAAGAGAAGGGTTCATTCGCAACATGGATATCGCGAGGAATTTCATTAATAGAAAAGTTAGTTACAGGGAGAAGTCTGTGGCGATGTTTTCGCGAATAAGAAGAGGGGATTCGACTTGCGAAGGTATCACAGGAGGTGTCGAAAGTTTAAACGGAGGAAATGAAACAGAAGTTTCAACATTTTTAGGGTGGCGAGATCTTTTGGGGGGCCTATCGACATTTTCATCACCCTACAAATCACAAGTCAAATAAGAAACAAAGGCAACAATATTGTTATTAAAAGAATAAGTGTTTCTTAATACCTTGCAACTCGCATGCTTTCTTTTGATTGCGACGATTTTTTTGCTGCGAAACCTTGGGAACATTAGGGTTTTGGATTGTGAACTTGGTGCTGGAAGTACTTTTGCTGAAACAGAAACAGTATGGAAACTATTCAAGGATGAACAAAATTAAGTAACACAATTTCAGTAGAAGAGATCAATCCCAAAAAGATCACTTTCAGCAAAATCAACAAACCTTGATGGCTCCATGAGAACAATAGCAGAAAGATGGGGAAGATGAATAGTAATAAAAAGTTGCAGACAATAAAAGGATTCACAGAGAATATAGAGACGAAGAAGACGAAGTAAAAGAAAGAAAACAATCTTGTGATGGATTTCTATTTAAATAGACAAGAATATAATGACCGGTTAGCATTTAATGTGCTGGTGAACAGGGGAATATTTAACACGTGTAAACGGTTATGCTTAATTCACGGGATCTTGTCGGTAGAAAATTTGGAAAAGAAGTGAACGGTTGCGGCTTAGTTCTCACATCATTCTCTCCTTCGCAGAGAAGACATGAGAAGAGGCAAGATGTATGATCAGAATATCGCAACACCAATACCCTTGTGAAATCCATAAATGACATATCGCGAAGATGTCGCAGATTGGTGATAAAAATGACGCAATGGGTGACGACATCCTGAACACAAGAGAGATGTGAAGACTTAGCGAGATTTTGGAGTGTTGCGAGATTTTACATTTGTACACTTGCGAGAATTAGCAAGCCAGATCCGAAAATAAAGGATAGCTTAGCTGTCATCCATCATGTAATGTCCTATATAAAGAGCCGAACAGGCTCAAGGGAGGGAGAGATCTTTTTAGAGTGGAGAGAAAGTTATGAGGAGAGAGAAAGTTTAGAGTAGCATTTATATTCTTGATTTCTCTCCCCTCTTGTATAATTTCTAACTCAATAAAATAAAAGATTGATTGTTGATTTTAAAGATGTATTGAGTACCATGAATTCTTGTGAGGGATGTATTGTAGGATTTCCTGCAACTACACCCGAGAACATGTTTCTCGATTCCTGGAAGCATTAGGAGAACATGAACCCAACCATGGCGTCCGTTTGAAGGAATTCTCAAAGTCTCTGACAGGCTGAGCATACACTTGGTACAACAACATCGCACCAGGGAGCATCATCGGCTTGGGAAAAATGGTTAATGCTTTCTACCGAAAATACTTCTTCGTCTTAGAGCAGATTACTCTATCTGATTTAGGAAAAATATATCAAAAGAACAATGAACATCGAACGACTATGTAAAGAGGTTCAGAATCCATGCTCTGGATTGTCACGACTCGAATGTCACTGAACATGAACTGGTGAACTTTTGTATCAACGGAATGATCCCGGTCTACAGAGACTTGTCGGAATATCTCTGGTTCTAAACTTTTCAGAACTTCATGATAGCGGCCATGCGATCAGCAACTACTGCTCTGGCCTTACTGTAAAGAACGAAAGCTACAAAAGTTGAAGAACCGTGAGAAACTCGAGGCGGTGCCAGGTGCCTGATCAACAAGTTGTATAATCTCCAACCCTCCACGAATGTTGCTGAAGGAATCAAGAGAAAATCCGAAGCGCAACAGCATAATAATGCTCCTCCAACGTCCCATCCTACAAAAATATCAAGAAAGGACAACCAAACTCGAAACGCACAAGAGGATCAACATTAGTAGAATGACCAGGAAGAACCAGACTTTCCTTTTCCTATCGAAGAGGTGATCGAGCTATTGGAAGTCTGGATTCAAGACAGTGCGATCAAACTACCTCCCGTTAGGAGAGAGCCGATAAAGGAGGAAATATAGAATCCACGCTACTGCCGCTTTCATAGGTATGTCAGGCATACAACAAGTGATTGCATAACTTTGAAACTCATATTCAAAGAAAAGGCCGATTCAGGAGAACTGGGGACTTAAGTAGTACACAAGAATCCTCTCCCAATTATAACCTTCACACTCTTTGAACAACAGATCAAAGAAGCAGTTCAGTCATTGATCAAGCACATATGCGAATTTCTTTATATGTCAAAGGTTCAAAGGAAGGACATGTTCCCGTCTTTGAACCATATAGTGTCCGGGAAACATCTGACCATTCCATAAGCACTCCCTGAACCTCCGGTCACTGACAAAGAGATGTATGACTGGGGACTTCTTACCACGGTCAATCTCAAAGGAAATTAATTCAGAAGAGCATTGGTCGATGTTGGCACGACTGTAAATATTATCCCTTTGAAGACTCTCAGAGTGCAGGCATCACTCGACAAGAAGCCATTCATGCTCCTGTCTCAGTCAGAAATCACGAAGGTTCTCCAGGGATGTGTATGGTTACATCATTCTCAAAATGAAAACTGATTCAAACTGGGCGGAAACTAAATTTCATATAATTAGGGAAGACCCAGGATATGATATGATCCTCGGACGTACGTGGATTCATGCTGAAAAGGTAACTCCAACACCTTCAATTGCATATTTCTTTGTTGAAGAAAGCTCTGATTCGGAAGAAATATAGGATACTCCATCGTTCGAGCATCTGGAAGAAGTCAAAGCCTTGATGGAGATAACGCAAAAACCTGAAGAAAATACGCATGCTTTCATCAAAAGGTTACACACTCAGGCAAGTCTTATTCCCCCCCCATGTGTCCATATTATGAATTTTCAAACATGCTTGTAGATGGGGAAAAATGATTTGATGGTTTTTACGGAATTAAAGAGTCGACCATGTGGAGACTCCTTGAACCGGGCGAAATGTTGAACATAGATGCAATGCAAGAAGGGAGTGCTTTAAGTTCTAGAGATCAATATGTAAGGCTCTGGCCTAAACCAAGAACAATGGTCGTTCCAGTCAATTCGGTCACAAGAGAGGATGGGTTGATCTGTAGGAGGGAAGTCGAGAAATGCGTGAGATCAATGGTGATCTGAGATTGTAGGTGTGTTGTGAATTCAGTGTAAGAATGCTCTGAATGATTGAATTTTTCTCAATTGAGAGTGAATGCTCAGACGATGAGTTCGTGTAGATGAAAGATCTTCTGTATGAACTTGCCGAGAATTCCTTGTTTAGACGAATGTTCGAGTGTTCGAATCTTGTCCTTTCAATCAGGATTCAGAGACATTTTATAATGCCGGAGTTGAAAATACCATGATCCCATGAAGTGTGATAGTTTGATGGAATCAGAGAGTGGGGAAGTGGGAAATCATGCTAAAAACAATTGCTCATTATGCGGAGACTTGGTTAATTTTCCACCCACTACTTTGCTGACTCTTCCAACTGATTGCACGACTTGCTCACATTCTCATCGTGGGTGAACACACGTGCCATAGACCGCCAGACCAAAACCCTAGTTAATATCCCCTCATGTGACACGATTGATATCTCGTGATTGTAGAGTCTGTTGTTGACTTTGTGGGACGATGAGTCCATGTATTGTTGAATTGAACATGTTTTGCAAATGTTCTGAAATTCATGAATCAAATATGTCTGCTGAGACGAGGTATTATTATGTTGATTACCTAAAACGAGCAAACTGTGTTGCTTTAATTGTCGAATAATATTGATAGTTGAACCAATATTCTTGAATCTGAGCAAATATTGCTGGTTCGAGCAAATATTGCTAATCTGACTAATATTGCTAGTTTGAGCAAATATTGCCGGTTTTGAGCGAATGTTGCTCATTTGATGAATTGCTAGTAGCAGGACCAAATAAAATATTAATTTAAGATACTTGGCTCTTTGGGTCGAGTAAAATAAATAAAAATGTTGATCATAGAATCAACATAAAATTATCGTAGTATTTGAATCGCTCAGAATCATGTTTACGCAGAGCTCGGATTCAAAACCCTAGTTTTACTTGAAATGATGATTTTTGCAAATCAATCTGCAGAGTGAAGCAGGGACCGGCTACATGGGATGACGAGTCCACCATGTATGCACGGATGCTCTAATGAGCAAAATACCAAAGTCTCTTGAGGACCAGTTGGTGAAAGAATGATTAAATGCTGGTTTAATCATTTATTGAAATAATGCTCGTGTGAGCGACAAATAATAAAACCTAGCCATGAAGAGATGAGGAACCAAAAAATAGGTCACAAGACCGGCTCTTGGTGTCCATGGGACCAATGGATGGTCGTTCAAGCAAACTCTTAATTGTTTGAAAGAAGTTTGAACCTAATATGAGCAATTGAGCAAATCAGGTTAAAATCATTAAAACATGTGGGATCGGCTGTTTGCAGGCCTTAGAGCCACCCTTGGTCGGTCAAGGGGATGTGCTCGTGTCACCATAGTGTCTGTGTCTCTCGATCCCGAGAGTTTCGGTATTTTCCGATGCGCATTTGAGCAACATTCTGAGAAAATATGCAGAATCCAGGGTTTTTGCTGAAACTAGGAAAATACATGAGATGATGAAAAATAATAAATGAAACAGGGAATTGCAAGGAGTGGGGCCGGCCACGGCTAGGTAATGGTAGGCCGGCCAACAAGCACTTTCCCACACTTTCCCAGTTTTATGTGATTTTATGTATTTTCTCTGATTTGAGGGAAATTCCATGAAACTGGAGGGTTTGCTGAAATTGGGGAATTCCCATGAGATGAGAGACATAAAATAATAATAAAATAGGGAATGATGGAGTGTGGGATCGGCAATGGCCAAGGCATGGCCGACCGGCCAATGGGCACGGTCCCAGAGCACCCAATTTTATGTAATTTCATGATTTTAGGAAATTTTCATAAAATCAGAGAGATTTGTTGAAACCAAGGTATTTTGTTGAAACCAGGAAGTTTTCATGGAATCAGGAAACTAAAATAACAAACAATAATAAAATAATAGGCGTGTGGGACCGGCTAGGGCATGGCCGGCTAGAGCCCGGTTCCACGAGTTTTCCTAATTTTATAATATTTTTCATGATTTTAGAGAAAATTCATAAAATTAGGGAATTTTCATGGTTTTAGGGAAAATTCATGAAATCAGGGAATTTTCATAATTTGAGAGAAATAATAAAACAATGGGATATGAGGTGTGAGACCGGCCACGGCTAGGGCATGGCCGGCCGGCTGGTTCTCGGTCCCGGGACACCTTTCCCTAATTTTATTATTTCTTTGATAAAATCATGAGATTAGAGAATTTCCTTGAAACGAAGGAGATTTGCTTGAACGAGAGAATTTTCACGAGATCGGGGAAAAATAATAAAATATGACAAAATATAAAATTGGGCGCGGGATTGGTCACTGCATGACCGGCCTGCTGATGAGCCCAGTCCCCTGGCGCTTTTGCTAACATTTTATTATTATTATTTTTCATTCCTATTTTGCATAAGTTCATCGTTCATTCATATTTTTGAAATGCTCGTTTGCGCATTCAAATGCTGGTCTGTGCGTTATTGCTAAGTACACTTGCACCATTTTAGTCAGGGCTTATTCGATGCTCAGATGCCTGTCTCATTGAATATTTATCACTAACCCGTGGAAAACCTGGGAAGAACCAAGAATTGAAGTGACGAAATATAACGAAGAATCGTAGAATATTGCTGGATATTCAGGCGATTAGAGATAATTAACTGATGGCTCTATACTAGCAGGGCTTCCTATCTAGGAGCATTAATTATCCGAGGGTTGAGCAATATGAACTTCTTTGGAGTGTCATATTCCTCTTGTATAGTCGGGGAAAACATGGTTGCATCCTCGAAGACGTTATTGCTCTAAACTAGCGTGAGACATGCCGTCAGAGCCCGTCCAATCTTGCGATTCTATACAGTATGAGATGTGTCGTGGTCTCAGCTGGGAGACTACACATCTACATCTTCTCTGAGAGACTTTCTCGATCAGAGGTTTTATGGCATGAGCTTTCACGCTTAGAGACATGAGTCTCAATATTCATCCGATTGCCGGATCCGGAGTAATTACTGAAATTGCTCAGTATTCATGAGATGTGTCGGGGCCTCAGCTGGGAGACTACACATCTACACATACTCTGAGAGACAGCCTTATCATTCAGAGATTTATGGCATGAGCTTTCATGCTTTAATGAGAGACATGGGCCTCAATAATCATCCGATTGCCAGATCCGGAGTATAGTTTTACAATTTTACCCTTTGTCGAAAATCCACCATCTACAATGCTGCTCTGGTCCGGGGGCTTCACTCCACCAATAATTTATCTATTGCAAATGCTATAAATGGATGACCTCACCTCAGCAATATTTTACCAAGTGGTTGGACGCAGAGCCTCTCCGAATCCAAAATCTTACTGATACCGTCATTGCTGAAATAATGACTTAACACAACAAGCAGTATCCAAGATATTCTCCCTTGCACGAGTGTCCACACGTGCCGTAATATTTAAAAGCTCCACAAACCTGGAATTCCACTGTGTGAGGAATTCCGAACCAGCAGAAAATATTCAGGGCACGAACGATCAAGCCTAACAAATTTCATGAAGGGGATTTGGTTCTCAAAGCAACTAAACGCAATCTCCATTCTGCAAGAAAGTCTAACTGGGAAGGGCCTTTTATGATTGCTAAATCGACGGTTGGAGGATACTACAAGTTGGTTGACATGAAGGGCAAGACGAGTGTACCGGTGATACAAGAGAATTGGATCAAAGCCTTTGACACCTGAGACATTCAACGTTTTGGGGTGTGATATGCTCAAGGCTCGAACGGACGCTCGAGACTCCTAATACATTTTAGGATTTTATTTCACCTGTATTTTCAATTCCTCTAAAACGTTTCCAATACTTTCATCCAATATTTGAATTCTGTAATTTATCAAAGTTCTTTTATTTAAATATCTCTATCAAATCCAAAAGAAAATCCTCAATCGCTCACTTATCCAAAACCAATCAAAAAATCAAAACAAAACCTCACATCTCTCATAAGTTCAAGGTTACTATTGTATATGAATACTATTCATAGAGAAGATGAAAGAATACTTCTTTTTCTTAAACTCATAAGTTCGAAGTAATTCTTTAAAAATTCTTACTTTATTAGTAACGTTTCGAGTTATTTGATTCTTTGTTTGAAAATACGTCTCCATTTGGTTGCTTTTAAAATCTAATCCAACAGGATTGTTTGTGAATATTGTTGATACGGGACAAAAGGAAAGATTCACAAACTTAAGATTTTGATAATACAATTTCTCTTAGTGAAATGTGAGGAACAAAAGCAATTGAGGAGATATTTCGTAACCCATTCAGGTCAACATTATGAAACCTTGTTGAACTATATTGATTTCCTTGTTTGAAAGATCCATCAAGAGAGGAAATTAGTGGGTTGTCTCTTAGGTCTAAGAGAGTTTTTCTTGAAAAATTAATCACAATTACCTGACAAACTTATAAACGATTCTTTAATGAGATTATTGCATTCTTCATTCGTGTCCTCCACCGCGGAACTTTAAAGATGTCAAATCCTGCTACTACGTTAACCGAATCAGATATAGATTCGATTCTTATAGGTTGGCTCGCACCAAACACAGATTGTTAGATCTTTTCGTGTTTTCGTGCTCTAATACCATTGAAACGATGAGGGTACCCAAATACACCACAATCTTTAAAATATCCACCTATAAGTCCTCTTACTGAAAGTGATTGTCTATGGACAAAGTCGAGACAATACGACAAATCGGTATTTACACTTTGTGTGGTCGTCTATGGAACGAGATCTAAACAATACAACAATCAAAGTGTGATTACTTGATAATAGGTTTAGACTTAAACCAAACTCTATAGGATCACTATCAAGTAATACGGAGTTAACGTTTCTGTGATTTACTTTTAAATTATAATTGCGAAAAATAAAAGTAAATGGCACAACAAGATTTTGTTAACGAGAAAACCGGCAAATGCATAAAAACCTCGGGACCAAGTCCAGAATTGAATACTCTCAGAATTAAGTCGTTATACAAAATCTAAACCAACTTCGTATAGTTGAGACCAAGCAACTAAACCTAGTTCACTTAGTTTCTTCAGTATCCCTGCGCTTCCGACATTCAATAAGTGCACGCACTGGAACCATTTTCTTCGGATCGTATTCCAAACAGTAAAGGAACAACAAATCTATTTGGTAACAACTCTATTGATTCTTTCCAGATAAAGATATCTCAAGTCATATGCAAAGGCTCTTCTGTTTAAACTAATAAAATCCTTTGCCTGGTTAGATCAATCCAATTTCTATTACCTAAGTAATAAAATTCGTATTTGTAACAATCAAAATAGAACTTAAGAGAACTATTAGGTGTTACCGATCTCATGCAACTAATCAATCGAATAAGTACAATTCTTGTTGGATCCCATCCAATAAGAAATCTTCTTCTTCTTCAAATCTTCTTTAATCTTCAATTAAACTTGCACAACACCACTTAAATCTTTTGTGATCAATCACGCACAGAACAAAGTCTGTTAACAATGGATTATCACAAGATGTCTTTAGATCTACAAACAGTTCTAAAGATCTCGTCGACACTTCGATCTAGTTTGAGTGATTCCTATATTAGAAGAGAAGATTCTCAAGAATAAACAGACTAGGTGCAACCAAAGTTCAACAACCGTTAGTCAATCAAATCAATTGAAAGTTAATAAACTGCAATTACCTAGTTCCCACCAACGGTCGTAAGAAATTTCGCTTAATTAGGGTACTTTCTTCTCAGGATAGACGGCTCCACCAGAAACAACAAAAAGATGAAGTTTGCTTGTCTCTTAGGATAGTTTGCTAGAAATGCAAACTTAAGTATTTATAGACCAAGGATGTTTGGACACCAAGGAATTTCCAAACCCAAATTATTCTCAAAAATATGCAATAAATGCCCAAATTGGTTTTCATAATTCCTGGAAATTCTTTGTCCAATATTTTCCTAAATCTCTCAATAGAAAATCTCCAATTAGTAAATGCACATTACTAATTTTTATTCTCTAGAGATATGCATTTAGTTGATGGTAATTAAAGCATATAAAACTAACAACCTTAATTAAAAGATTCTTAATTTATTTCGGACCGGGATCTCCTTGAGTAATTAAGGAATAACTTTGAACAATAAAAGATAAGAGTTACTGTTTGTGTTCAAAGTATGTTGATATCTTTTCTTTGTAAATCATCTTTCATATTCACAATCTTGGAATTGATTATACCACACTTCTAAACAAGTTTAGAATTGGTTCATTTGTATTCCAAGACAACTATGTAATTGATCAAATATCAAATCACAATCATGGGTTCAATCGGTTATACCAATCACTAGGATCGGTTATACCTTATATGGATTACTTTTGATCGGACACACAAGTTACCAGGACCGATTACGTTATTTACCAGGACCGGTTACGTCAATTAACTGGACCGGTTACCATATACTCATGGTATTGCTGGTGATCGGTTACACAAGTCACTAGGATCGGTTACACCAATTTCCAGTATCGGTTACACTAATTACTAGGATCGGTTACACCAATTACAAGGATCGATTACACAACTCTTTTGTGATCGGTCACACCAATTACTAGGATCGGTCACACCAATTACAAATATCGATCATACCATCTCAGGTGATTACTTAGGATCGGTTACACTAATTAACAAAAACTAGTCATACCAAATCATAAGTCAGGCATTGTGATTACTTATACCAAGATACATAACAAGTTATGATCGGTTCTACTAACTCACACATATTGGTAATCCAAAGATATGCAATGAATAACAACACCAATAAGCCTAGCGATTTTCCTTTCGATTCATAAAACAAGTTCATGAATGTACTTCCTTTTAAACAAATGTAAACACTGTTTCCTAGGATGAAATCTTCACCATTACCCATACACATAATCACAATAACATTCATACGATTATTTCGATGTCATATCTACGAAGTTCAAAGATAAGCGTTATACTTCGTATTTTAATTCCTTAATCATGTGATCATGTCTCACTACTAGAGTATAATAATCATTCACAGTTTCGCAGTTATGTTTTCAATGTAGCACGACTTGAAAGATACGTTAGGAATGGAACACTTCAAGTTAATATTACTAACCTCAAGAGGAAGGATGATGTCATCGTTGTAGCTCGTTACTTCTTCAAATTCTTCAGGTCTTTGAGTAATACTTGTATGTCTCATATTCCTAGACTTTCTAGTCTAACCTATACAAAGTTATCTCTAGTACATAATCAAGCGACTCTTAGATGAGTTTTGATTCACTAAAATATGACAACCAAACTTGACATACCAACACTTGGTGGGTTCAACCGAGCTATGCTCTAACATCTACTGATAACAAAGCTTACTTTAGTAACATTCCTTTAGCAAAAACTTGGCACCATAGATTGGCTCATCCTTCTTTTCAAGTTCTTCAAAAAGTTTGCAAGAATCTGGACTTGTCAAGCATTGTCAAAACACCTCTCTTCTGTAATGAATGTCATTTACGGAAAAGTCACAAATTAACATTTACTTTATCTACACATAGATCTCAGTATCCACTAGAATTACTTCACATGGACTTATGGGGTCCTAGTCCTGTAATATCTTCAAGTGGTTTCAGATATTATGTCAACATTGTAGATGATTATTCAAGATTTTATTGGATTTATCCATGATACGAAAAATATGAATTCAAAGCTATTTTCCTATACTTCAAAGCTATGATTGAGAAATTATTGCATAATTTTATTATAAGGATTAGAACTGATGAAGGAGCAGAATTCTTAAACAATGAGCTCAAAGATTTTTTGTTTGTACATGGAATTATTTATGAAATCCTCATACTCCTGAATAAAAAGGACTGGCTGAGTCTAAACATAGGCATCTTGTAGATACAGGAAGAACTTTATTAATTCAGTCAGGATTGTCAGATAAATTTTGGGTGGATTCTTTTCGTACAACTAATTATGTCATGAATAACTTACATGTTAAAATCTTGGGTTTTATCTCACCTTTTGAGAAGTTATTTTCTCATAAACATGAATATACTTTCCTCAGATCCTTTGGTTCTTCATGGTTTCCATGGCTTATACCGTATACTGATCATAAACTCCAACCCAGAAGTGTGCATTGTGTCTTTATTGGATATAGTTCTATGCATAAGGGGTACAGATGTCTGGATCTTAAACTTGGAGAGTGTATATCTCTAGGCATGTAGTTTTTAATGAAGACCATTTTCCTTTAAAACCAACTGAAGTTCTACATTCAAATATTGTTGTTCAGACACCTTCATCTACTCATTCGGACATTGTTCAGTCAGCTGCTACTATTTTTTCTGATTCATCTACTGATGCTTCTTCTACACCAACTGTTACACCTACTTTCTCTGACTCAGTTACTTCTTCAACCTCAGTTCTAGTGGTTCAAGATGCAACTTTAAATACTCATTCAATTGCGACGAGAAGAAAAAGAGATATTTTTAAACTTAAAGTCTACAATACTAAATATGTTTTTTCTGCTAATATTTCTTATGTTATACCTCCACCTACCCCCACTTGATATTCTAAGGCTATCAAAATGCCAAAATTAAAATATTCCATAGTAGAATAACATACTTCTCTTAAGAATGCTGGTACTTGGTCACTTGTGGAACCAAATCCTTCTTATAATGTTGTAGGTTGCAGGTGGGTCATCAGAATAAAATACAATGCATTTGGTACTGTGGATAGATTCAAATCTAGACTAGTAGCAAAATGGTTTCATCAACAAGAGGGAATTGATTATACAGATACCTTCAGTCCTGTTGTAAAACAACCACAATTAGATTAATACTCTCTCTTGCAGTTAACTTCAACTGGGAACTGAGACAACTAGGTGTAAGTAATGCATTCTTACATGGTGATTTAGCAGAAGATGTGTATATGCAGCAGCCTCCAGGTTTTATTGATCCAGATAAGCCACACCATGTGTGCAAACTTTACAAATACATTTATAGTCTTAAGCAAGCTCTAAGAGCTTGGTATGACAATATGTTGCAAGTTCTTGTCTCACATGAGTTCAAACCATCACTAGCAGATTCTTCTTTAGTTGTTCAAAATTTTGGATCAAGACTTACAGTTATTTTAGTTTGTGTGGATGATATTATCATTACAGGGAATTCTACTGAGTATATGTCACAGTTTATCACTCATCTTCAGTCATACTTCCTATCAAAGATTTGAGACATCTTCACTTCTTCCTTGGTCTTTTAGTGAAAATAAATTATGAGCATCTTTTCCTCAGTCATACAAAGTATGCTCCGGACTTACCGGAGAAGTTTAGTATGACTGGTGCTAAACCATGCAGCACACGCTTTCTCTTTCTACTCCACTAACTGCCTCAGATGGCATTTCGTTATCAGATCCAAGTAAATATAGGTCCTTAGATGGTGCTTTGCAATATTTGACTTGTACA
Source organism: Papaver armeniacum (assembly GCA_023531295.1). Classification (NCBI taxonomy): domain Eukaryota; kingdom Viridiplantae; phylum Streptophyta; class Magnoliopsida; order Ranunculales; family Papaveraceae; genus Papaver; species Papaver armeniacum. Next base: position 267,901 of record JAJJWW010014947.1, on the reverse strand, counting down.
AGGCATGAAATTGGCTTTGTTGTTAATCAAGTGTGTCTCTATATGCAAGCTCCAACTGATCATCATTTCATTGCGGCTAAGAGAATTCTCAGATACATAAAAGGAACTTTGGATTATGGTGTGTTGTTTTCAAAAGTTCTTCTCACCTTACATGAATTCAAAGATGCTGACTGGGATGGATCTATTGATACCAGAAGATCCACAAGTGGTTTTTGCTTATTTTTTTGTCCTAATCCTATATCATGGTCCAACAAAAGACAAGGTAGTGTTGCCAAAAGCTCAACCGAGGCAGAATACAGATCTCATGCCAATACAATAGCTGAAATTTTTTGGGTTAAGGGACTTACATCTTTTACTTCCTTCCTCTCCTATGATATCTTGTGATAATCAAAGTGTTGTTTCTCTTTCCTCCAATCCAGTGTTTCACGGTAAAATAAAACACTTGGCTATCGACCATCATTTTGTCAGAGAATAGGTGCAAAACAATTCACCCATCTCTCTACTTGGGACAAAATTGCTGATATTTTTACGAAAGGGATGACAGGTCCACGTTTTTCTACTCTCAGAAACAAGCTGAAAGTCATTTCTTGTAGCAGACTACAACTTGAGGGGGTAATAGCATTGTGTTAACAGACTCTAACTGTCTCTTGTTAGGAAATTAAGTGTGATTTCCTGTTTTTTGTCCTCTTTCATATTGAGATGGTTTCCTATTCTAGATTCATAGAGTTTAGGAAAGAGTTAGTTTCCTAGTTGGAGACTTGTGTTCTCTATATATATGACTAGAATTGTAGGTTTGTAGATATCCAACCTAGAAGAGTGGTAAATCCGCTTAGGATTTTTGGTCTCTTTGTTAGGGAGGGTCTGTGCTACCGTGAAGGTCAATATCGGTGTGAGAGAAAAACTTGTAGAGAGAGAATTTTTGTGTTCTAGTGTTTAGGGTTTGGGGCTTTGCCCTAAACCTAGTTTCTAGTGTTTCCATGTTTCTCCTCTGTTAGTAGCAGCTATGAAGACGGTGTAAAAGAGAAGACATGAGGTTGGTTTGAGGAATGGTTAGAGAGTTGATTTCTATGGTTTCTTCGATGGTGTTCTCGGGTATGTCTTGTTAACTCTTTGGGTCTTGTCTTGGGTTGCGGAAAGAGCATGTAATGGTCTTTGATTTAATGGAAGTTTTTCTGTGGTGGTGTTGGCCGTGGATGTAGCTCCTTGTAAAGGTGAACCACGTATATCCTGTGTTGTGGTTGTGTGCTTATTTATCTTCTGCCTCCCTTATAATTTCTCCCATGTTTGGTTTAAATCACCAATTGCCCTTTGTGATCCTGATTTCCGCTGCGCTCGGGGTGTCAATTTTCCCAACAATTGGTATCAGAGCCAAGGATGGGCTGGTGTGATTGATCCTGGAATTGAACGATGGTTTATTGTTCGGGTGGAGAAATATGTTTTGAAGATGATGTTTCAACTTTGTGTTTACACAAAGATGGATTTGTGATGTGATTTACAAATCGGAGGTTCAACTTGGTAGAAGTGTATGTTCTTCGTTTTGTTTTATGATGTAGTATGGGATGCAGAATAAAGCGGAATGAGGTGGGATACATATTTACTTCTTGAAGGGTGTTAGTAACCATACACTATAAAGAATGGGTTGCAAATTTCGAAGAAAGGATGAGGCTGTGAGGTCTCATGTAGAAGCAAGTCCAGAACGCTTCGAAGTTATGCACGAGATGTTATAGATTTATGTTCTTAAGTCTATGTTAAAGTATTCTTGATGGCTTGCACGTAATATCAAGAATGTGCCCGATCTCGGAAGCATGTACCACGGTAATATGGGCATTCACACAGTATATATTCTAAGCGAGTATGTTGGGTGTGATGGTGGTAAAGAGTATGTCAGATTGGTGATGGCTTTGAGAATCGCTTAAAGGATTAAGCCTGTTAATCACAGTGGATATATCTGATGGTTTGTTTCAGATATACGGTAATCATGACATGTGCTGGAGTATGATATTGAAGCTAATTCTGCCTTTCTAGGTTAGTGTTCAATATGTTATTAGCTTATTGGTTAGGTGGAGCTAATGTTGATTCTTCTGGATGGTTCCCTTGGTGATCAATGGTGGAGTCTGTGCAAGGATTCGTTGATGGTGATTAAAGTTTTTCATGGTGTTTGTGAAACATGATCAATTTCACAAGTGTTCTTCATAAAGGAGATGGTTTGAAGACTTTTATCAATGTCATGGTGTTTTGATCGAAGAGATGGTTCTATGAAGATGGAAGTTCGGGTTTGAGCTTCAAAAGAAATTCTATGGGTATATAGAGATGGTGAAAACTCTGGTGGAAGATGGAGGTGATTTCCTGTGATCGTCTCATGCATGGTAGCATAATCCGAGGTGGAGATTGTTAGGAAATTAAGTGTGATTTCCTTTTTTTTGTCCTCTTCCATATTGAGATGGTTTCCTATTCTAGATTCATAGAGTTTAGGAAAGAGTTAGTTTCCTAGTTGGAGACTTGTGTTCTCTATATATATGACTAGAATTGTAGGTTTGTAGATATCCAACCTAGAAGAGTGGTAAATCCGCTTAGGATGGTCTCTTTGTTAGGGAGGGTCTGTCTACCGTGAAGGTCAATATCGGTGTGAGAGAAAAACTTGTAGAGAGAGAATTTTGGTGTTCTAGTGTTTAGGGTTTGGGGCTTTGCCCTAAACCTAGTTTCTAGTGTTTCCATGTTTCTCCTCTCATTAGTAGCGACTATGAAGACGGTGTAAAAGAGAAGACATGAGGTTGGTTTGAGGAATGGTTAGAGAGTTGATTTCTATGGTTTCTTCGATGGTATTCTCGGGTATGTCTTGTTAACTCTTTGGGTCTTGTCTTGGGTTGCGGAAAGAGCATGTAATGGTCTTTGATTTAATGGAAGTTTTTCTGGTGGTGTTGGCCGTGGATGTAGCCTGTAAAGGTGAACCATGTATATCCTGTGTTGTGGTTGTGTGCTTATTTATCTTCTGCCTCCCTTATAATTTCTCCCATGTTTGGTTTAAATCACCAATTGCCCTTTGTGATCCTGTGTTCCGCTGCGCTCGGGGTGTCAATTTTCCCAACATCTCTCCTGTACGCGTGGCTTACTCGTGTAAGTGACGATGCTCATTGGTCCTGTGAGTTGTTTACATCCCGTCCTATACAAACATATTCTTTTATTTCTCATCTGTTAAGTAGGAATCTCTGTTATATAAATACAAAGAGTGTCTTGTCTCTGCCAATTGTAATTGAATACTCTTTTATCCTTTTATCAAAAGATATTTGAATCATGTGACGAGGTTGTCTGTTGATCCCAAATCTTGCATTTTTAGCGGGTTTGTAAAATAGGATAAAATATTTTAAATGATTCGTTCTATCTAACAAACGGGGACAGTCGTGGGAATATACGGCAATTGAAAGATCTTTTCAAAATGTGGCCAACCTATTTAATCCGATGATAGAAAAGGAAATATTACTTTCGTTAACTGAGATTTTGCTGACATCAAAATTCAAAACTAGCCAAATGGCTGTCAACAGTGCTGCTAGATAATAAAAAAATTCCTATTTTTTGTGTTGGATTTTTTAGTGAAAGGGAATTATTACAGCGATAAATTACCTGGCGAGATTGGGGTATACCCAAACTAATTGGGGTATACCCAATAAGACAAAATAGGGTTATTTTGAAGTAAAACCAAGCCACCCCTTAACCTTGTATTTTCAAAATGGCAAAATTACCCTCGTTTAATTAACACTAAAATTTTGATTAAATTAATTAATTAAGTTTAAATAAATTGAAGAGATTAAAACTTATGAATTTTAAGTTATGAAATTTTGTTTTTGATTGAACTTTTGTGGGATGATTTTTGATGATTTTTTTTTTTTTTTGAGAATATCTCTTGCAACGAAAATGAAGCACACAACCGAAATACTTCTAAAAAGGGGATTGCAAATCTGTTATATGAAATCATACTCAAAATCAAAGAATAAATTAACACTTTCGAGTTACGAAAGTATGAAAAGTCGGCAAGGTCGACTAATGAAGATCATGCCGACCAAAAGTAGCCGGCAAGCTCTTCATCGTCGACCTCGCCGGCCAAAAGTGGCCGGCAAGATCTTCATCGTCGACCTTGCCGACTTTTGTTTTTTGACATACAGGAGATGACATAAAAAATTTATTGGCCGGCAAGGTATTCAAAAAATACCCTTCCTATTTGTTTTTGGCCTAACAGGTATTCAAAAATACCCTTCCATTTATATTTGGCCAAGGTATTCAAAAATACCTGCCATTGTTGAAAAATTTGATCGCCGCCATGGTCATTATGAAAAGTCGGCAAGATATGCATGTTACGACCTTGCTTGACCAAAAAACACAGAAATCATAATTTTCGATTTCTAACCTAATATAACAATCAAATCACACAACACAATGATGGGTTTGAGTTTAAACATCATTTATAGTCTTCTTTTCATTTGGTAGAGTCAACAATTTTTTGGAAAATCAAAGTTGAAGATTTTTATATGGCTTTGGTTGATGGAAGAAGAAGAAGAAGAAGAAGAAGAAGAAGAAGAAGAAGAAGATGAAATGAAGAGAATAAAAACTGATTTAGTGTAATTAAGATTATTAATGGGTAAGGGTAGTTTTGTAACTTACCTATTAGGCCTCCCCCTAAAACCCACAAAAAGTGTCCCTTTAAAATTTGGTATACCCCAATTAGTTTGAGTATACCCCAATCTCGCCAGGATAAATTAAGCACTTGGAAAATGCGGCCAACTACTAAATCGGAGCTTTTCTTCGTGGGGTAGTACTTCGGGCAAAGAGCTTGACAAACACTCCATGCCCTAACATTTGCTCCAAGATTTCGATTTTGAAGTCTCTCCTTTGATGCTTTTAAAAGTAAAATCTGAAATTTCAAAAAATTTGTCCATTGGCTTTGACGCTTTAGACTTGGCGGTATTTCTGTGTATATAGAAGTAAGCGGATGAAATCGAAGGCGCAGGAATCTGACATCCGGTTACTCCAGGAAATCTACCAAGTCTACCACTAACATTATTCTCGTTCACTCGCACACTTGAACCTTCTTTCATCGGGTACTTACGGGCACAGAGTTGGACAATTCACTCTAGTGCTAAAAATGTTCAGAATTAGAATGTGCACGATCCCCAATAAATTTACTATGGCAGAGTTATGTCTAAACTCTTGACCTATAAGCCACATGGTTTGACTGAGATCGCAAGGGAGGAACACTACAGACCCCTCATTACTCGCTAGAGAAGGTACGGGTCTTGTTCTGCAAAGTCTTTGGATTGACTGAAATAAGATTTTTGGACTAGAAACGACAAATGCGTTAAAAATATAAAGTAATTGTATGACAAAATGTTGCTGACTCTTAACAAACGTAACCTAGTGGAATCAAAAGTTCCAATTACAGCAGATCTAGTACTTACTAGATCGAAGGCAGAAAAACAGGAAGAAAAAAAAACGATCAGTGTCTTGCTGCTACCTCAGATCTCTCCTTTTTGAAGAGGATAACATTCATCCGCGGCATTAGCCAATTCAGCTGGTTCATCATCATCTCTAAACTATGGTCTGATCTCACTTCAACTGCGACGGCTTCTAATCCATCCACTTTCACAGTTGTGTTGTCCAATTTACAAACAAAAGTTGTTTGAAGAATTCCAGTGTTCATAACTTCAGATATAGGATGTACACCTCTGTTTACAAAAGAATCATCAAGGACCTGGACCAGATTCACAACAGACCACCCTGTTCATGCAAAAAAGTTGAGCAAAAAATGACTGATCAGTTAAACCATCTATGCGAATGTACAAAAGGCAAGGGTGATAACTAACAAAATTCTGGACATTGAAAATGAAAAAAGAAAAAAAAGAAGCCCAAAATCTACCTCAACAGTGGGAGAACCTGATTGCTTTGAACTATTTCTGTCGTCTTTAGGGCACTTGTTTGATGTATACTGGGTCTTCTCAGATGCATCTTCATTCACTCCAACAGGTTGCCATCTCCAGCTTACAGCAGTCTCACAGGAGATTAAAAGGTCAACCTTAAAAAGTTTGTCGCAATTATGGTTCTCGCTTAATCTATATCCAGCTTCATTCTCAGATGCATCTTCATTCACTCCAACAGGTTGCCATCTCCAGCTTACAGCAGTCTCACAGGAGATTAAAAGGTCAACCTTAAAAAGTTTGTCGCAATTATGGTTCTCGCTTAATCTATATCCACCAGTGACTTCAGAAACAAGGTTCAAACATGATCTAGTACAATTCTTGAACCTCATTTCCATCTAAGTTGCCAAATATCGAGCAACATCTGTTTCAATATCTAGATCAGAAAATGTATGTACCTGTCAATCAATCAAGTGATATTTTCAACGAGAAACTGAAGGTTTTCTGTCTGAAGACAATCAGCATGAAACAACAAAACATTGGAAAGGAAAAGAATAAATTTTCTGTATATAAAATTCATGAATTCATGCTGCCTGTATATAAATTTTCTGCTTTCCATTTGTCAGAAGATACATGTAATGAGAACCTAGAGTAAATGACCCTAAAATAATTAAGCCAAGAAAGGTATTTTTACCGCAAAATCTTGAACGGAATCATACTTCCATTCATCACAACAGATGAAACCCCGCACAGAGTCTTATTAGATTTTAACAATGTGATTCATCTGACACATCCTGGAAAAATTAACTCCTCCACTATCTGATCCATCTCTCCTCTGATTCACTTTCTTATCAATGAAACACTTCTTTCTCTACGGGCTCTGCAATTTCATCATAGTAGGACAAAGTACACTCATCCTCGAGATCGTAGGATCGCCATCCGCCAGAATCAACGAATCGCTTTGGGTGCTTCAAGATATCTTTCAATATGGAATCCCAGTCTAGTTTTTTACTGTTACAATAATACTTTACCAACCCAAGGTTCAGAACATGTTTCATCTGAGTGAGCGATTCAAAGGGAATTGAGTTGATCTGAAGCACATCACGTTTAAAGTCTTTGAATACCACTGTCATATCAATTTCCCCAGATTCAAGCTTTGCCAGATTGACAATCTCAATATCCTTTAGTGGGATCACAATGAAAGGTATTGCTACAAGCAGAAGTAGGGCTTGAAATGTCAGGGAAAAGACAGCTGATGCCCCCACCGGGAATGTGGTCAACTCTTTATCATAAGAGGGAAGAACTCCATATAACTCGCACTCATTCAGATGCTCAACCCGAGGAAACCAACGCTGGGAATCCCACCGAACCATACCAATTCTGCGGACAAAGTCAGCTAAATCTTTGCCACGGTCCCCGCTCGCATATGTATCAGAGCTCTCCCGTCTCACACTTGTGGGCACCAAATGGAACTGAATATCCATTGTCTCTTCTATCCCCACCATGATGGGGTGATGAAAGTGGAATTGCAAGAGGGGCCGCATCATGTCGTCTCCATGTCGCAAGAACCACAGTCTTACACTAGTATCCTTGAAACACAAATGGAAACCGGAGGGTGTGAAGAACATGAACCCACACTCACGGGCCTCAAGGCAACCAAAAAAAGTTTCTCCCATCTTCGTATGGATGAGGATGACATCAGGTATCTGTAAAACCCAGTGGTTAGGATAGCGAGATTCCTGCATGCGAACCAGGTCTCTAGTCATCTTTCTGCCAGCTAAAGCTTTACACAGTCCACCAGAACCATATGCAGTCTCAGCCTGATTCTCACCCAACAATCTCTGGGCAGTTTCTCTATTTAACTTGTGAAATATTTTTACCTGACAACGCCTACGCCATTCCTCTTTCTCCTCCTCCATATTAGTCATATCAGAGTTTTCCGGAGTACTACGTACAGCTATGGGAAACAAAAATGTTGCCTTCGGGTAAGTCTTTCGCAAGTAAACCTGGTATTCAATTGTTTCCTGATGAAGCCTCTGTTCTTTCTCCCTCTTCTCCTCCTCCATATTTGTCGTATCAGAATGTTTCGGAAACCAAGGTAGAGGAATTGGAGCAAATATTGTCGGCTCCTCGAAAGTCTCTCGCAAGTGAAGCTGTTCAGGCAGAGAGGAGGACATGGTTCTAACAGGTGGAGCAGCAAGAAATGCAAAACAAAATCTCTGCCTGGAACTGGATAGAACAAAGAAAAAACGTGTTCCTGCAAATTGTAAGCACTAAAAATCAAAACTCTATATCATCTATATAGTACTCATGCTTGAGTCAGAAACAAATCAATTATTACTGGAACAACTCAGAAACCCACAAACAGAAAAAGTTCGACAGAAACCAGAAAAAAAAAAAACTAGATCGACATAAATCAGTACTAGATCATTCATATATATAAATCACGAGTTAGAAATCAAGCAATAAATTATGTATAGAAGTATACAATTGAAGTTAAAAAGGATTATCGAACAACAATTGGAAACCCTAGAAGTAAGAATCGGAACAAATATAAGGGCAATTCTATCAGTCAGGGCTGGATCATACATGTAGATTATGGGCGGGAAATCAAGCAATAATAGTATTCATCTAAGTGAAATAAAGAAGAACAACTGGAAACCCTAGAAGTAAGAAAGAGAAGAAAAATTATAAGAAAAATAAAAACAGAAAAGGGACTACACCTCAGGATGTTAACAAAAATCTCTAGACAGAAGCATATCATAGTACATACCTAATCCTCAAGATGATCAGCACAAAAATCTGATTTTAGGTCGCCTCGCTTCGCTCTCATTTATCCTCTGAGAAATACCACGAAAACCTGAAGGGGAAATTTGGCTAAGGCCGAACCCATGGATAACCCATAATATGAGGCCCATAGTTAAAAGTTTTTTGTGGTAATTATATAATTGTCCCTACTTTTTATGGGTTTCATAAATAGCCTTATGACACAACAAATATGCCCCTCTCCATTCAAAGCCCATCAGGGGTCCATTAACCTTTTTTCTTCTTTCCACATTCACCCTTCTTCTTTTAACCTTCGATTATGTCTCTTTTAAACATCCGAGGAAAACCTTCAGAGAAAACTAAATCCCTCCACCACCATCTTCACCGCTACCACCACCATCTCGCCGCCATAACCAACAGCACCGCCAGTGCCACAACTACCACCACTATCTCCATCGCCACCATCACCATCTTCTTCTTCATAATCAACAACAATTGATTTCACTCGTATCCAAACGCCACCACCGTAACCACATAATCATCAACAAACGCAATATGAAGATATAAATTAGGTTTAACTTGTTTCAATGTGAAGAAAAATTTATGAGATTTATAATTTGAAGAATTCATCTTCGTAAACGATTGAACATGTAAGTGTATCACTATCCTTTAAACTCAATTGAAAGTTTAACTGATTGATTTTCAGATCTGAAATTTCTGAAACTTTAATTGATTGATTTTCATATTCAATGGGTTTAGTTTCTCAATTAGAAGTTCTTTTTCTCAATCGATACAACAAAAAACTCGAATTTCGGATCCATTTTATACAACAAAAACTAGTTTTGAAGAAATTGTATAAGAAGATTATTTATTCTATCTTATATTGATACTGAGAAATGTGGATCTAAATTGATAGCAGTGGTGATAATGATGGTGATGTTTCTACAGGGATGGGTCTCAACGACCTATGCATATTTAGTTCTGTAAAAATGAATGTACATAAATCTTGGCGGTAGTGGTGGTGGTGGTGTTAGTGATGGTGGTGGAGTGAGAAAGTATCATCAACATCAGGCCCCTAGATTCTACAATTGTACTCAGCTTACCTTGTGGCAAAGACATCATAGCATCATCAAAGATGCATAGCTTGTGGATTATCACTGAAAAATTTAGGAGAGGAAAACACAGAAATAAGGAAAATAATTTGGTGACAAGAAATATGCTAAAGCAGCAGTTGGAATGATGAATGTTGTACGGGCAAACTATAAATACAAGCATAATGGTTTCCTGAGGAGAGTGCAATGGGAAGAACGATTCGTAAATACAGGGTACCTATTCCTTAACCCTTTTTATTGTTTGGATTTGCTTGAACCAAGTTTAATGGTTATAAGTTGAACCAAGTTTTATTGTTAGCAAATTTAATTTGTTCATAAAAATGTCAATTTTTGAGTTATGCTGATAAGTTGTATTGTTATGTTAATTGTGCATTTCATAATATGGTTTGCTTATTCCCATGAGAAAGTGTGATGCATACTTTGATAAGCTTAATTCGTCTATAAAATGAAGTTAGTGATGGTAATGGAACAAGAACTCCTTGCGACTGTTTACTACTTGCTGTAATCATATGGGATACTTGTTTTAAATTGTAAGCTGTAGTTCACATCCTTGTCCGTGAAATGGTAGTTATGTTTTGATCCATTTTTAAATTAGGCAAGCCCTGTTCACATGGAGTTCTCAGTTTTAGAGATTTGTGGTTTGTTTTTATATTGTAGTTTGTTTGTTCTTATGTTCTCTATTTTAAATGCTAAATGATTTAGCTGGCTGTGTCTGTTGGTGTTGGAAGGATTGTTGTAGGTGGTGCTGTTGGAGTTGGTGGTTTGCTGTTGGTATTGGTGGTGGAGCGAGAAGGTGGTTTGCTGTTGGTATAAGGAGGAGGTTGCATGGGTGCGTGTGGTGGTGGTGGGTGTAGCCTGTTGATGGTTTTATAAACCCCTCAAGATGAACTTGTGGTGCAATGGCAGCACAACTGACTCCACATCAGAAGATGCGTGTTCGATTCACGCCAGGTTCACTAATTTTAGTATATAAATTTTTGGGATCAACTTCGGTTGTTGATACTAGATTATGGGATCAACTTCGGTTGTTGATTCATATTATGGGATCAACTTCGGTTGTTGACACAATATTTTTTTTTTCTTCATATTTTCTGATTTTTGGTTTGGGGATCAACTTCGATTGTTGACGCCATATTATGATGTCAACTTCGATTGTTGACGCCATTTTATTTTTCTTATTATTTTCTGATTTTTGTTTTGGGATCAACTTCGGTTGTTGACACCATATTATGATGTCAACTTCGGTTGTTGACGCCGTATTTTTTTCTGATTTTTGATTTGGGATCAACTTAGGTTGTTGACACCATATCATTTTTTTTTCTTTTCTGATTTATGTTATTGGGATCAACTTCGGTTGTTGACACCATATAAGGTTTTTTTAATATTTTCTGATTTTATTTTGAATCAACTTCGGTTGTTGACACCGCCGGCGGTGGCGGCGGAGATGGTGGTGGCGCCGGTGATGGTGGTAGTGGTAGAGTGGTGGTGGTTAGGCGGTGATGGTGGAATATTAGTGGCGGTGGTGGTGGTGGTGGTGGTGCTAGTGGTGATGGAATGGTGGTGGTGGTGGCGGCAGTGAAGTTGTTGAGAAAGAAATTTATTTTATTTTGATATAAAAAAATATATTATATGAGTAAGGGTATTAAGGTAATATATTTTTGAATGGATAAGCATTTTAATTGATAGGGGTATATTTATTGTTGTATAAGGGTATATTTGTTGGGTCAAAACTAGGGGTATTTAATTAATATACCCAAGATTTTTAAAACCAGACCCTGAATTAAAAATAATTTTTAATAGAGGTCGAAATGACCAAATTAACCTTTCATATTTATATGACCAGACCTACCTTTTTCCTCACAACCACCACATTTGACTGTTTTTTAGAGAGAGAGAGAATTGCAGAGAGAAAAAAAATTCCAGATCCAAAAACCCTAGAAAGAAGAAGAAGAAAGAAGAAGAAGGCGAAGAAAGAAGAAGAAGGCGAAGAAAGAGAGGTTTGAATCTGTCTTCGATCTTCTCCTTTTCCTCTGATTTAGGTTTGGATTTCACATGATTGACGTTTTGATTTTGTTGTTGAAATCATTCGGTGCAGATCTCGTTGTTTAATCTGCTGGTTAAACAGATCACTACTTTGTTCAGCTTTCTTCGTCACTAAGATGTAAATATTTCTCCATCTTCTAGGTTCATATATATTTCAGGAATTTCATTTCTGTTTTGATTTCAGAGATGTTACTGTTTCAAAAACCTAGAAACTGTAAGTTGAACTAAAATCTGATTTTATTACTATACCAATTGTAAGTTGATTGATGTTTTGATTTCATTTATCTCTTGATTTCGTGATTATTTTTGAAAATTAGGGTTTCGCAACTAAGTTTCACTGCTTTAGGTTTCATGATTTGAAATCATCTGATTTATATTCTTACAATTCGCAGTGTAGATTCAGATTCAGGCGATAATAAACTAATTTACATTCAAATGCCGAGAGGAAGAAGGAATCCCCCTGAAGAAGATCCTGCATTAACAGGTATTATGATTCTTTCCCTTTAAGATGCCATTTACTATTGGGGTGTATGTTTTGTGATGATATAATGTTGGTGAAAACATTCTTTTGTGATATAGTCTGTGTAACTATAGAAATAGAGCATGTGTAACTTTAAGTTACACATTCAAAATCTCACCACTGACTGTATTGTGGTTTGTATATTGAGTGTGTAACTTGGAGTTACACATACAAATGAGCCTATATAACTATAAGTTACAAATTCAAAATCTCACAACTAACTTGCCAAGGGGTTGTGTAACTATAATTTACACATTTAGAATCTCATGTTTTGATCATATGTAATGCCTGTGAATGTGTAACTTTACAAAAATGTGCATGTGTAACTATAAGTTACACTTTGAAAATCTCACCACTAACTTGCCAATTGACTGTGTAACTAGAAGTTACACATGCAGAATCTCACCACTAACTTGCCAATTGCCTATGTAACTAAAAGTTGCACATGCAAAATATCACCTATAACTGTATTGTGTTTAAATAATAGTTACACATAAGAAAATGACGTCTGTAAACCTTCATATGCATGTGTAAGATAAGGTTACACAACACATAATAGAATGATTCAGTTTGTGTACTTGGCAAATACACATATTTTGTAACATGAAGTTAAAAAGGAATGTATTTGATAAGTACACAACATACTGACTCATGCTATTTTTGTGTGTGATGTGTACAGGAAAATTAAGGCAATCGTTGAATGCAATTAAGGATTTGGTAAAGGTGATAAAACCTATAGGACTGACTGCAAGGGCTCAAAAAACTATCTTAAGAGAGCTGCTTACGGTAAACTCGTGATGATGTATTACGATGAATATAATGCACCCCAACCAAGTACAACAAGACAAATCAGTACCAACAAACACGGCGTCTTGAAATGCTTTTCTTTGGGCTGCACTGTCTAACCTTGACCTTTTCCTTCTCCCTGATTCATCTCTTCTCTGATTCACTTTCCTATCAATGAAACGCTTCAATCTCTTTGGGCTCTGCAATTTCATCATAGTAGGACAAAGTACGCTCATCCTCGAGATCGAAGGATCGCCATCCACCAGAATCAACGAACTGCTTTGGATGCTTTAAGATATCTTTCAATATGGAATCCCAGTCTAGTATTTTACTGTTACAATAGTACTTTACGCACCCAAGGTTCAGAACATGTTTCATTTGAGTGAGCGATGCAAAGGGAATCGAGTTGATTTGAAGCACATTGCGTGTGAAGTCTTTGAATACCACTGTCATATCAATTTCCCCAGATCCAACCTTTGCCAGGTTGACAATCTCAATATCGTCTAGTGGGACTACAATGAAAGGCATTTCTACAAGCAAAAGTAAGGCACGAAATGTCAGGGCAAAGACAGCTGATGCCCCCACTGGGAACTTGGTCAACTCTTTATCATAAGAGGGAAGAACTCCATATAACTCGCAGTTATTCAGCTCCTCAACCCGAGGAAAGCTAACATGGGAATCCCACCGAACCATACCAATTCTGCGCACAAAGTCGACTAAATCTTCGTCACGGTCCCCACTCGCATATGTGTCAGATCTCTCCCGTTCCACATTGGTGGGCACAAAATGGAACTGAATATCCGTTGTCTCTTCTGTCCCAACCATGATGGGGTGATGAAAGTGGAATTGCAAGAGAGGCGGCATCATGTCGTCTCCACGTCGCAAGAAACACCGTCTTACACTAGTATCCTTGAAATGCATCTCGATACCATGGTATGTGAACATGAACCCCCACTCATGAGCCTCAAGGGAACCAAAAAAGGTTTCTTCCATCTTGGGATGGATGAGGATGGCATCAGGTAACTGTAAAACCCAGTGGTTAGGATAGCGAGATTCCTGCATGCGAACCCGGTCTCGAGTCATCTTTCTGCAAGCTGCAGCTTTACACAGTCCGCCAGAACCATCTGCAGTCTCAGCCTGATTCTCACCCAACAATCTCTGGGCAGTTTCTCTATTTATCTTGTGAAAAAATCTTGCCTGACAACGCATACGTCTTTCTTCTCTCCTCTCCTCCATGTTTGTCATATCAGAGCTTTCCGTAGCTTTACGTACGAAGGCGATGGGAAACAGAAATGTTGCCTCCGGGAAAGTCTTTCGCAAGTAAACCTGGTAATCATGTCTTGCCTGATGAAGCCTCTGTTCTTCCTTCCTCGTCTCCTCCACATTTGTCATATCAGAATGTTTCGGAATGCAAGGTAGAGCAATTGGAGGAAATATAGTTGCCGTCTCTCGCAAGTGAAGCGGTTCAGGCCGAGAGGATGACATGGTTCTGACAGGTGGAGCAGCAAGAAATGCAAAACAAAATCTCTGCCTGGAACTGAAAAGAACAAAAAAAAAGAACACGTTCCTGCAAATTGTAAGCACTAAAAACCAAAACTCTATATCATTTATATAGTATTCATGCTTGAGCCAGAAACAAATCAATTATTACTGGAGCATGAATGTATATATATAGGCACACAGATGAAAGAGGAACAACTAAGAAACCCACAAACAGAAAAAGTTTGACAGAAACAGGAAAAAAAAAGAACTAGATCGACATAAATCAGTACCAGATCATTCATATATATAAATCACGAGTTAGAAATCAAGCAATAAAGTATGTATAGAAGTATACAATTTGAAGTTAAAAAGGACTATCGAACAACAGTGAAATAAAGAAGAACAATTGGAAACCCTAGAAGTAAGAAAGAGAAGAAAACTTATAAGAAAAATAAAAACAGAAAAGGGACTACACCTCAGGATGTTAACAAAAATCTCTAGACAGAAGCATATCATAGTACATACCTAATCCTCAAGATGATCAGCACAAAAATCTGATTTTAGGTCGCGTCGCTTCGCTATCATTTATCCTCTGAAAAATACCACGAAATCTTTGGTTAACTTTTTTATTCTCTGAGGGGTATTTATTGGCGTCTAGCAAGGTTTACACGGATGATCTCCACATGTCATACATCACAAGCGTAGAAGTATTGTGTCCAATTCCGGACGGGTATATTCGATTTGTACCCGGATGTACCCAGCGGGTATCCGTTTATTTTACCCTTTTGCTAATCATTTTAGCAAAATTTGTATTTAGTTTTGTCTTTGAATTTTCTCCATTTTTCTCTTAAATTTGATTTTTATTTAAAATATTTATAAAGAAGTGACAATAAATTTGTATAAAAATAATTTTGATAGAAACCAAAAAAAAAAAAGATATTAGATTTTTAAGATTTTTTTTTGATAGTTTTTCAATATTCAATAGGTCCCAGGACCTTATAGGTATCTAGGATTTTTATCGGGCCTAGTTTCGGGTCCACTAAATTAGAATTTGGATCTGGACCCATTTTATTTTATTGGTTCTATGTGAGTGTCTAGAAAAACAGGTTCAGCTGAATGACAGGTCTCTAAAAACTGGATTTCGTTATGGACAATACTATTTGGAGGATCGGGTAGCAAAGTTTAAAGAAACTCAAGTAATACCTGGGAGGCACAAAGCTCGATTTCTAAGTTAGGGACTTCAATTAAGGATAATTGACGATTACTAGAATATCATTACCCACAAACTCAGGGTGAATAATATCCTCAAATGGACCAAAATTTATGGGATGGATTCTACGGTCCATAAGGTCAGCATAATGCCTAGCTTCTTTTGGGGACTAGTCATCTAGACGAATAATATCATCATATAATGGATTATCAAAGAAAATTTATAGAAAAGGCTCATCAACTAAGGTGTTCGTCATGGTTACTTCCTCCGAATCACTGAAAGGTTCATAAAATAATGGATTGTCAAACACAGTGCAGGCTAAGGATCATGAAGTAAAGTGCTAATCATGTTCACCTCTTTTAAATCACCCATCTTGGAAGACTATCTAATAACATTAAACACATTTAGCTCAGTAGCCATATTACCAAAAGATATATTCACAAGTTATTGACTACTTTTCCATGAGAAAGTAAACTATCAGTATGTAAATCTCTAATTTCATACCCATATGGATAAAATTTGAAATAACAAGAATTATCCTTAGTGAATCTTGCTACTCATAGTAAATTATATCTCATATCAGGTACTACCAAAACTTTATGCAATTTAAAACTAGTAGCAAATGTCTTAAGTTTTGAAGTACCTACTGAAGTAATAGCAAGTTTAAGTATGTTGTAATAAAGTCTCATCTCCAGTCATATATGCAGTTGCTCCAGAATCATATATCCAATGAGAAGTAGTTGAAGTAGAAGGATCAGAATAAGGACTATCTTCATTGAAAGTAGTAAAAGCCTGTTGAGGACCATGTTGTGCTTCATTTGCAGAACTAGGAAAAGTTTGTGGATGATATCTGAAAAAACATCTGTTAGCATAATGTCCCTTTTTACGAAAAATCTAGCAATCCACTGTAGAAAAATCTCTTTTACCTCCATTCCCCTGACCAGAAGTACTACCTTGATATGAACCATTGCCTTGATATGAGGTAATGCCTTGATATCAGCGACGGAACCAAACAAAGACAAATAGGGTCTCTAGACCCCACTAGTTTTCCGACTCCAGTGCAAATATGTGTGGTATTTTTTGTAAAATTTTGGTTTTTGTGGGGTCAAAAATGGTCAGATGACATTTATTATATCCTTATAATTATTTCGACCCCACTACCAGTATATCTTCCCTCCGTCACCGCTTGATATGAACCATTGCCTTGAGATGAAGTACTTCATTGATATGAACCATTACTCTTATATGAACCATTCCCATTAATTCTTCAATTATAACCAGAATTAGATTTAAAATTTCCACTATTATTTTTGAATTTGCCTCATCCATTACCATTGAAACTGTTACTTGATCCATTTCTACCATAGAAAGCAACAACATGTTGAACATCATAAGTATTATTGACAATATGTTGTTGCTCTAGAAGCCATTGCTCATGATTCAATAACCTTGGTTTAAGTTATGCAAAAGTGAAAGGAGACTCTCTATTTTGTGCGGCTATAACAAATGTATCAAACTCTCTTCCTAGCCCATTTAACACATACATGACCAAATCTGCATCACAAACTTTTTCTCCAATTGATGCTAGAGAGTCAGCTATAGTCTTGACATTCCAGGATAGTCAAATTTCCTATCTTTACATTATGCAACTGATTTCTAAACATAACTTTTATTGCCATGAATTGACTTCTAAAACTAATTTCAAGAAATTCCCAAATTTGCCTAGCATTAGTAAGCCCTAAAACATCACCAGAAACTGAATCTGTAAAAGTTTTAAAACTCCATCAATTTCGATATGCTTAACTGGTTATTGAATATCACCATTCACATAGCCGTATAAATCAGTTGAATTCAAGATAGTTTCCATTTGATCACGCCACAATAAGAAATTATTTGGGCCTAATTTGGTTGAAACAAAATTTGAGATGTTTGTGAATGGAAAAGCAAAGTCAGGTGAATTACCCATTTGAGCAGCGGAATTCGAATTGATGTGCATATCTTTTCTTCTTCGATAAACAATTGTTGAAGATGATATTACCTGGATCTGTAAAAATTTTGATTAAAGATTGTTGAAGAACCAAATCTTATTATATGAAAAATTGTTAATTATCGAGTATTGAATCGTGAAAAGAAGTATATGAAAATTTATTTGATTCTTGTATTGTGTGCTGAAAAGATTAGTGAGAACGATGTTTGTAGGGTTTTAATTTTTGGCTCAGGATCAACTGTCTGATACAATGAGAAACAATTAATCTTGATATTATTGAGAAAATAAATATTTCAGACAGTTTACAAAGTTATTATTACATGGTATTTCCCGGCTGTATTAAAACAACAGACAAACACAACTCTAATACAGCTTAAGTCAAGTCAAAACCTGTTGACTTGACACACTTACATATCCTAACACCCCCCCACCTAGGGGTGGGACTTGGGTTGGTTGGGCGGGTTAGAAGGCTTGGCTAAGGTAGACCCGAGTTAGGAATATTTTGCCCAGATTGCCCATCGAACCCGTGGAACCCATGGAGGTACTGCCCAAGTTATATTCCTCGGGTCCCCGGGTTCCTCGGGTTGGCCCAAGTTTCCTTAAACATACGAGTTTGTTAATATGATAATAACAAATTTTAGTAATAATAAGATTTAATTGCTCAATTTATCTTAAATTTCCAAATAACTGAAGATTATTTTCAATAACATAAACTTTTTTCATATTGAATGACTAATGAGATAAATATAATTTAATTTTCATTAGAAGACTAGAAGATAATATCTAAAATTACTCTAAATAGATAATAATACCAATTACAATTTTTTTTTGACATAACTATATCATAGTTCTTCGGGTCGGGCGGGTTGCTTGGGTTAGAAATATTTGTGCCCATATTTGCCCAAATTTAACTCGGGTTTGTAAAAATTTTGCCCAAACTTGCCTAAAGTTTTAAAATATGTTGCCCATGTCCGCCCAACGATCGGGTTGGGCATGGGTTGGGTGGGTTAACCCAACCCAAGTCCCACCCCTACCCCACCACAAAAAAAAAAAAAAAAAAAATGACTGCTCAAGTCTGCACGTAATTCATTGCCAAGCCATTAGAGCAATTCCTATGGGATGAACAAACTTAGAGTTTGTTCATTTTGCTCCCACTATGGAATGAACAAACTTGAAAAACGGATGTTCAAATGAACAAATCTGATGGTTTGAACATCGAGATGGAACAACCAGAGCGCGTCTATGGTAAGGACGCGCGCTCTTTCCAAAAAAAACCGCGTCGTAGCTTCCAACGCGCGTCCATGCCGATGACGCCGCGACTTTCTCACCGACGCCCACAACTTTCCCGATTATTTTACTAATTTTTAATCTTATTTTATCTCACTTTATCCTATTTTATCTCATTTCCTATTTTATCTCACCTAAATATTATATTTTATTTTTCATCTTTATCCTACAAAACATTTTATATTAAAAAGAAATACTAATGGGCCCCTAGAAAACCAAATCTGTTCATTTTGCCTTGTTTTACCATAGTGGAGAAACGAGTTTGTTCATTCCCATAGGAAATTCTCTTAGAGCAACTGCAGTGGTGCGACCATAACCAAAGAGCAAAGAGCAAAAAAAAAACTAAAATTTGGGTTTAGTCCGTGTTGTAACGTAGTGGAGGGAGACTAAAATTTGGTCCAGCGCAACTTTGAGTTACGCCCCCCAACAAAGTAAATTCCAAATCTCGTCCCATTTCTTTTTTTTTTTTCTTTTTTTCTTTTTTTTTTTATATTATTGTTGGGTTGCGCCCAATTTTTTTTTTTTTTATTATTGTTGTGGCGCAACTTTGAGTTGCGCCCAATTTTTTTTTTTTTTTTTTTTAATTGTTGGGGCGCAACTTTGAGTTACGCCCCATCAGGCGCAACTTCAATTTACGCCCGACTAAAGACCAGACTAAAGACTAAATATGTTCTGGGTTTTGGTTATAGTCCTGTCTTTGGTCTTTACTCCGTCTCCACTGCGTCTGTTTTTACCAAAAAATTTGGTTATACTCCACGACTGTGGATACTCTTAGAGCATCCACAGCGGGAGTCCAAAACTAAAATTTTGGTCCAAAAACCAGACGCAGTGGAGAAGGAGTAAAGATCAAAGACCAGAGTAAAACCAAATACCATACCATATTTGGTCTTTAGTTTGGTTTTAATCGGGCGTAATTTATAACTGCGTCAGATGATGGGGCGTAACTTTAAGTTGCGCCTGATGGTGGGGCCATACTAAAATTGCATGGCGGGATGGAGTACTTGCGCCTGATTAATTTTTTTTTGCGGGATGGAGTAGTTGCGCCTGGGTTGGGCGGGATATTAAACTTGCGCCTGACCAAATTTTGGTCGTGCACCATAACGTGACAGCACGGAGTAAACCAAAATTTTTTAGTTTTTTTTAGTTTTTAGTCTTTGAGTAGTCTCCCCACTGCAGTTGCTCTTAGTACCCTGAGTGGTATAGAGAAACCTGGTGTTAATACCAATAGAGAGAGAATGCATGGTGTTAATACCAATAGAGAGAGAATACATGGTGTCACAATCAAAAGCATCATGCCAAAGATATTCTCCCAGATCACGAGGAAAGTCAGTTGGTGGGATCTCCTTTGGTGCTTCAGCTGCATTCCTTTGGTGCTTCATTTTGATCCCTAACAACCTTTGTCAATCGAAAATCAGTCTCGTCAAACTTTGCTTGCACGGCTTTCAGGTCCTTGACGACAGGTATCAAAATTTACAAAGTCTTCGGGTTGACCCAAATAAAAGTCTTGCCACTTCTAAAGAATGTTTAGTTAGATGAAAATTGGAGGGTCGGCCAGAAACGAGCCAACCCTATATAAGATTCCACAAATTATGTCGGCCATATGTCTTGATAGCCATACAGCACTTACCAATCTATGGGTAAGCGTGGCATATTTAGCCAACCGACCCTTTTAATCTTCTACAATCCTTGGAACACTTTTCTTATAGGACCTTCATTTCATCCTGTTTGCAGTATTAAGCGATGTGGGACTATTTTCTCGTTTCATTCTTGACAGCCACTCGCTGAAGTGATCAGTGCCTATATCCTGCCCGCATAACCATTCCATTTGCGTAGCTTGACGGTTTGCTCGTGTCCCACGCCTTTCAAGTTTTACATTCCTGGTATCCGCAATGGCATTATAGGTCATTGGACCCTGCAACACATTAGGCACCACACGCAACTCACAGCAGCCAAAAGTGGGAGATTAGGACCAATAATAACAAGTAAAGTAGCATGATCGTTATGTTCATGGCTCGTGCAGAATCTCTAAACGACCTTTTGTCAGATATAAAATAAAATTCAATACTTCAGTTACAAATTTCCAAGTATCATGTATTATAACCAACATTTTCTGTATTACATCATACAAGACTAGGGCGATGAATCTGCATCATCTATACAATTAGCCTTTTGGTCACCAACTCGCAAGTACAATAATCCCGCCTTACCCAGAAAAATAAGAGCAAGAACTATCAGCACGATTATTTTTCTGAGCCTTTAACAGATGGGTTATGTTTTCTGTCTTGTTGTACAGCCCGTGGAACAAATGTAAAGACTTGATTGCGGCGCCTCCCAAAACTGACTGAAGAAGGAGAATAGTCTGATGTGCTAAGTCTGGAAACTCCAGAAACAAGGCTATCTATAGTCTTATCCACATCCATTCTGCTTGCCTCTGCCTCTGCATCATCTTCTTTAACATCTTTCTCACTAATCTTATTACTGTTCTTATTATCAGGTTGTTTTTGCTTATGATGCTTCTTCTGCCGGTGTTTCTTGGATGCTTGAGCCTTCTTGAAGAACTCGAAAGACATTGGGAATTTATGCTTGTCTACAAGGTGTTGCTGCCGACTTTTGTAGCTTTTTAGCTTCATTTCACATCCTTCCACTAGGCATTCATACTGTTTCAGACATACGAATGATGATTAATAAGGTGTTTAAAATTCATAGTAATAATGTAATAGGTGCAGGAAAGGGAAGAAAAAAAACACTCCCTATAAGTTAGGTTGTACACAGTAAATAACATCTAAGATCATTGGTTTAGACTCTTGTAAAAAGTAGAGCTTTACTTATCATGAGTAGTGCCTGAACAAAAATGCTTCACTTGAATAGACACCACAACGAGAGACCATATTTTCTACTTAATGATGTTTACCCATTGAGGTATTACTGTGTCTCTGTGCGTCAATATTAGTTATTGACACTGCTAATAAGAAAATCCATATGCAAACAAAAATTTGCATAAGAGTTTATAAATATCTATAGTCATTATCAACATAGAACATAGAACCGCTACTCGGACAAAACCATCATATAGGGAATTAACAGAAAGAAGTGAGAAGTACCATTAGATAGCCTCGTGCAACTTTTGCCTGAAAAAAAGAATCATGTGCTTCAGAGACATGTATACTAAGCAGGCGTGATGTTGGGAACACTCTTGAGCACACTGAACAGGACGCAGTATGCCGAGCATGGTAGTGTCCTTCAAAGTCTTCCAAAGAATTTAGTTGTGCACCACACCCGACAATTGGACAGTATAGAGCCCTGTCCATAAAGAAGTAAAAAGATAATGATTGTTTGAGGGCCACAAGACCAAGAATCTTGGAACACAACAAAAAACAAGCACATACAGAAGGATATAAGCTAATATACCATGGACGAAGAACAGCAATTCAGTAAGAAAACTAAAACATTAAACTGTTAATCGCAAAATAAAAAAAACATGGACATGAACCACCCTGATTTTTCATCAGACTGCAGGACAGATTAATTTTTCACTAAACCACAAAACATTCATTATTTGTTCCACTATTGGTGAAAACATGCATATTGGTTGAACCCAAGGTAAGGTTGCTTTTTCATTTCATGTATACAATTATCTGGTCAATGACTCTGTATCTAGCCAGTAAGGGATTCATTTCTTGCTGAAAATATGCATCATTGGTTCTGCTACAAAGTTCTCGTGGAATATCTGATACTAGATTGTTTAACTTGAGAAGCAAGATGGCCAGAATTTTACTTGTGAAATAATCACAACTGACAAGTAAAATAATCACAAACTCACCGCCTCAAATTCGTTAACACAACCTCACCTATTCGATTTTCACTCACAATCTCAACTGACTCGTAACTACCCACACTCTCAACTTTACTTGCTTCACTTGATTGTTGAATGACTTCATATGGGGTGGCACATCCCCTATTTATACTATCTAGAGGACCAACTTACCTAGACTATTCTAGATACACACCCCACTGGATACATCTAGTGTATTCTTTCTTCAAGGACTGACTTAGGCAGGACTTATCTGGATGGTAGGCAATTAAATAATTTTCAATACTTCTCTAGATGGAAAAGTTGGTGGTGGAATTCTAACACTCCCCCTCAACAATCGGTGTCGAGGGGGAGTGTTGAAATCCACGCCCACTTGTCTAACCTAGAGAAATCTAGATAATTCGAGATCCTAGGCTCCTAGCTAGCTAAGTAGGTCCTTGAAGGAAGATTAAAACCAGATAAGTCTGGTGTGCCTCTATAATAATCTAGGTAAGCTAGCTAAGTTGATTTAGCTAATAGTTTGATATATGTCTAGGATGTCCTGGACATATGGTTAGGTGGCAACCTATAGAGAGCATTCTTGGTCGACGAAAATCTAGTACTAGTACAAATAGGAGACACTAGTCCTCATTTGAACATCATCGAGTAAAGTGAACAAATTTTAGAGTGATCGAGTAAGGGAGTTGTGAAAACAGTGAGCGAGAGTGAAACAAAATAATTCCAAGTGAGTTTGTATGTATGAGGTTCTGTAAAAAATTGTGAGTGACCTACGTTGTAAGAATTAAACATGTGAACAGTACAAATTAAGTTTTTTGTCAGTAAAATTCTGCCCACTTTTGCTTCTGAACTTCAACATGAAGCAACTGCTGTCAATATTTCACAAGCAAATAGACACTCAGGAGTTAGGATACCAACCAAACAAACCCAGAACCACTTAACTTCCCAATTGAATAATAGTCTGAACTCTATTTCCCAAGGAGTCAGGATTGACCCACATAAGCCTTTTCTCCTTAAGCCTTGGTTTAACTTGATAGTTAATACTAGTACTAGTAGTGGAAAATGTGGCTTAAAAGATCCAATAACATGTTACAAGTTAGATTAGACGAAAAAAGCTTACCGGGCTTCTTCATCTTCCATATCCTGAAGTTGATACATTTCATCTTCAGTTATATCTAACGCAACCTAAATAAAAAAAAACGGTATAAAAATACAAGAAAATTGAAAATTTTGGGGGTAAACACACTTTTTTATTATGTCTCTGCCCTAACCACTATCCAGACTTAGTTGGAACAATGATAATTATATAAATAAAAACCCCTTAATTCCTAAATTTGAAAAATTGATCACTAAAAAAAAAAATGTAGTTAGGGAAATGAGAAGGAAAACGAGACCTGTTTGGCGAGAAGCTCTCTTTCTATGTTGCCTGATGCGAAGAAGGGAGAATCTGGCCTGAATTTTCGAGGAACTGGATTCCAGTATGGAAACCCTAATTCATTTCTCTCTGCAACCATCGCCATAAGGATTTCTTTCGATTTTCAAAATTTGAAATACTCTCGAGTCTCGACGAAACAGTTTTTAGGGCGTTTGTGTCTATCAAAATGTTTATTATAAATGAATGATACCTTACCTAAAGATCATACCCTTCAAAATACTAAACATATGCAGGTCAATTACGGTCGGCCAAATACATGGAAGCGCAGTTGCCGTTAGACAAAATAGTAAAAAATTGGATAGTAGGTTGACCTTAAACTAAACTGGCGGATCTGAAAATTATTTTCTTAATGATCTGAAAAATATGCCAATCACCAAGTGATCTGGTGGTTGGTATGCTCCCTCCCACTGTAGAGGTAGGGGTTCGAACCCTCTAATTGCTGAAATTAGAGGTGTCAAAGAGGCCAGGCTAGCCTGGATCCGGTCTGGCCCGACCAGTATATCCAGGCCAAAGCCTGGCCTGGTCCGTGTTAAATTAGGCCGGGCCTGTGCTCAAGACATGCCCAGCTGGGCTATGATATTCGGACTGTTAGCTTTGCCATGGCTCAGCGACTTTAGCTCCGGCCTCGTATAAGCCTGCCTAGCCTACTGTTATGGCCTGTATATAGCTAGTAGACGGTATACTAAAAAATATTTGGTTATGGAGTCTCGATCCCTTGATGTATATCTTATGCCACTAATCGATCAACCATTGAGCTAACGTAGGAATGTTGGAACATTTGTTGATCACGTTATATATACATGTGCGATAATTATCACTTAGATACTGGTTTCTAGTTATAAGTATAATTATTTATAGTAGTTCATAATTTTGGGTTATGTATTCATTAATTCTTTCTCATTATTTTCTCTTAATTAATTTTGTAATCAATTTTAGTTTACTTTATTAAACAAAAAATAAAAACGTTAATAAATACTCCTTAAATTAAGGAGTTAATTACTACACGTATATATTGGAAATATTTGAATTTTATTTGATAAAAACTTACACCTTTTGGACTTCAAATATTTTGCAATTTAAAAAAAAGGAGTCTTTTGAAATTTAATTAAGGTTTAGAGATTAATTTTTATTTTTCATAGCGTTTTATGAAAATCTATGTAAAATTTTAAAAATAGATCAAATTTTTTAAAAAATCTTTTGAAATTTAATTAAGGTATTAATTTTGCTTTTAAGAAAATATATTATCTTAAGAGTAAATTGTCATCATAAATATGTAAACTTACTTTTTTATTTTTAGGTAGAAATTATATCACGAATAAGTTTCCTAAAAGAAAATTCCAAAGACAAGTGTAGTTATTTATGGCAAATTATATAAATTAGTTAGTAGTAATAGGGTTTTATTTCTTTATAAAACTACATTAAGGTCATTACATAAGTTGATAGTATTGACTGTTCACAAAATCACGTCGGCTCAATTGGTTTCGAGCGTAGTTTACTTAACGAGCATAAGGTTCAAGCTTCGAACCTCTACACGATTCATCCACTTCCTTTTTTTAAAAGGACAAAAAAATAACCAACTATATGGCAGGCTAGTCAGGCCTGGTCCTACTGATCCTGGTTCAAAGTCGGCTCGGCTCGAGCCCGAGATGGGCTCACTAATAGGTTATGCCGGCCAGGCCGGTTAATTTAACAGGCTAACCCTGGCCAGGCCGTAGGCCAGGCTAGGCTGACCAAATGCAGGCCGGGCCAGGCCAGGCCGGCTTGTTTGACACCTCTAACTGAAATCCATTCCAATTTAAGGAGTTTTGATGTAGTCTAGAGACCACTAATCTAGGGCATAAAAAAAAAAGGCGGTGCACAACCTTTTTTTTATTGATTACGGGTCTTGGTGGTTAGACGAACACTTTTGTTATAGGGAGGGGAATGTTGGATCAGGGGAGGGGGAAAACCGGGGTTAAGTCATCAATAGTAACCGAGTCTAAATTGTCTATTGGGTCGGACAAAATTACCCTCGAGTACCAAACCCAAATAAAATTTCCCTTCTATTCCTCAATTCAATCTGTGAAGAACAAACCTTAGAAAATATCTTTAAAATCTTTCGAAGATTTTCTTTGAACGATCTAACATAGTTTTTCCACGTGGTCTTTCACCCCGTTTTAATTGGTTTCATTTTATTTCGCCAGAATCTTTGCTTACTTTTATCACTACATGACATGCTCAACGTCAATAATCATTAAATCCATAGAATCAAATTCAAATTTAAAATATAGTGGCACGGGTAAGCTTACCCTTAATGATACTTTTATTGCTCTTTTTTCGCAATTCTATTTGTTGCCAGTTACCGTTAATAAAGTAAAAATATACATTCTTATGGTAAGATATAACGTGACAGCCAAAGACGTGGGGCAAAACATTGCAATTTTCAGTCCCATTTTCTTAGCAGGTTCATAAGCCCAATAAACACTAGTGAACAAAAACATAATAATTCCTTTGTTCAAAATTTTAGTAGGAATTAAGGGGAACATGCCCACCAGGTTCAGCCACCTTCGCCGAAGCCCCAGGTTTCTCAAGCAAGATAGAATGGATGAACCAGGACCAAGTACTAACAGACCTACCCTTGAAAAAATATGCAACCAACACCTTACTTGGTCATCACCACATTGACATGAAAATAAAGAAGGGCACTCAGGGAGAACAACTTGTGGTAAGACAGAATAATGTTCATTGTCGAAATTTTTTTACTTACTGTGAACTTCTTCAAGCAGCTGGTAGTGGTGATTATGTCCACGGTGAAGCTGATGGTGCAGACTGGAAATTTGTGATAAGAAAAGATGGTGCAAAGAGGAGCAATGCTCTTTTTTGTTATTGATTAGCTCAAGGTGTAAATAATCACCACCAACAGCTGTTCGAAGAAGTTCCATGCTTTTGTTTAATAATTTATCCATTTGCTTCCATTTGTTTTAATTTACTCATTATAATCAATGTTAATAATGTCACAAATAATGAAAGAAATGTTGATATTGGCACAACCAGTGAAAGAGATAAGAAACGTCCACTTGAAATGGATAAATTGCTGGAGCATCACGTTAAGGACAGTGGGAAAAGATTAAGAAATGACCAGGAAGCAGGACCAAGTAGGGGTAAGTTGAAAAAAATAGACTAGATATGTATGAAATACCTTTTTCTGAACTTTGTTATGCTGATCATTAAGAATTCGATATTGTTTTACTTACTGGATTTGCAATTTTTTGCATTTCACTTTATGCAGCAGTTTAACGCCGAAGCCCCCAATTTGTCGGGCAAGTTCAGCTTCGAGATGAGTAGGCCACAGAGGTATTACGAAAGAAAAAGGGAAAGTCGGTTGTGACTTACCAGGTATATGTTTCTGAATGTGTTTATTTAGTCAATGCTTTTTTCTTGCATGATTATAGAATTTTGTGTTATTTTTCATAAACTGAATTATTGTCTCGCCTGATAACCCATTGGCCACGATTTTAATTGTAATAGAGACGACGTCGAGCAAACGTCAGTTACATTCCTGACATAAACACGGTGGGGGCCGTTGTTATTGGTTCCGTTAGAGAGACCAACAACCACGATTCAACAGATGACAACAGCTCTGATGATGGGCAAGGTAATGCAAAAGCTGCTTCCATAAATGTTGTGAGAGAACCAAGACCAAGTACTACCGGTGCCTCAATATTGACAGCTTCCACTTCCCAAGGTATAATCCTTGACCACATCAAAACTTCATTTCCTTTTCTTCTGCATTTTTAACTTTTTTCAAAGTATATGTATACCATCAGTATCTTATAACTTTTATCTTTTCAAGAAGACATTTTTCGTCGGGACATCCAATTACCACTGCGTAGAAGTCCAAGATTTAGTCAACACCCTCAATATGGAGAACCAACACTTGCACAAAATGTAATCGGTATAGTTTTATCTTTCTTATCTCTCTGTCTACATTTACATATTTCGACTTAGCGTATATCTTCTATGACTTAGCGTATATCTTCTATGTTCGTAGTTCTTCTTCTTACTCTTTTTTTTCCCGATGATCTAATCACTGCTTACACTAACTCAATTTATCCAGCAACAAATGACAATCTTGCATCCAATTTACATGTTCGTAGAAGCCCTCGACTCATGGAGTAGTCTCAATCTCAGGAAACTAAGCATGCGCAAAATACAATACGTAAGCTTTTTCTATTTTTTTGAAATGAGTACGAGTATATGTTTTTTACAGTTGTGCAGGCATGTATGTTGTTAGACAATTTGAATAATAACTTCAGAACTGTTAAATAGTAGTAATTATACCTGTAGAGAGATAGGGATTGGGCTCGACTTATAGTATACCTACTGTGCCAACTGAATAATAGCATTCTGACATATGGGAAGACATAAAGATAGAGAAAGTATGTCAGCCATACACTGTCACAAGTCCCCTCATGCATGCATCATAACTCATGTTCAACCATAAGTCAAAAGTGGGAGTGACTGTATCACATTCACATGCCCACTCTTTTCATTATGAGTGTTTAGTTTCCTTAGTCATTTTAATCAGAGATATATCGAGATATTGAGCTATTTACCTATACGTGCAGCAAATCCACAAGTAGTTCAAATCGGAAGAGGGAGAGGTCGTCCACGCCAAAGTGTTGCAGGAAGATCCTCATTCTTGAATTGTCACTACACCATTTTTAGGGATTCGCAACGGAGTCTGGCCGTTGCTGACCGGGCTCGCAACGGCAAAGTGATGTTTCAAAACACGGTGTTGCATTTTTTTCGCAACACCATAAGCTCCGTTGCGACTCTTGGTCAGCAACGGAGATTCACAACGCATCTTGTGCGTTGCGACTCTGTTATTCGCAACCAAGGTCTGCCGTTGCTAACCTGTTTCTAATTATAGGAATACCCCTACCCGGAACTAAAATATTATTGGTTCTGGTTTTAATTTACTGGTTCTGGTTCTAACTAAGCAACAAAATACATACGTTGCTAATTTTTTGCAACAGCAAAAAAAAAGGTCAAGTCTTCATTGACCTGGTCAAAATCCATTCCCCCCACATTTACCCCCATGCGATTTACCCAGCCTCCCCATATTCAGCATTCCACAGATGTACAAACTTTTACATATTCATTCACTTTCATTTCCACATTCACCATTATGAAAAAAAAAATCTTCAATTGAAGTTGACAATAAGTATGAGTATTTGATACAAACTATGTCATTCATTTAATGCACATACACATAAACTTACTTAGTTCCTAATTAGGAAAGTATTGAGTACGAGCTACAAATGTATACTAGTATCACTACAGACTTACAAGTCAAAGAACTCAGTACCAGTACCAGCAGCAGAAGTAATGTGATTCAGGATGACACCAATCAACTCAGCCTTCCAAGATCATATCATATGCTGATAGGAATGCTTCAGGGATCTGACGAGTACAAAATTCCAGCAACCTTTCAAGATATATCAAATATAATTCCACACTTTCTTTGTTTCATCTCAATCACCTGCAACATATACTTTTGAGTATAAGTTATAGAAGACATGCACTCGATTTAAATAAAGCAAGAAAAGAGAGGCAAAACTATCAAATAGGATAACTCACCTTAGTGTAGGCCATTATCCAGGTGAAATAGTGAGACATATGTATGTAAGATGTGGAAATTCAATAAGGACCTGGTATTTTTCTTGAATCGCACGGACGGAAACTGAGAATTCAATCATAGAACAGCTGAGAGTGTTGAATAACCGATTAAGGAAAGCTGAGAGTAACATTTCATCATGAATACATGCCTCACGCAGTAAACCCTGGACGATTGAAGTACATGAATAAGTAACATGGCAGATTTACAATCCCATACTATGTAATGATAAACAACTCAGAGAATGGTGAGGCAGATGATTAGTCTCACCTGGAAAACATATTAGGATAGCAGGAATTTCATCATACTCTCCTTTTTGTAACACACTGGACAGCAGTGCAAAATACATTAGTGCAAAACATATAAGGATATTAAAAAAAAAAAATTCTTGAATCTAGATATCAAATAGAGATGTTTCAACTAAGGAATAATATTGTTGGATGCCCAAGCTCTATGCTAAGTACAAATCTGGTAAATGATGAGTAACTTCAGTTGAGTTATATGAACTCCTGATGGTTCACATACCTGTCTCATGACTGGATCAGATAGAATGTTCTGAATCTTTGGATCCTACATAGCCTAGGTCTGCACAATAAAAATAACAAAATTGTTACATAGTTACACATACTTCTCAACAAACTAATATTTCTGTAATCAAAGTTACTTTGTTCCTTAAACGAAGACTTGTAAGCTTTTATTGACCTAGCTCTATAAGATTCTTGATCATGGAAAATGAGAAAGTATATAACAAAAATCACTCGTCCATACCAAACTAGACGTGTATGAATCTAGCTCGCCATCTTTCTGACAGGAGGTAGATTCAAAAGCACTTGGAGTCATGCTCCTCATGGTTGCCTCACTAAGCCTCTTCTCGGAGAAGCTGTCAGATGAACCAAGAGATGCTTGAAGGAAAAGATTGTCCTCCATGCTTCTAAGGCTTCCAACACTTGAAAGATTACGCATGGAGTTATTTTCTTACTAGTGCTCCTTAATTTCTTCTTCAAGTTGATTGACACGAACTTCATAGGTAGAAACTGACTCTTGTGCTGCCAGATATTCCTATCGATTTTCATATGCTCTTTGTCTCTCTTTTTCAAGAGATCGACTTAACTGTGTTTGCTCGGCTCTAAGACATGAGATCTGAAATACCGGGCACTAGTAAGAAAATAACTAAGAATCCATTACCATATAATTAAACTAAATGAATCAAGAAACGTGTGCTTCAAAAACAGTCATTCGAGATATGGTCTGAGAAAGGCATTCATTCATGACTCGCTCATTTTCCTCACTTCTTTGCTTCTTTGGCCTCTGCCTCCTGCCACAATGAAGAAAAGATCCGCATCCAATAAAATCACATACGTTCCACAACCAAATAAATCACAGTAGACGGAAGCAAGCACCCTGACAACAAATAAATTTAGGAACAGTCAGTTTCTAGTCAAGGAGGAAACATTGGATTAGACAAAAGACATACCACAACCAAAAATTCTTTCTGAAGCGAAGAAATTAAAATCTGATACAAATCCCTAAAAGCGAAGTTAAACAGTTCAGTTGACTTTTCACATCCCAGTAAGGAACCAATCTATCTAACTATGACAGACAATAAGCTCCCTTTCCAAATCATCTTGGCTTTCCTGAAATCCATAGCACAATATAATACCTCAGATTTATATTCAAATTTAAAAATAGCCGAAGAAGATAAGATACTAAACAACCCATCGGGCTTCTACAACAAGTAAGACAGCCTCCGTAGCCAAATAAACCCAGTAGCTGGACTTGAGCACCCTGACAGTAAAAAAGTAATAGGAACAATTAGTCAGGGAGAAAACGTAAGAGAGATTGCAAACAAAGAATTCTTTCTGAAGTGAAGAAACTAAAATCTGATATAAACCCCTAAAAGCGAAGTTAAAAGTTCAGTCGATGTTTCACATCCTAGTAGGGAACCTATCTATCCAACTATGACACAAAATAAGCACTCTATCCAAATCCTCTTGGTTTTCCTGAAATCCAGAGAGCAATGTAATACATCAGATTCATATTCAAATTTATACAAATAAAAAACACACATGTGTTGTATATTGAAAAAATAACAGAAGAAGATAAATAGGATACAAAACCACCGATCGAGCTTCTGCCACAACTAAATAAATCACAGTAGCTGGAAACAAGTACCTGACAACATATAAATTACAGGAACAATCACTTGTTGGACAAAAGATAGATTGCAACCCAAAAATTCCTTCTCAAGCAAAGAAACAAAATCTAAAACCCGACATAAACCCCTAATAGCTAAAGCATAGCTAAAAGTATAGTCGTCGTTGCACATCACATTAAGAAAACCAATCCCTCCATGACAAACAACAAGCTCCCTTTCCAAATCCACTGGCTCCCCTGTAATCAAAGAACGTTATAAATCAATTGATATCTGAAATTGTATGTAAAGAACACATTACAAGGACCCATTGCTCTAGAATCGTATACAAACAAGACGAAAGAGAGAAGAAGAAATTGGAAAACCGAAATCGAAAAAAACATATTCACAAATGAAACCATAAATCGATAAACTTAAATCAAAATTCCTAAAATCGAAAATAGTAGATTAACAGACGAAACCCTAAATCAATAAACTTAAATGAACCCTAGAAATCGATAAACTTAAACTTAAATCTATAACTGAAAAAAATTTATTCACTACAGAAACCTTAGAAATCATAATCTATGAACCCTATAAACTGAAAGGAAACGATGACGCAAACGATTATACCTGGACGTTGATTTCAATGGTTTTAGAGATGAAGTTCTTCACACGGACATGGAGAGGGGATGGAGAGGGGATGAGAGAGTATCTAGGAGAAAAATAAGATGATTTTTCTTCTCGATAAGGAAGATATAGGTTAACTTAAGGCTGAAGGGTGGAAACAAAAAGAAACATACTTGACCGGACTTTGACTGGGGCATGTTTATCAGCTCCAGTGTTACGACCAAGCAAGCGGTTCGCACGCTTGAACTGAGCGCGGTTGCAATTCGCAACCTCCAGGATGAGGTTGCAAAATTCGAAACGGCACGAAAGAGTTGCGAAATTTCTACGGTTGCAATTCGAAACGGAAAATTCGCAACCGACCTTACGCCGTTGCGAATCTTAGTTGCGAAATCCTTAAAATGGTTTAGTGTGTGCTAGAGGGACCACTTACCAAGTTGGATTCCAGAAGTTCCATTTGCCTCAGTCAAGGACGTGTCCGAAGTGCCAAGCGATGATTTTTTATCGTGAACCGAAAGGCTTTTGTTGTTCAGATGGGAAAGTTATTTTACCGTTTGTTGCCCCACCGATTGAACTTTTGGAGTTGTTTGATGATCAAACAGAGGTAGGGGTACACTTTCTGGAGGTACATACAACGCTATAATTAGTGTTTCTCATTAACGTCTATTGGGGTGAATTATGACAGAGAATTATCTGATAATAGAGAAGGTGTATACACATTTTGTATTCAAGGTAATATCTACCATAGAATAAGCAGTCTCCTACCTTATGAGGTTGATAACGGAACATATCCTCCGAGAACAGTTCGTCCCAGATATATACAGATGTATATTTATGATACAGATAACGAGATTAATTGGAGGATGGAAGAAGGTGGTAATGATCTAAACAGAGAGGTGATGGAGAAGCTGAGGATAATTCTGGATACACATAATAGGTTCGTGCATGTAATCAGGCCGCTTGCAAAATGAGAAGACATCCAAAGGTGCAGGCTGGTGATTAAAGAACAACCTGCGACCGAGAAGCAGTACACGCTTCTAACTTCTTCACAAGTTGCCCTAATTGTAGCTGAAGGATATGGGTCTGAAAAACATGGAGAGCGAGACATTAGTCCGAACAACGGAAGGAAAGTTGTTATTTATCAATGAAACATCGGGTTGTTATGATCCTCTCCAATATCCGCTTTTGCTACCAAATGAGAGTTATGGATGGGATCAGAATAGTATGGACGAGAATAGCAGATAGTTTACATGCCTCGAGTACTACTCCTACATGCTACATGTATATATGATATAAATGTCTAGCAAATACGCTTTACAATTGAACTTACACATATTATGTTGACACAAATAATATAAATAATTTATATATTTGTTGTTTGACAGATTCGAAGTGATGACGCGTCGCTTCTTCTTCGAGGTAGAAGACTACTACAACAATATGTTGTGGATAATTGGGTGAAAATTGTTTGTCTAGACTTAGATGGTTATGGGATCATCAAGAGGAGATGAATGCATCAAGGTCTACAAGATGCACGAATGGTCATTAAAACCAAGGTCTCAGTAAGTTAATAGATAATCACTTTCTTTTTTGGCCATTACCAATTAGCTTCCTAGATAAATTTGAAATATGTTTTTTTCTTCTTCATGACAGAGAATCTTGGTCAAAGGAAAGTGTTTCCTTCCTCAGTGACATGTACTATATGATAATTGACATTTCTTGACTTGCAACCTACTTTAGGATGAAATGTGTCCAACCCGGGGCCAACGGATAGACCGAATCGACCATGTAGTAACGGTTTCCCACACTACACCCCTTACTCGATTTTTTGCTTAATTAATCCATTCAAGAATATTTATTGATTGAATCTCACGAAATGTTTACATAGGAAAATAAATTACACTTAGAAATTAAAGCCTTCGGACTTGCCCAACAATTCCAAAAAGATCTCTCTTCTTACGGACTCATTTAGCCCTTTATATAGATACATAGTGGATGACAACAAGCTACAATTCAAAGGCACAAACATTCACTCTCGCGACACTTCTTAACCCTGCATGACTCTTCTTCTTTATGTTTTGCCTGGATTCAATTTTAGCTCCACAAATACCTAATCCCGTTAATATTATGATCCTACATCTTGCCTCTTTTTCCTTGAATATTGCTTGAAGAGCGATCTTTAAGGAAAATCATTAATGGTGGTAATCTTTGATCTTTGTTGATAAAGAACGGAAGAATATTGGACTTGAAAAGTACGTATACTTGCCTCTTTCTTTTTTCAAGTTTCTTCATCATGAATTCTGAGAAAATAATCAATTTACAGTAAGCTATTCTCGCCTATTAGAAATATGTTGTATATTTGGATTCTACTATAGTTCTTTTAAATGTTCCTTGGATTACTCTCATAGGCGTCCGGGTTTGTTAATTTTGCCATATCTCGGTCGTGACTTTGTGGTTGATCAAATTAGCTTTTCTTGTTGAAAATGCTTTGTAAAAGCAGAACCAATCGAACTAAGTTTCTCGTGAAGGACCCTCTTCTTTCTTTGGGCTCGCCATTTGCAACAAGAATCCTCACGCATCTTCGCGAGCAAAATCTATGGCTTCAAAAGACAATCTTGGAGTGACAAGGTTGCGAGAAACATTTTTTTTTATTAACAATGCATTGTTGCTTTGTCATTCGGGGATGATAAAACTACGGTAATACTCCCCAAGGGCTCCGCCCTCTAAACCTGCTACCCCAACGTTCCACATTTCCTCCATTCACATCTTCGTCTCCCTCTTGCAGAAATCTTCGCAAGATAATTTGTGTCTCTTTCTTATTATTTCTATGCCTCAACTCCTCATAGACCAAGTTCCTTTCAATTTGTCCTACTACAAATGATATTATACCTCCTCCCGCCTCAATGTCCCCTGATTTCTCTCCAATCACTTCTCTCTCCCTACCTCCTCCTCATGAGGTTCCTTTGACAAAGGGTGCTTCTTTGTTTGAACAAATTCCTCTAAGCTGTAGCGGAAAATTTGAATTGCATCAAGGTCTACAAGATGCACGAATGGCCAATACTTCTCTATTATCCGACAAATCGCGACCGCGGTCAATCCTCACATTCTCCGCCTCAAAACCAAAAACAAATCTTTTGCAAGTAAGTTAATAGATAATCACTTTCTTTTTTGGCCATTACCAATTAAGCCTAGCTACATTCATTTTATTCTTCATTAAGCCCAGTGAAATGTTATAGGATAATGACAAACAATTAAAAGGAATGTACATGTTATAGGATAATGACAAATAGTTAAAAGGAAAATACTTCCTTGAAATTTGAAATATGTTTTTTTTTTCTTCATGACAGAGAATCTTGGTCAAAGGAAAGTGTTTCCTTCCTCATACATGGGCAGCCCCCGTGACATGTACTAGCGGTATCAGGATGCAGTGACACTGGTGCAAAAGTATGGGAAGCCCGATTTGTTCATTACAATGACTTGCAACCTACTTTGGGATGAAATCGTCCAACAACCCGGGTCAATGTGCAGCGGATAGACCTGATCTGACTACAAGGGTGTTCCGCGCAAAGCTTGAAGAGCTAAAGGTAGATCTTTTTACCAAGTCAATATTTAGCAGAGTAGTTGCCCATGTGCATGTTGTTGAGTTTCAAAAAAGAGGTCTGCCTCATGTTCATATGTTAATTATTTTGAGTGAGGAAGACAAACTACAAGGTCCTAATGATTATGATAAGATAGTGAGAGCAGAAATACCTAACCCTAAAGAAGAGCCAGAACTACACGAGTGTGTGAAAAAGTGGATGATTCACGGTCCATGTGGTAGTAAGTGCATGAGGGATGGTAAATGTAAGATAAACTTTCCGAAAGAGTTTTCCGAGTGTAGTGTGCAAGGAAAAGATGCGTACCCTGTTTATAGGAGACGTAATGATGGACGACGCATACGCAAGAGTGAGAGTTTTGAAGTAGATAATAGGATGGTTGTTCCTTATAACCCTTGGCTATTACAGA
Organism: Papaver armeniacum; assembly: GCA_023531295.1. Classification (NCBI taxonomy): domain Eukaryota; kingdom Viridiplantae; phylum Streptophyta; class Magnoliopsida; order Ranunculales; family Papaveraceae; genus Papaver; species Papaver armeniacum. The sequence continues at coordinate 231,140 of JAJJWW010014947.1, read as the reverse complement.
AGTATGATTGTCATATAAACGTGGAAATTTTTAGCAGTGTGGAGATTGTTAAGTATCTTTACAAGTATGTGTATAAGGGTCCGTATTATGTATCTTTTGGAGTACAGCTAGTAGACCATGACGAGATAACAAGGTATAAAAATGCAAGATGGGTTTGTGCACAAGAGGCAATGTGGAAAATCTTTAGCTTTCCTCTTTACAAGGTTTATCCTTCGGTATTAAGATTACATATACACCTTCCCAATCAACAGAGCATTAGGTACTATGATTACCAAACGTTAGATGAAATTTTGTCCGATAAAAGGAATTTGAGAACAACTTTGACAGAGTTCTTTGTGACAAATGTTCGCGATCCTCGAGCGAGAAAGTTGTTATACCGTGGATTTCCTGAATGCTACTGTTGGGATACAAAAACAAAAGAGTGGAGAAGAAGAAGAAGTACACAGAAGGAGATAGGGAGGGTTTATATAGTACCTTCATGTGCAGGAGAGGTGTGGTTCTTAAGGCACATTCTGAACCACGTTAGGGGTCTGTCTTCTTTTGATGATCTATTGTTTGTTGATGGAGAGAGATGCCGGAAATTCAAGAGAGCTGCCGAAAAACTGGGACTCTTAGAGAATGATCAGAGTGCGAGAGCGTCTTTGGCTGAAGCACCAACAATCAAGATACCGTCTGCTCTGAGAAGACAATTCTCTTTCATCTTGAACTTTTACAATCCATCGGGCGTGAGAGAATTATGGGATGAATTTTTTAACAGCATGGTTGATGATTATTTTCAATGATGTTGTAGTGAAAGGTTCGTTGAGACTTGTGAAGGTTCGATTTTTTAGACTTAAATTATAAAACTAGCATATATATACAAAATAATAACAATGTTTCGAGAGGTTCTAGGACTAGGATTCCACCAAATATTCAAATTCATGCAATTCACATATTTATTCTAAACCATTATAGCTCATTCAATAAGAATTTTGACTCTATTTCTTTGCCTAATGTAGATTCTTAAAATATTAATTGTAAATCTTAAGCATGGCATATCAAAAGAATTAATCCTAAGCATAAACCATCAAATGAAATGACAATTAATTAAGAAAAATCTTTGTCTAATTTTAATTCAATGCAAATAGTCATATAAAGAATTAAATGAATTTACCACATGATGAATTTTGGTTTCCTCCGTCGTCCCACAGAAAGGTTCACTCCACATAGTGAAAAACACGCTCAAAATATATTTTTATAGCTCAATTGGTGTTTACAAAGAAGAGAAAAGGAGAAAATCAAATAAAACTGGGAATTTGCAACATTTATAGTTGTTGCAAACCCATTGTTACAAAGAACCACTGTAAACTGTCGCAGTTGACAGTCTTATCTAACGACTGTCTTTGTCTGTCTGTTCTTCGTGTTCTTCACAATTTTTCTGCTGCTGCTGCAGAAAAATCTGCAGCAATTTTCTCCACTCTGTAGCCTCCCCCAACTCTCGATCCTCTTCTCTGAGTCCTTTAGATCCTATTTAAACCCACAAAAGTATCAAATCTTCTAGTTAATTACCACATATTCTCCATTATTCTCTTTTATTCTCCTCAGTCTGTCACGGGAATAACTTCCCTTTTTTATCTTCTCACGCATCTTCAGAGACTCAACTATATCCAAACACGTTCAATTCACGTCTATGATGAATTTAGATCGTGCAGACACACGCCAAACCACATGAAATCCCGAGTTTATTTCTCTTTTAAACGTGCTCCCCTGTTTTGCTTATCTCGACAATCTAGCCAATTCTAACCGAAAGGAAGACCCATACCAGCCCTGTTAGGTCAATTAGAACAAACCCATTTAATTTCAGCCCTTGAATCTCCCTAGAGCATGATTTAAACTCGAACCCTAAATCTGGCCGTGTGCTGCAACATTTTCCCGCCAACAGAAAATTCAAATGAAGAAGAAAGGGTTGCCCCTTATCCGTCTGTGGAATGTAAATAGCAGGTGTCCAACTGATATGCCCCTTAGTAATTGAGGTGTCCTTAACCAACATTCAGAGTCCGAATAGCAAATGTCCTCCGGGGTGCTTTAGACAACTTTTCGAGCAATTTTCTAAAAATGTTTATTGCCCAAAAATACCTACAAACACACAAAAAACCATAATTAGTACAATATCGAGCACTAACAATACAGAGCATTGAGAACAAAATATACACAAAATGTATCTATCAATGGTCGAGGATTACTCGAGTTCAAGCAATACAAGCTCGACATTCTTATCAGATCGTCTTCTTCGTGAATTGAATTTGATACTTAAGCAGCACGATAAAGATATATCCATGTATGATCTACCGCCGATTGTTGGCACATTGGGTGAGGAAGTTGAGATTTCGAGTCTGATACTCTGATTCAAGAGGAGTTGTCGATTCCTATATCCAATGAAGACCTGTTTTCTGTCCGAAAGTTGAATGAAGACCAGTCTAGAGCCTACGATACAATCATGGGAGCAATTGAGAGAAAGGAAAGTAAAGTCTTCTTCATAGATGGCCCAGGAGGTACCGGGAAGACCTATCTCTATCGTGATATTCTGGCGAATGTCAGGAAAAACGGTGGTATTGCTTTAGCAACATCCACGTCGGGAATTGCTGCTACTATGCTACCTGGTGGGAGGACGGCACATTCAAGGTTTTAACTTCCGATGAAACCGACATCAACTTCAATGTGTCGTACGAAGAAACAAACTGAGGAAGCTAAACTTTTGAGGCATGCTACCGTCCTTATGTGGGATGAAGCTACAATGGCGCATCGCTATTCTCTAGAAGCATTTGATCGGACGATGAGAGATATCACAGGGATTGCTGAACCATTTTGTGGAAAAATTCTAATCATGGGAGGTGATTTCCGTCAGGTACTACCAGTGATTCCAAGGAGTACAAGGGGACAGACAGTCGATGCATGTCTTAGCAGGTAGATTGCATATTTTTTTTCTTTCAAGATAAAAAAATTTATTTTATATTTATATGCATACTTAATGTTTCTTAAATTCTGGTATTTAATTAACTTTTATGAGGATAATTTGAAATGATAATGATTTACATTACATTCTTCACATGTTACATTTGTGGGAAAGTGTACATGTTTTGCATCTGAGGAAGAACATGCGTGCAGCCGGGGATGCATCTTATTCTAAGTTTTTGATTCGTGTTGGTGACGGGGATGAACCTTGCGTTGCTAATGAGATGATAAAGGTTCCGGAAGAGATGGTCATACCATGGGTTAGTGATGCTTCTTTGTCTCAGCTTATAGATGTAATATTTCCAAACTTGGTGAAAAATGCCAGAGATATAAACTACATAGTCAATAGGGAATTGATCACACCATTAAACGAGTACGTCGAGAAGCTTAATGACCGGGTACTTAGCATCTTTCCTGGAAAAGAGGTTCTGTTCTACTCATTTGATTCTGTGGATGACGATACTCATGGTATTTACCAGCAAGAATACTTGAACAACATTGCTCCTGGGGGATTTCCATCACACATTCTAAAATTGAAGATCGGTGCGCCTATTATGTTGTTGCGGAATATCGATGCAAAAAATGGTCCATGTAATGGTACAAGGTTAATAATCAAAGAATTCTTCCCAGACTGCATTGATACTGTAATTATCAGTGGGAATGACATTGGTACACGAGTCTTCATTCACAGGATGCCACTGGAGCCACCTGAGAATCTGAAGCTCCCGTACAAATTTAAACGTAAACAGTTTCCGATCCGTTTGTGTTTCGCCTTTACAGTCAACAAGGCGCAGGGGCAGACGATCGAAAACACGGGTATTTTTTTCCTGAGCATGTGTTCAGCCATGGTAAACTGTACGTTGCTCGTTCGATAGGAGTATCAAGTAGCAACACGAAAGTATCAGCGGCTAAAGGCACCGTTGCAAAGAAGAAGGGAACGTACACAAAAAATGTTGTGTATAAGGAAGTCTTTCTGTTTTAGGAAAATGCGAGTTACAAATACAAATTATTGATGTAAAAGGACATTTATGATTGAACAATTATTATTAAATGAAACTTCAAGTTTAGTTGTGACTACTTTTGCACATTAACATGAAATGAGTTTTCACCACTTGGTGTTTATCGTTGACTTTGACCATTGACCCGTTGTTGACTTTAATCGTTGACTAATATACGAAAAAACAAAATTACGGAATGAACGAAATGGCAGGCGCATCGCGCATGCGTGCTATACTAGTCGCCATAAGGATTTCTTTCGATTTTCAAGATTTGAAATACTCTTGAGTCTCGACGAAACAGTTTTTAGGGTGTTTGGGGTGTGTCTATCAAAATGTTTATAAATGAATGACACCTTACCGAAAGATCATACCCTTCAAAATCTCAATCCCATATCCCAACCGTTCATAAACATGCCAACCTGTCAGTTACTGTTGTTAATGGTGAAAAGACTACAAGTACTGGAATTTGCAACTCTCTTCATTGGCAAATGCAGAATCATTCTTTCACTGGAAACTTGCGGTTACTTGCACTAGGTGACTGTGACATAGTTCTTGGAGAAGATTGGCTCCGAGGTTTGGGTGATATTACTTTTAATCTTGCTAACTTAAGTATTTCATTCATGTACAAAGGACAGCAAGTCACATTGGTTGGAGCCCCTTCACCACCTGCATTAAGGAAGATTGGTCCTAAAGGAGTAAAGGAGTTTTTCAAGAATAATTCTCATGGCATATTTGCTCATTTGTGCTCTGTAACTCCCAACCCCCCATCCCCACCTCTTCCTCCTATCATCTTTGAAGTTCTTCAGGACTTTCAAGATGTTTTTTCCGAACCTACTCAGCTCCCACCTCATAGATATCTGGATCACTCTATTCCCCTTCAACCAAATTCCACCCCAATAAACCAGAGACCATATAAGTGTTCTTATGTGCAGAAATCTGTCACTGAGAAGCTGGTACAAGAAATGTTACACAGTGGTGTCATTCAACCTAGTCATACTCCATTTGCTTCTCCAATTCTTCTAGTTAAGAAGAAAGATAACAACTGGAGATTTTGTGTGGATTACAGAAATCTCAACAACATCCCTATAAAAGATAAGTTCCCTATTCCTGTGATTGATGAACTTTTAGATGAATTACATGGCTCTTGTGTCTTTACTAGAATTGATTTAAGGGCAGGGTACCACCAAATCAGGGTCACAATGCATGACATTTACAAGACAGCTTTTAGAACCCACCAAGGCCACTATGAATTCACTGTCATGCCTTTTGGCCTAACCAATGCCCCTGCAACATTCCAAGCCTTAATGAATGACATTTTTAAACCCTATCTGAGACAATTCATCTTAGTGTTCTTTGATGATATTCTTGTTTATAGTCCTGACTCCTGATATAGAAACTCATGCCAAGCATTTACAAATTACTCTTCTCTCTTGAGACATCACCAATTATTTGCTAAAATATCTAAATGCTGCTTTGCCCAATCTGAATTGGAGTATTTGGGACACATCATTACTGCACAAGGAGTAGTAGATGATCCATCTAAAGTCTCTGCAATGACCACTTGGCCTCTTCCAATAAATATCAAGGAATTTAGAGGATTTTTAGGCCTCACAGGGTATTACAGGAAGTTTGTCAGACACTATGGATTGATAAGTAAGCCACTTACTGACTTGCTCAGAAAGGACTCCTTCTGTTGGACTGAAAGTCCTACACAAGCCTTTAATGCACTCAAGAAATCCATGACTACAACTCCAGTAGTGGCCTTACCAGATTTTTCAAAGCCATTTGTCTTGGAGACAGATGCTTGTGACACTGGCATTGGAGTTGTCTTAATGCAGGAGAATAAACCAATTTCTTACTTCAGCAAGCCTTTGGGGCCTAGAGCAAGAGGTTTATTTACATATGAAAAAGAGTTAATTGCAGTTGGTTCAGCTGTCACTAAGTGGAGACATTACTTGCAAGGCCACCACTTTACCATCAAGACTGATCATGAGAGCATTAAATACTTTTTGGAGCAAAAGATTAATACTGGACTTCAACAAAAATGGTTGATGAAATTACTGGGGTTTGATTATGATATTCAGTACAAGAAAGGAGTGGAGAACAAAGTTGTTGATGCTCTATCAAGAAGGCCTCATCCTACAGCTGAATTACTCACCCTCACACTCTCAAAGCCTATGTGGGTTCAAGAAGTCATCTCCAGCTATGCACATGAAACAAAAGCTCAACAACTTATTGCTCATCTGCTTCTCTCTCCATCTGCCCAACACTTCACTTACCAAGATGAAATTTTAAGATACAAATACAGGCTGTATATTGGGAGTAGTAACCAGGTCAGGGAATCCATTCTCCACTCTCTCCATGCTTCAGCTATTGGTGGCCACTCTGGCATACAAGCCACTTACATCAGGGCCAAAACTCTTTTTTTTTTTTGGCCTAACATGAAACAAGATATTTTCTCACTAGTTTCTTCTTGTGATGTATGCCAAAGAAACAAAGGATAGCACACATTACCTGCTGGCTTACTACAGCCTCTCCCAATACCTGATCAGGAATGGCAACACATTAGCATGGATTTCATAGAAGACCTTCCCAAAAGTGGCATAAAGTATGTCATTTTGGTAGTGGTAGATAGGCTCACTAAGTACAGCCATTTCATTCCATTGCAACATCCTTATACATCTTCTTCAGTGGCAAAGGCCTTCATGCATAATATATTCAGACTCCATGGCCTACCAACTTCAATAGTTTCTGACAGGGACAAGGTTTTTACAAGAAAATTTTGGCAGAAATTATTCAAGAATTTGGGTGAAAAACTGAAACTCAGCACTGCTTACCATCCTCAGATAGATGGCCAGGCTGAGAGAGTCAATACCTGTCTTGAGAATTATTTGAGGTGCATGACAGGTCATCAACCTAGACATTGGGCAAGTTGGTTGTACTTAGCTGAATGGTGGTACAACAGCAGCTTCTACACAAGCATCAAAATGTCTCCTTTCAAAGCTTTATATGGGTATGAAGCTCCTCATTTAACATTTCCTTATCAGGTTGTTACTTCTGTAGCTTCAGTGGAGAAATATTTGCACCAAAGAAGTGAAATGTTGGAGTTTCTCAAAGATATGTTATCCAAAGCACAAGAACGCATGAAGTTCTTTGCTGACCAGAAACGATCTGATAGAGCATTTGAAGTGGGTGACCATGTATATCTCAAACTCCAGCCATATAGACAAACCTCTATTTCTCTGTGCAAGAATTTCAAGCTCTCAAGAAAATATTATGGGCCTTTTTTCATCATCCAAAGATAGGTTATGTATCATATAAGTTACAACTTCCTCTTGAGGCACGCATCCACCATGTCTTTCACGTCTCTCAGTTAAAGAAGAGGATTGGTTCTCATCACATTCCTTCTCCCACTTTCCATTAGTGGATCATGAAGGTCAGGTAGTAGTTATACCCATTGTTGTTTTGGATTCAAGGGACATTTCCAGAGGAGACTACTATGTTTATCACCGCTCATTCACTTTGTCCAATGTCTCTCACCAAGAAGCTACATGGGAGGATGCTGCCAACATTACAGCCCATTTTCCACATTTCAACCCTTGAGGACAAAGGTTGTTCCATCGGGGGGTATTTTCATATGTCTAAGTCCCTTATTTTGCTTATTCTCTCATTTTGCATTAGAGTCTGCTAGTAGAGATAGTTTTGGGTGTACTAGTCATTCTGAGTGGAAGACTACCTGTCTTTAGCCATTAGGATTGCTGCACGTGTCTTGTATCTATTAGACCTTTGGGGATAAGGACCAGCCAATAAATGTGTAAGAATCCTGTTGTGACGGCCATGAATGAATGAAACAATATTTTAGTTATCTCTTCTTCCTCTTGGGCTTCCTTGAATCAGATTTCTTTGTTACTTCAATTTTGTGTGTTAATTTGTTGTGGAAACACAACAATATACTACTTACTCACTCACTCATAAGGCGATGTGTGGCATCTATGCATTCTTAACAATTTTAAGTTGACATCTAAATTAAATGAGGTATTAGTAAGAGTGAAACTGTAAGAAGAAAATAAACGGACACTGAAACAATAATTCACTATTGATGATATGGCAGTGAAATATTGTAGTTCACTATCTCTCTAGGGGGAGTGAAATGCTGAATTTCACTGCCTCTTGGATTGTAGAGAAATTTGGATTTGACGTTTTAAATTGTGAAGGTGAATGTTTCTTTTCTCTTCTACTTGTATGAACGAACCGAGGTTTTACAGAATAATTTTTTCTTGTTATACATACATAAAAACAAGAGAAAATCATGCTATAATCGGTTGGGTACCTAAAATTCTTCATTTCCGGCAAACTCAGGTACATAAATTCGAAAAATGATACGTCTGATTCTCTTAGTTCAGTTATAAAGTGTCAAAATGAACCATAGATCATGATTCTCTTACTTCGGTGATAAAGTATCAAAATCAACCATAGGTGATCCTACGTTTTAGGTTTGTTTACAAGTGATTTTGGTTGTCGATAGTTATGATTTGCTAAGCATAAGTCGTTATGAATCAGTGAGCTAATATAAGTAACATGTGAGTCGACTGTAAAGGATATTTTGGTTCTAAAAGTATTAGAATTTAACTCATTAGTAAATCAGTGAGTTGGGTGCAAGTTTTCACTCCCTTGATCCAAAAAGCTCCTCCCTATAACAAAAGTGTAGACTAACATGGGTGTGTATTGGAGTAGAAATATTTAATAATCCTGATACTTTCCCCTATTCTCTCCGAACCAAAGAAGGAAAAGAAAAAGAAAAACTACTTTCTTCAAAACTATGATCCTTGATCCATCCGGTTTTGGTTTCATTTTTCAGATCTACCGAACCGATTGAGTTTGTTTCCTTGTATTCTAAACAATTTTATGGTTTTCTGATCGGTCTGATGGTTTTGCAATACTATAAACTTGTTTTCTTATTCTATTATTATGTTTTTTTTTCGTGGATTTGGATTTGCATTGTTAACAAGCTTGTTATGGATGAAAACGATATACTTCGCCAGATATCGAGATCGTTTGTGAAGAAACTAATTTGGGCATATTATTTCCCTTTTATGGAAGCATCTGATATATTTGATTGACAAGAAACAAAATGTTTTGAAACCATTATAGGGATATCAAATCCTTCAACGAGCTGCAAAAGTTTAAGTTTGTTTAAGTTTCGGTTGTAAATTTTGTAAATATTAGTTTAAGTTTAAGTTTAAGTTTGTAAATTTAAATTTCTTATCTCGTTTGTTTAAGTTTCGGTTGTAAATTTTGTAATATCTGTATTGTCCAGTTTATTGATGTAATTGATCAACGTAATCCTTCAAACCTCAATACGAATGAGGTAATCGAATAAATAAAATTTAGGGGCGATTCAAAGCCCCTGTTTATTAAAAGAAAAAAGAAAAAAAAATCCTAAAAACTCCTAGGTATTCAATTAGGATACATAAGGAATCATTATATTTTTTCAGATTCCACAATTATCATATGTATTCTATTCATTTAAGATTTCTTAGGATATATGATGAGCAAGATATATAAAGATTCTTACGGATATTTGTAGTTAAAATATGTATGTTATTATCTCATACTAATCTCAATCCAAACCACAAGAGTTTCATGGATTCTTATGGACATTTTTTTTTTTTTTTTAATCACACCATTCTATGTTTTTCCACCACCACCACCCAATACCACCAATACCAACCACCACCACACGCCACCAACCAGCACGTACACCACAACCACCAGCGACCACCACCACCATCACCCACCACCACCATCACTCACCATCACTAACCACCATCACCCATCAGCATCGATCACCACTGTCACCACTACCACCCACCAATCACCCAACAGCATCAACTACTAGCCACTACCAACACCGTCAACTTGGGGACATTTCCAAGCAACGATGAATCAAGAACATATTTCAATATATTTAGTTTCTCACAATTTGATTCAGAATCCTCAAAAAAATCCTGAAATAACGTTTTCAATCCTTGAAACCCAAATAATGTGGTAATAGAAATACTAGACAATAACCAAATCTCTCACAAGCATTTTAACAAACAATTGAAGTTCCGTAAGGCTTTAAAGGACAAATGCCTAAAGTCATACGTATTATGGAAGGAAATATTATCACAACAATGAAATCAGATTTATAAAGGAAGTACACAAGAAATTAAGTATCATCATATAGAAGTATGGTTTGTACAAAATTAAATGAGAATGACAGTAAAAATAATCATTATCAGAACTTTTAGAAATCTCAATAATTTTTCACAAGCAAGAGAAATCAATCCAATGAAGATGGGTTAGCAAACCTACCTCGAATTTCCCTTAGGTTCTTCCCTCTACTCTCATATGCAAATCTGACATGATTTCTATTATGTGTTTATAAACTTATATCTTGTATTTCTCTTTTCAGTTTAAAATGTAATAAAAACACCTAATTTATTCATCCATCTCCCCTATAACGGTTTTCATATGTTTTATTTTCTTCTCTTATTCTCCTAATTTTATCCCTAATCGTTTTACCTTATGTATTCCTGGAGTTATTATAAGGGGTAGATTAAAAACCGATGACTTTCTAGTTTCCTTTTACAACATCCTATCCTTAAGGATAATGGTGTAGCAAGGTCTATAACACGTTCAACAAAATTCTTAAATAAATGCCAAATGAACACAGCTAGCTTAATTATTCAATCACAAGCTTTCAAAAGTTTAATGGTTCATGAAACAGAACCAAACCCGATCCTAACGCACCCACAAAATAGGCAAATAAAATTGCCTGGAATTACATAGATGGTGTTAATTGCCGAGAATTTCTCGGTTAAACCCACAAGAGTTTGCATGTCAAACCTGAAATTGCCAAATTTTGGATGTCAAAATTATACTCTTGAATCATACTACTATAGTCAACTTCAGATTAGGTTAGACTTAGGTTGTAGAGACGTAGGACATAATACTTTGAGTTGCCCGAAGAATTAAAGACTGAAGAACACAAAAGCCATTTTGGTCAGGTTATATAAAATCTATTTAGTAGTAACGAGTTTGGTTTCTTTAATTAGTTTGTTTCTGTTCTTTGTTCGGAGAACTTCTTTCTTGGGTAAAAATTGCAGATTCATGATGTTCAATTCTTGGTTTTCTAAATTATTTGCGATCAAACTATTTTAAAAATTTATTTTTGTTTTTAACCAGAGAAGTTACTACACCGAAGTCACCATTCCTTCATTTTTTTAGTCGGAATTGTAGATTTCGTTATTGATTTTTATTTTATTTTTGAAATTGTTAAACTAGTAATTGGTTACTGTATATGAATCAGATTTGAGCCCCATGCAGCTGTAGGCAAAAAAACATTTTATGACACCCTCCTAAGGAAGAAAACAAAGGTAAAAATAAAACAAAACTTTATGTTTGTGTATGATTACCTCTGAAACTTATATTATACTGATTTGATAATTTGTTAGTTGTAGGTCGATTTTTTATCAAAAGCATATCGGTAGAGTATAAGTTAAGTGGAAATCAACTAATGGTGAGAATAGCAAGAAAAGGCTTGATAGACATAACAAAAAATTTATGTCTTTTTGAGAAGCCAATTTGTCATACCTAGGCTTTTACATGTTTTTATGTTATTGTCAAAGTATGACTCGATCTCACTTCCAATAAGAGAAGTTATTTTCCCAGCGTCTTTCAATGGTTAAAACATAATATTTAATCAAAAAAATTACAAGTAAAACCCTTAACTTAAACAAAGAGGTGTAAATTGTTAAAAAGCAGAAGGAAACTAAAATAAGAAATACAACGTTAAAATAAAATTCTCCCCAGTTTAACATATTTTTTTCCAACCGAGTAAAGAATATTTTGTTATCTTAAAGAAAAATTTCAAGACAAGAGCAGAGACAAATGTAATTGGCATCGATATGGAAGGAAACTTTCAAGAAGTTCGACAACAATGATTTTTATCGTATTTTGAGATTGTAAAACAAGAAGAGAGGTATAAAGATATAGATTGTTTTGTGATTCCTTTTTGGTACTTTAGTTTATCAGGAACAAAGTTTTTTTTTTATATCATAACAAATAAATTTAATATATAAAACGAGCTCAAGGTTAACAATAAAGTGGGTTAATTCATTAAATTTTTTTTTCTTTGTAAGTGATCTTAATGCATATTGTAAGTAAATTGGGATAATTAAAATGTTTTTATTGAGTATCTTGATTGATAAATTGAAATAACATAAACAAAGTAACTCTTAAAAGAAGTTATAAATCTAGAAACACATGATTATTTTTGGAATAAGCAAAAATATATAACTTTTCTTTATCATGGATTTAGAAGAGGTTTTGCTAGGTAACAAATTACACGTGATTAACATTATGATAGATGAAGAAAGACATTGTAGGAAAAAGAAAAAAAACAACACTCCGAATTTGTGGTGAGAATCTTTCAGGAATCACGGGAAATGAGTTAAAGAAAACAAAATTGCATAAATCAATTAGAAAAACTATCCTCTTTGGCTATCGATATCCTTAATCATGATTAAACCAAACATTAGCCAATCAAACCAAAAATAAAAACAAATATAAAATTTCGGATCCCAATAACTATTGGTAATGAACTCTAAGTTTGGAAAGAGTGAAGTACCAAACTTTAAAACCCTCGGTGACCCATATAAAGGACCAAGATCGAAAGAAGCTCTGAACAAATTTCTGCTGAAACTGTGGCAGTCATGTTTTATCAAGTGATGGAGATCGAATCATTCACTTTACCTCCATACATGCTTCAGAAAGACTTTGGTGCTGGTGTTTTGATGGGGATCATTGATTACGGAGTTGTTCCAAGATTGTTCCATTTTGATTTGCACGCTGATGGTGTTAGTTACAAGGAGTGCGAGACATATGTTGTTGATGGTAAATGGTTTGAAGAAGTTTCTGAATACTTGAGAGTTTTTTATCGCAAGGATATGTGAGTAAATGAAGCTTTTACATTGGTGAATATATGTGTGAACCTTGCTGTTGGCAAGGCACTAGAGCAGCAGGGTCGTCATTTTTCATGTGTTGGTGGTCGCGTACATGGTATATTTTTGTGTTTTATTTTTCTTTAACTTTTTTTCCGTTTACTCTCTAATATAAAACAAAGAATGAAATGTATTATCTATAATCGTTGTGTTTTGTAGGATCATTATTAAAATCACATTGGTATGTGCCCCTTGATTTTGGCCCAGTGGTACATACCCTTCTCCTTCCACAACAGCTTCAGTGTATGTGTGATTACCAGCAGGGCCCAGTGGTGCCTCTCGTTCTCCTTCCAGATCAGCTTCATCGTCTGCGTGATTACCAGCGGTAGTTCGTAGCACTCCAACCTTGTGACCAGGTCTAACGTGTACTTTCAATATATTTTTCATAGAACTGATCAAAGTTTTTTAGGTTGGAAGAAGAGAACATAAATATTTTGAAGGAAGAAATCTACATAACAAGTCTCTATTGACCCTAATCATCTTATGTCTACTATAAAGTTGCATGTAGTGGTTGTTAGTGTTATTGGTAACACTAGCCACTACCAACATCGTCAACACCACCAATCACCCACCATCATCAACCACTAGCCACTACCAGCACTGTCAACTTGGGGGACATTTCCAAGCAACGATGAATCATGAACATCTTTCAAAACATTTAGTTTCTCACAATTTGATTCAGAATCCTCAAAAAAAATCCAGAAATAACGTTTTCAAACATTGAAACCCAAATAATGTAGTAATAGAAATACTAGACAATAACCAAATCTCTCACAAGCATTTTAACAAGGTCATACGTATTATGGAAGGAAATATTGTCACAACAATGAAATCAGATTTATAAAGGAAGTACACAAGAAATTAAGTATCATCATATACAAGTATGGTTTGTACAAAATTAAATGAGAATGGCAATGACAATAAAAATAATCATTATCAGAACTTTTAGAAATCTCAATAATTTTTCACAAGCAAGAGAAATCAATCCAATGAAGACGGGCTAGCAAACCTACCTCGAATTTTCCTTAGGTTCTTCCCTCCACTCTCAGATGGAAATCCGACATGCTTTCTATTATGTGTTTATAAACTTATATCTTGTATTTCTCTTTTCAGTTTAAAATGTAATAAAAACACTTAATGTATTCCTCCATCTTCCCCTATAATGGTTTTCATATGTTTTATTTTCTTCTCTTATTCTCCTAATTTTATCCCTAATCGTTTTACCTTATGTATTCCTGGAGTTATTATAAGGGGTAGACTAAAACCCGATGACTTTCTAGTTTCCTTTTACAACAACCTATCCTTAAGGATAATGGTGTAGCAAGGTCTATAACACGTTCAACAAAATTCTTAAATAAATGCCAAATGAACACTACTAGTTTGATTATTCAATCACAAGCTTTCAAAAGTTTTCATAACAAATGGTATAATCGTCCATGTTTTTTAAATTCCTGAATACATTAACTTTAAAATGAAAACATAAAAATTCAAACTTCTCATATTTATTTCTTGTATGAAAACTAAATATTTTTTGTACTAGTTTATGAGGTTGCAAATACATCATATGTATTGATTTCACAAGGTTATCCACATTATTTTACTTTGAAAAAATATTTTAAAATTATCCACATCATAGAACGCAAAATTGACTTTACAAGTTTGCGTTTGCATGTTAAATCTTGGTGGATTAAGGATCAACTAGAAGGATGTGTATATGCCTCATCTTCAAAAACAGATGAGGCGTATTTAACACATAACCGAAGAGTAAAATATTCACGTTGATGTTGTTGATAAACAAAATAAAATAAAATAAACAATAAATTCTTGAAAGAAAAAAGAAGCAACAAAAGAAGTTAAAGAAACCAAGAAAAAGTGATTTTATTGTTATGTATGTTTCAAATACAATACGAAACTTATACTTACATATGGGTAAGAACTGTATGATAACCAATAAATATATAGAGATAATTTAGGTAACCAAAAATATACGAAAACAATATTGTCAGCAAGATAAATAATATGTGTGTTAAATAAATATATTTTTAGAGAATAGAGAAAGATGTTAAATAAACTTCAAGGACTTTACCCCAATACGAAGAATCAAGCGAAAGTGCAAAAGTAAATGGAAACGTCAAAATACTATTAGACAAACACCGCCCAACAAAGATTAAAGAATACTTACTATTGTTTTCAATTCATTATAACATGTTTAAACCATAATAGGTTCGCATCGCAAAAATATATTTGAGACGTTGTCCAAGTGAACTCAGATTTTATACTTACATATTGATGCATGTTATAGGCTTGTGGCTGTAGAAATTTTCTGTTCCAAGTGTACAAATGTTTTTTTTTTTTTTTTTTTGCTCAATCAAAATTATATTTTAATACAAAGAAGCCAAAAGGCTTTATACAAAATAGAAAACAAAATCAGTAAAACCTGTAGTAAGGCTGTGAGGTTGACTCTAAAATGCAAGTGTTACTCTCAGTATAAATCTTAACACTACCAACACCCATATTGCTCCCCTGTTTTGCTAGTTTATCAGCTGTAAAATTTACCTCCCTGTAACCATATTCAAATTCATATTCCATTAAACTAGCGCAAACTTTATTCCATCTTGAAACAATGAACCATGGAAAATTGTTACTTTTGAAAGCAAGGACAGCTGCTTTTGAATCTGATCTAAAACAGACCTCCAATTGGTTATTCTGTACAACCCACTCACCTGCACAAACTATTGCCATTATTTCCTAAGAAGTTTGTTGCTATACCAACTCCACCATCCATAGTAATTAAGAAACTCCCTTCACAATTTCTTGCAACAAATCTATATCATGCCACCCCTGGATTCCCTTTAGAAGATCCATCACAACATATCAAAATTCTTGGAGCAGTTGGTAAAGTGAAGAAGATTTCCATTATTTTGACATTATAAGTTTTTCTGTATTTGATCCCAAAGAAACTTAGAATCTGAAGGTCATAGTCTTCATTCTTCATTGATACCTTCAACCTTATTTCACATTACCTTGTTAAGAAGATAATCTTTCTTTTTTATCAATTAAATACTTTCCACCTCTTCATCAAATATACCTCAATCTAAAACTTTTCCACCTATAAGTCCTTTCTCCGAAAGTGATTGTCTATGATCTGAGTCGAGACAATACAACAAATCGGTTCACACTTCGTGTGATCGTCTATGGATACGAGATCGAGACAATACAACGAAGAAGTATGTTTACTTGATAAAAGGTTCGGAATTAACCAAACACAATAGGATTACTTATCAAGTAAATAGGAATTAACGTTTGTGTAATTTACTTTAAATTATAATAACAACAATTATAATTGCGGAAAATAAAAGTAAATGACACAACAAGATTTTGTTAACGAGGAAACCACAAATGCAGAAAAACCCCGGGACCTTGTCTAGAATTGAATACTCTCAGGATTAAGCCGCTATACAAAATCAAACCAACTTCGTATAGTTGAGACCAAGCAACTAAACCTATCGCTCACCTAGTTCTCCGTCTGTATTCCCACGCCTCCGACCTGTAATAAGTCACGTACTTGGAACAATTCCATTGGTTCGTATTCCAAATAGTAAAGGAACAACAAATCTGTTTGGTAGCAACTCTTTTCAACTAAGTGATATGAGTTCGACAAAGGCTCTTCTGTTTATCTCAATAAACTCCTTTGTCAGGTTCTTATATCTATCTTATTATCAACTACTAAAGGTAATTGTTAAGATTTTGCAATCAATACTTTTAATCACAAAGAATTGTATTGATGCCGATCTACACAACTAATCAATCTAATCTACCACAAGGATAAATCGATTATAGTTGGATCCTATTTTACCGAAAAAAGTATTGTGCACACCAAAGATTATGAATCCCAAATCAGAAATCTTCAAAGTATTCTTTGTTTTTAAATCTTCTTAGATCTTCAATAAACACCTGTACACAATCAACTTGAATCTCTTGTGATCAATCACGCACGTAATGTAGTCCGTCAACAATGGATTATCACAAGACGTCTTTAGAACTACAAACAAAAAGATCCCTGTCGAAACTTCGATCTAGTTTGAGTGAATCTTATATCAGAAGAGAAGATTCTCAAGCATAAACAAACTAGGTGCAATCAAAGTTCAACCACCGTTAGTAAATCAACTCAATCGAAAACAAAAGATAAACCACAATTATCTAGTTTCCCACCAACGGTACTAATAGAGCTTCTCAATCCCAAAGAAGACTTTAAACTGAGCGACCGTAAGAGATTTCGCCTAATTAGGTTACTCTCCTCTCTCCGAATAGGCGGCTTCACCAAGAGCAAAGACAAACGAAATAGTTTTGTTGTACGAGGATTAGTTTGCTTGAAATGCAAACTTTCATATTTATAGACCAAGTAAGTTTGGACACCAAGGAATTTCCAAAACCTAAAATATTCTCAAGATATGCAATATATTCCAGATTCGGTTTCCATAATTCTTGGAAATGCTTTGTCCAAATAATGATCGAAAATCTCTTGGAAAATCTCCAACTAGTAAATGCACATTACTAATTTTCATTTTCCTAAAATAAAATTAAAAACCTTAAATAAAAGATTCTCAATTTATTTTATTCGATCCGGGATTTTCTTCCTTTAGCTATTAAGGAATAACTTTGAACAATTAATTATTAGCATTACTGCACATGTTCAAAGTATGTCGACATCCTTACTTTCTAAGTCCTCTTTCATACTTACAACCTTGAAACCAATTTTCCACACTTCTAACAAGTTTAGAATTGGTTCATCTGACTTTTAAGAACTATGTGATTGATCAAGAATACTCAATCACAAATCATTGGTTTCACGGTTCTACCAAAACAAGTTTCGGTTCTACCTCCATGTGAGTACTGTGCATAGTCGCACTAGCTTTCCAAAAATTCGGTTGACTAGGTACTAGGATCGGTTCCCCACATATATATGGTATCTAACTTATACTTGTTGCACATGTCCATAGGATCGGTTCCCCTTTGCCTAAAAATGTGTTGCACATATCCATAGGATCGGTTCCCCTTTCTGCTAAAAACTTGCTGCACTTCATACAAGGATTGATTCCCTTTTGTGATATGTTGCACCTCGTACTAGGATCGGTTCCCCTTTACCCAGAGTCGGTCATACACAAAATCGATCATACCATCTCAGGTGATTACTTAAGATTGGTTTCACTAATAAAAGTCATACCAATACGAAAGTCAGGCCTTTGTGAATAATTTTACCAAGAACATAAACAAGTCATGAGCGGTTATACTAATCACACATATTGGTAGTTCAAAAGATATGCAATGAATAACAATACCAATAATGCCTGGCGATTTCTCTTTCGATTCACAAAACAAGTTCATGAATTTACTTCCTTAAAACGAATGTAAAACATTGTTTTCTAGGATGAAATCTTCACCTTATACCCATACATAATCACAATAGCATTCAAACAATTATGTCGATGTCTTATCTACAAATTTTAATGGTTAAGCAATAAACCTCGTATTGTATACTGATAGGGTGTAGAATACATCCTATTTACTATCTATTGTTTATGCTTTCTTTGCTCTTTTTCTTGTAAATTATGTATTTTACGCTTGTTTTGAGTTTTATAGCTACTTTGGAGTCGCACGGAGGAAAAGAAGAAGAAATCATCCAATTTGAGCCAAAAGGGCAAAATTGTCATTTCAAGGGCGAACACTATCTGGAGCCCAGCCAAGGTTAAGGGGCAACTCTTTTGGGAGGAATACTAGACACAGACCGAAGAAATGTTAAGGGGTCATAGATGGTTAGCCCTTAACAAGGTAACCAGATCTTGAATAACCAACCTTACTCTTATACCCTAAAATCGACTCATTCCTCTCATTCATAAATCTCACCCGAAATTAAGAAGAAAAAGAAATAAAAACAAATGCTGCGCTGTTGTCTCGTGATAGATCGAAGTAAGGATTAGAAACCGAGAGAGGAGATTGAATTTGAGAGAAAATCGATGATGGTTCGGGGTCGGAATTGAATCAAGAACATGATGAGTTCGAATTGATTGTGCTGCTGTTTAACTCGAGAGATGAAATTGAATCTGAAATCGAGAGATTGGAGGGGGATTAATGGGTTTGATTTATTGATAAATCAAGATAGAAAAGCAGATCGAAACTCAGAAGAGCAGACAGAAATTGAAATTAGGGTTCGAATTGATGATTTAAGGTTTCACTGAATCAAGAGACAAGGAAGGAGTTGGTCTCTGATGTTGAGAATGGGTTGAGTTGGATTTGTGATGGAGTTTGATGTTCGTGAGACAGACTTAAGGACGAAATGGTTCGTAGTCCGAGGTGGAGCAACGATTGAGAGAGATGGGTTTTGTTATGAATAAAAGAAGAAATCGGTGGATGGATGATTACAAGAATCGAGAGGTAGTAGGTATGACTCGGTTTATGTCATGAAAAGGAGCTATGGAGATGATGGAGATGAACCCCGATGTTGGAGAAATTGAATTACTTGAGTTGGGTGTTCACCGGAAATGATGTTAGTGGTCTCTATAGGACGGAATGTGGCTTGAGACGAAGTTGTTGCTTTATTCAATTGAAGTTTAGATTGCTCTGATTTGAAGTAAAATGGGTTTGTGGTGGTCTGAGGTGTTGAAATGGATTGAGCTTGTGGATTTGAAGATATGGTGGAGTCTTGGATTGATAGGAAGTCAATCGATGTCATTGCAATCGATGCAGTGGAAATGGAGATATTGAGCAACAAGGAAGGAGTTGATTTGTGCGGCTCAAGTTCATTGAGAGACTTGACTTAGGGTCGACGGATAAAGGGGTCATGTTAAAGATGCATAGGATTGGCAACCAAGATATGCAAATTCCATAAGTCGTTTGCGCTTATTAGCCGTGGTTGATGGCGGTGTAAGAGGGCCATTTGGCAGTTGCATTTGGAGATGAAACTGGTGGTTGTGCTGCTAGATGGCTTGTCTGAGTTGAAATAAACAAAAGCAGAGTTGATGCTGCTGTGCAATAATGGGCTCTGGTAAAGATGATGTTGTGCTGGTGGTGTTGGTTGGCTTGACATGGTTGAAATAGTGATGCAGTTGGAACCGTTACGTAAAGATGTCATTGTCTTTGTGGCGGTGAGGTGGTTATGAGTCAAATCAAGGTGGTAGTCAAGTTGCTCTCCGCCTCTTGGCTTTGTAGGTATGCTAAGAATGGTGATTGTGTATGCTGCAGAATGGAAATGGAATGTTGGATTCACCGGTTGCGAAGAAAGCAAATGAGTTTGGTTCAGTGTAAGTTACAGGTTGTGATGAGTGTGCCGAAAAGGGAAGTGTTGGTGAGATTGCGAAGAGCAGGGAATGAATGTATTTGAATTACAGGTGCACCGGCTATGTCACAGATTGAAGTAGAGAATGGAAGAGCCAAGATGGCTGGATAAGGAGCTATTTAGCACAATCATGGTGCAAAGA
This sequence comes from Papaver armeniacum, assembly GCA_023531295.1. Taxonomy (NCBI): domain Eukaryota; kingdom Viridiplantae; phylum Streptophyta; class Magnoliopsida; order Ranunculales; family Papaveraceae; genus Papaver; species Papaver armeniacum. The sequence goes on along the minus strand of JAJJWW010014947.1, from coordinate 210,629 downwards.
CAGGCTGAATGTGCACAATGGCTTAGGCCATAGCAAGCTCGTATGAATCGAAATTAGTTAGATCACCCGACTAGCCGATTCGGCTTCCGACTCAACCCGACCCTATCCAACTCGGGTGACTAGACCCCGACTCTCCCTAACTCGGTGCTTGACCGAGTTGACCCGCCGAGCCGACTAGTTGACCGATCCGACCGTTGACCGGTGGCCGGTGGACTTTGCCGGCCACCCGAGACGTTTTTGACTTTTCCGGCCGGATTCCTACCATAATACCATTTTCCATGAGCCAAAAATTCCTGAATTTTCTATGGACTTCTCTCATGGGTGTGAAGACTTGGACTAGGAATTGGATGGAGAATTGGGCTCAAATTTGGAAAGAGAAGATGGAAGAAGAGAAAGACTTGAATTTGGAAATTGAATTGCAAAAGGAAAAGGGTTCTATTCCTTGAAGATTTGGAGAATATTGAAGCCTATAAATAGAGAAGTTTTCTACATCTTTTACACACATCTCTCTACACACACAACACTTTTCTTTTCTTATTCTTTGTGTGAACTCCTTAACATGAGTAGCTAATTTTATTATTGATTGAGGATGAATTCCTAGTTCTTAATATGATTTAAGTTTTTGTTTTCAATTCTATCTTGAAGTTTTTCACATAATTATCGTTTGTTTTTACTAATAGGAATGATCTTAATGACATTCATGATTGATTGATAGATTGTTTGGGTGGCCAACTAAATTGATTTGTCGGTTTAATCTAAAGCTAGTGAAAGTTAGGAGATAAGTAATCGTTTCTTGACTTTTTACATAAGTAGCAAACACGAGACCTTGCGGAGGGATTCCGTGGAGCAATTGTGTGTGAAAACAACGTTAGCAAGTAGACCTTGATCTAAGAGTCCAACTACTAATATTGACCTAATAAGTTCATAAATCTTAATGCATTTATTTAAATTACATCTAGAGTGATCTACTACTAGGTGGTTTGGTAAATAGAATCCGGTAGTCGAGAACTTCCGTATCCGGTGATACAAGGGATTTAGGGGTTTAGCACTCATCTAGATGCTTTACCTACGGTTGGTGATAATCATGACTAATAACAAGTAGAAAAGAACATAACTTTATTCATTGTTTTGCAACGAAGAAGGATTCCTTGATCTTGTCTCTCTTATTGCTTTCAACTTTATCTTTTAATTGCTTTGTTTATTTTCTTTTGCTTTTTACACCCCCCTTTTGTGACAATTTTTACAACTAGAATCTCTTGCTCCTCGTGGGAACGAACTTGACTTCCATTATATTATTTTTAATTGAGTGGAAATATTGATTAATTTGATTGTACCTACGACACGCATCATATACCTTAATACTATGTCTAACTAGAGTATATCATTCATGCTTCGTAGTTTTGTTTTCAATATGCACGACTTGAAAGATACGTTAGGGAATGAAACAGTTCAAGTCAAATATCACTAACCTCAAGTGGAAGGATGATGTTGTCGTTGTATCTCCTTACTTCTTCACTTCTTCAAGTCTTCTCAATACTTGTAATGTCTCATATCCTAATACGTTCAATCTAACCTATACGAATTTGACTCTAGTACATAATCAAACGACTCTTAAAATGAGTTTTGGCTCACTAAAATATGACAACCAAACTTGACATACCAACGCTTGGTGAGTTCAACCGAGCAATGCTCTAACACTTTTGAACAAGTATGGGACAGTCACGGGTTCACGGACGTAAACAACATATCCCATAACAATTTGCAATATATAAAATCATAAATATTAAAATTGCAAACATCATCTTCCAAAAAACTTAGAATTTAAATAAATAAATCTAAAAACATGAAGATGAAAACGTTGGACATAGCTATGTGTACTCACAATAATGGATATTCCAAACCCTAGTTATTCTTATAATAACACAAGAAATAAATTCCCATAAGAAGATTTACTACACATTGAGACCTCTGAAGAATTCTTTATCGTCCCCGAACTCCTTGTCGTCAACAACCATAGGTACATAAGGTTCGTGAAGAAATGAGTCAATTCCAACAAACCTTCTAGGCTGATGATGTCGAACCAGGGCCTTCTGAATTTCGAGAGTTCTCATAACAAAAGCCTTTTATTTGTTGAATCTCGTTCCTTGTTTCCTCCAACTCTTCAAGAACACCAGAAAACTTCTGAGAATTTGAAGGAATAGCTCTTGGCTTCCTCACATTCCTTCTTTTTCTTTTCAAAGTTGGAGGTAACGGAGATTTCTCTTTTTCCTTCATGATTGATGGCTTAACAATCATATTAACATCTTTTCCATCAGAACTCATGATGCTTGGAGTATCCATACATGTATGGGTTTGTGAGAGGAAATCACAATTTAAACTCAACATGCAGTCTTAAGATGAAAAGAGTTTCAGAGAAGGAAAAGGAATGTAGGGTTACGAAACCTTTAACCACATAGGTTCACGCACGCACAATCACAATCCTAAAGAGAGTAGAATTGTCGAGAATAACCCTCTTTTATTGATTAAACAGGGAAGTCCCTTCCAATATGAAAGAATTCCAATTTCGCAAAACACATGAAAAATCTAAGAAAAAAAAAACATTTTTTTCTTAAAGCCCGAGGTGTGCACAATCTTGTCTCTTTTAATCAGGCACATGAGACAAGATGCACCAAAACAACACAATTAAGTTGTGCTGCGGTGAACAACAATTTGTCCACCTGTTTATGGGTAAAAATATTTTCCGCCGATTTTGGTAAATTCGGTAGGTGAGTGAGAAACTGGTTTAAACCCTAAACAAATGTGCTGCACGTGAGCACTTACTAGATTCGAGAGCTAAATCTGTACAAGTCCGGCCTAAACCAAGAAATGGCCGTTCCAGACTTGCTTCGGTCACAAAGTGGAGGAGAAGGGTTGATTTGGGGAGGGAAGCAAAGAAATGTGTTGAGACCGAATAATTACGGGAGAGTAGTGTCTCGACTTGTATCGAGAAAGTGAAAGCTTAGGAAGCTTGCAAGAGATGAACGCTTTTTGGAGAGCTTGCAAGTTGCCTTTTCTGTGAGTGTTGTATTTTTCTCCTGACCGAGACTTGTTGTCTGGTGGAAATAGGTAAGACCTATTTATACAAGTCGAGATTGAAACGTACCCTGGCCTCATGAAGGAAGAGAGTAAAGAGTGAAATAATGGGAGGAGGTGGTAACCGCATGGTGTTTATGGGTGAAAACGTTTTCACCATTATTTCCTCATTTTTTTGACCGCTTTATTCCTATTCACGCTTTCTTAATGTGAGCGTAGTGTACGCTGCATGCTGTGACCGCCAAACCAAAACCCTAGAAAGCATCCCCCAGTTTGTGTTGATGTCTCGAGTGTTGGTTGCACCTTGAGTGCAAGTGGTGCTGCTAGTGGCGCGTGTGGCATGTGCCACTGGTATGTGTGAAATGCCTTTGTTGCAGGTTGCACCTTGAGTGCAAGTGGCAATGCCAGAGCTGCTAGTGGCGTGTGTGGCATGTGCGGAATGCCTTGGTGGTAGGTTGTACGTTGATTGTAAGTGGCAATGCCAGAGCTGCTAGTGGCGTGTGTGGCAAGTGCCAATGGCGTGTGTGGAATGCCTTGGTGGTAGGTTGCACGGTTTGCAAGTTAGGATACCAGCGATGCATGTTGGCATGTGCCAATGGCATGCGTGGCCAATTTGGGTCACGACCTGGTAGGAAAAGCTACCAGCGAGCGTGTTGGCATGTGCCAATGGCATGCATGGCCAATTTGGGTCACGACCTGGTAGGAAAAGCTACCAGCGAGCGTGTTGGCATGTGCCAATGGCATGCGTGACCAATTTAGGTCACGACCTGGTAGGAAAAGCTACCAGCAAGCGTGTTGGCATGAGCCAATGGCATGCGTGGCCAATTTGGGTCACGGCCTGGTAGGAAAAGCTACCAGCGAGCGTGTTGGCATGTGCCAATGGCATGCGTGTCCAATTTGGGTCGCGGCCTGGTAGGAAAAGCTACCAGCGAGCATGTTGGCATGTGCAAATGGCATGCGTGGCCAATTTGGGTCATGGCCTGGTAGGAAAAGCTACCAGCGAGCGTGTTGGCATGTGCCAATGGCATGCGTGGCCAATTTGGGTCGTGTCCTGGTAGGAAAAGCTACCAGCGAGCGTGTTGGCATGTGCCAATGGCATGCGTGGCCAATTTGGGTCGCGTCCTGGTAGGAAAAGCTACCAGCGAGCGTGTTGGCATGTGCCGATGGCATGCGTGGCCAATTTGGGTCGCGTCCTGGTAGGAAAAGCTACCAGCGAGCGTGTGATCGGTTGTCAATCCGTCAAAAATAATTTCACTTTCTTACTCACTAAATTTAAATGAAGTATAAAGTAAGGAAGAGTTCGTATCCACAGAGAGGCAATTGTTGTTATGCAATTTTCAGTTTCTAAGGTAACCAAGGGGGGATGTGTGTTGTTTTATCTAATAAATAAAAGTAATTGAAAGCAAATAAGTAATTGGAATAATCAATAAGGAGAAGATATTGGTCACGGGATAGTATCATTCACAAACATGTATTTTCATCAATGATTAGAATTGGTAATTTAATCTCTCATCTACTAATAGTCCTAGGATACCTTGATCGCAAGAATAACCCGCTAATTCCCTGATTTCATCACAACCACATTAAAAGATGCATATGTGAATTCTTCCTAGAAAGCAACCTAAAGTGTAAAAGCACAATTAGATTTAACTCCCTAAAAGCAATAAGTTCTATGGAATAAGACTAATCAATGCAAACAAATGTGTAAAAGCACTAAACATTTTAACAAAAGTTATGATTCACTTGTGGCTAGTAGGATATGTCACTACAAGCACTACCCACAATTATGCTACTTAGAATCAGGGATAAACAACTTTTTTGTATTGAAAACCCTAATATAGCTCTAGAGATGAATGTAAATCGGATTGATTCCGGACTCAACCAAACAAACTATCAAATCATGTAACACTATTAATTGTGAATCACAAACAATAAAATATTGAGACAAAACTAATTCATTGAATCATATAACATATTGAGAAATCAACTTTATCCCATAACCAATAATATGTTTAGCTACTCATAGCTATGGAGTTCATCATAATAATAGTAATTGAAAAGAAGAAGATGAACAAAAGCAAACCCTAGAAGCGTAAACAAAACCGGCTCTCCCAAAAGTTCCAAGAAAAATATGTATGCTCTCCCAAAAGTTGTAGAGGTCTTTCCTTTAAATAGCTCTCTTGTTTCCAAAATTAGGTCTAATCTTCAAAGGTCCAAAAGATAGAAGTCCACCAAGCCCATGTGTGAGAAAAACCCATGTGAAAACTCTGCCTAAAAACGGTCGCCGGAAAACTGGTATTGTGGCCGGAAGAGTGGCCGGAAAATAGCTCAGGTGACCGGCAAAGTCCGCCCGGTCACCGGTCAACGATCCAACTCGGGTCAAGTGAGTCGACTCGGTTCAACTCGGTAAGTCAACCGAGTCACACCGAGTCAGTGAGTTAGAATCAGCTGGGCTGAGTTAAGTTGGCCAGGACAGGCCATTGCACAGTCCAGTGTTGCACAATCTTGGTGCATTACCAATTTCAATCCCAGCCAAGAAAGTAGAGGTGTCAAACAGGCCGGCCTGGCCTGGCCCGACCTATATTTGGTCAGCCTAGCCTAGCCTGGCCAGGGTTAGCTTTAAATTAACCGCCTGGCTTTGGGCGGCCATAACCTATTAGTGAGCCCGGCTGGGCTCGAGCCGAGCCGACTTTGAACCGGATCGAGTAGGACCAGTGCACGACTAGCCTGCCATATAGTTGGTTATTTTTTTGTCCTTTTAAAAAAAGGAAGTGGATGAATCATGTAGAGGTTCGAAGCTTGAACCTTATGCTCGTTAAGTAAACTACGCTCGAAACCAATTGAGCCGACGTGATTTTGTGAACAGTCAATACTATCAACTTATGTAATGACCTTAATGTAGTTTTATAAAGAAATAAAACCCTATTACTACTAACTAATTTATATAATTTGCCATAAATAACTACACTTGTACTGGAATTTTCTTTTAGGAAACTTATTCGTGATATAATTTCTACCTAAAAATAAAAAAGTAAGTTTCCATATTTATGATGACAATTTACTCTTAAGATAATATATCAAATAATCTCAGAAGATTTTCTTAAAACGCAAAATTAATCTCTACCTTAATTAAATTTCAAAAGATTTTTTTAAATTGTAAAATATTTGAAGTCCAAAAGGTGTAAGTTTTTATCAAATAAAATTCAAATATTTCCAATATATACGTGTAGTAATTAACTCCTTAATTTAAGGAGTATTTATTAACGTTTTTATTTTTTGTTTAATAAAGTAAACTAAAATTGATTACAAAATTAATTAAGAGAAAATAATGAGAAAAAATTAATGAATACATAACCCAAAATTATGAACTACTATAAATAATTATACTTATAACTAGAAACCAGTATCTAAGTGATAATTATCGCACATGTATATATAACGTGATCAACAAATGTTCCAACATTCCTAGGTTAGCTCAATGGTTGATCGATTAGTGGCATAAGATATACATCAAGGGATCTTGTCTCCATAACCAAATATTTTTTAGTATACCGTCTACTAGCTATATACATGCCATAACAGTAGGCTGGGCAAAGCTTATACAAAGCTAAAGCGCCGAGCCATGGCAAAGCTAACGGTCCGAATATCATAGCCCAGCCTGGGCCTGTCTTGAGCCTGGGCCCAGCCCGGCCTAATTTAACACGGACCAGGCCAGGCTTTGGCCTGGATATACTGGTCGGGCCAGACCGGATCCAGGCTAGCCTGGCCTCTTTGACACCTCTACAAGAAGGCTGTGCATTCTGCACTTTCTCCATCACTCCATCAGCCAACATCACTCTATTTAGTGCCCATTATCAACAGCAGCACCACCTCCACGGCTTCATAAACCCCATTTCATCTATTACTGCAATTTTGTCTCAAACAATGCCACCTACAACCTCATGAGCAAACCATCACCATCTTAATTTGGCTGGTGCAAGCCTGCAATCACCAGCTCCTCTTCTTGCCAAACTGAAACAACAAGCTCCCACCATTCGCAACTCGCTGCTGCAACAGCTATTTCAGCGCCAGAGCATTACCAGCCGCTTCAATTCACAACTGCCATACTGCAACATCACAACCTGAGCAAACCTGCATCTCACCAGCACCTGTCCTAGCATACATGTATGTTTCTTCTGTAGCTCCAATCTTTGCCAATGCCATCTCAGATACTTCTACGAGCTCGATATCCCTTATCACAGGCCATCACACCCAGCTTCTAAGAGTTACTCTTTCTCTGCTTCTCTCCTTTCGGCAACTGAAACACTACCAAGCTCATGGCAACACCAGCAAGTCAGATTTGCAATTACAGCTCAGAGCAAAACAGCCCAGAGCAGAATAGCCCAGAGCAGAATAGCCCAGAGCAGCTACCATTCCCAGCTGCTCCATCCGCTCAGTCACTTCACTCCACTCTTTCTTTAACTTCTGTAGCAACTCATGAACCTCAAACCCATCTGAGTCACTTGCATAACTGCTCAGGCCACCAGAAACCATGGAAATCATCATCAATGTCATCACTACTGCAACAACATCAACCTGTCACTGCCGACTCTCACATCCGATTTGAGCCATTGCCTGCAATTGCATCTCAGCACAAACACAACACCATTGCCACATTACCATCCTACACCTGAACTGCATTCAGCATCATCTTGACACCTGAATTACCACCTACAGTACACCAGCTAGCCTGCCATATCCATTACTAGCCTCGGCTACTTGCGCACACCGGATCTGCAATGCATCTTAAGCCAAAAGTTTGTTGTTCATCATCATACAACCAGCAACAGCTTCATATTTCTTCAATTAACTCCATTCTCAGATCCATGAGATTCAAACCCATCTCAATTCAAGTCAGAACTTCTCTCGATTTCTATCTCAAAACCCTAGCCAACAGAATCACCAAATTCTTCCTTCTTTAGTACAACGACAGCAACTTCAATGCCTTCTCCAGGTCCATTTCTTCCATTCATTTCACTTGCAGTGTCACAGTGAGCCACCACCATTGCAAACTTATTTCATCAATTTCACCAAATCCACAGAAACCATCTCACTACCAACTTCATTCTGCAACCATTTGATTTTGCAGCAAACCCTAACTTCAGACACTGTCGAATCTCCTTCATTTCGACCAAACCCATGACAATCAACAGCCTGAATTTCCCTTAATCTTCACCATCTCGCAGACATCTCCGATCTCATTTCAAAACCCTAAATTTCTTGTTCTTGAGTCTTGGCAGAAACTATTAAATCCCCATCAGAACAACATCATTTCTTCCTCGAATTCTTACCGAAGTTCGATTTACTTCTTGACCTCATATTTATCTCAGCTGAACTCTTGAATTTCTCCATTCTGATTCTCTGAATTTTATCTCTCAGACAGCAGCTACACAAGTTCGTTCTTTTACAAATTTTAGATGGGAAAATGATTGAGAGACTCTCAGAATTAGGGCCATGTAGGAACCAAAACTGTTATTGGCACCCCCACTGTAGTGGTTAAGGGGCAACCAGCACACACATGGCCTGTCGGTCCCAGAGAACTGACAACCTAGTTCTCTGCCTCTTCCTTGCGCTACCTAGTCTGCTCCACGTATAACTCGCCAGTGTTTTGGACTGTGTTTCTTTTACGCTCCAAATGAACATTTTCTCCTTCTTTTGCTCCCAAGGACTCCATTGCACCTGATAAACTCAAAATTACGCGTAAAGTACATAATTCACAAGAAAAATAGCAAAGAAAGCGTAACTACTAGATAGTAAATTAGGTGTTTTAGACACCTATCAGATTCCCCCACACTTAGACTTTGCTAGTCCTCGAGCAAATTAAACAAAACAATTCTAAAATACATACAACTCCGTGTCGTCGAGGCTACGGTCACTTTTAGCATAAATAACAAGCCTTTAAACCCCTAGGTGTCCCTAGTGGACGAGTTATAGTCTCGTGAGGGTTTACTAGAGATATATCCACAAAACCTATTTTTCCAACTTACTAGTTCTCCGTAATGATAGCATCCAACGCGCTAAGAAGACATAGAAATTCTGCACACTAGTCATAAGAAGTTAGACACATAAATGAACACAATCTCATTCTTAAAAGTTGAGAGAGAAATAACCATCCCTTCTCGAAATAAATTCGGGTTCGGAGTGATCAAAAGTCTCGACTCTGCCTCACAAGAAAGGGTTTTATGAAGTTGCTCTCAATAATAAACATCTTTTTATGGGTCACACATGTGTCCAGGTTGGAATGAAGAGAGAATCCTGCGACACGTTGAATGGTAGGAAGGCAAAACCCTCCGAATGTATTTTGAAAACCCACATCTTTTATGATTTTTGAAAACCCATTTCTCTGACAATCTCTTCGAAAGGAAATCAACCACTTAACGAAGGTGGGAATATGCTCACTTACCTCGTTATCTATTCGGCGTGCAGCTAGCACCACTCTCATAGCATCCATAGAAACGTCTTCGGTCTTCAATCGGTGTCTTCATCTTCGTCTTCGGTCTTCAACTCTTGATGATAACTCTTGAACTTCGTAGAATCTTGACAATATGATTATTTCCTCTAATTTCTTGTCGCTTGAAACTTCATTATAGATATTCCTTCTTCCCTTGGCTTTATTGGAAGAATAGAAAACTAAAAACGAACTATACAAACCCAAAATATATTATTTTATTTTATTTTATTTTTTTTGAGACAAAAAATAAAACAAATACAAAATAAAAACGAAATAAAACAATAAAACTAGTAATGAACCTAAGAAATTTTCTCTTGTCTTCTTTTTTTTTCTAATTTTTTTTTTTTTTTTTTGAGACAAGAGAAAGAAACACAAACTGAAAATACAAATAAAAATGCAAGTACAAAGGCCATGGTGTAAGTACTTTACCGCTTGATTCTTCACAACTTATATGTCTTGATATCATAAACTTCTCGAACTCTCATCTTTGATAATTTTCACTCTTGTACAATAGTCTTCAACTTATAAAAATTCTGCTCCTTGTTTTGTTGCTTTACTTGAATCTAAAATCTGCTCAATTCTGTACCGTTGCTTGTAAACCTCGAACGTGTTCAACTTTCCTTCAAATTTGTGATGCTCCTCTTGTTGATGATGATGATGTTTCTATGGACCTGTTGGTGTAGAGAGAGATAAGGTGGATGGTGCTAACTGCGAACAAGATTATAAGTGGTATGTAAGTTAGCAATTCGATGTCACCATCATGGTTGATAAAAATAGCACTCAAGAGATCAAAATAGTGCTTCTATGGTGGGAGGTTGGACAGCTCACCATTATGCCCGGAGTTTACGTTCGGTGACACACACTCTAAAAGCACAAATTTAGACAGGTACAAATAATTGAAGGTTGGTGCCTCACATTATGTAACATGGGTAGTCTCCACTATAGGGGATCACTACTCTAATACCGAATTCGCCTCCGCACCTTATTTGCCACCGGGGCATGGTTAAATCCAACTTTAACTCTCATACAATTAAGAAACCCGATCATGTTCTCTGTCATCTCTAAGTTCAGTCACTCTTATGAGATTCTCGATGTAATCTTAGCGACATGTATACTATGTGACTCTAAACTAACCATAAGTTGGAGTTTTCTTATTCACTAGTTTACACAAAAGTTGAAAATTTTCAAAAATTTACAAAGCAAATGCTTAACCACTCCCCCACACTTAAACTTTACATTGTCCTCAATGTAATTGAATCGTCCAAAGTAAGTCAAGGTGGGAAATTCTAACAAGAAATCAGAAAAAATAAAAAAAAACAAGACACGAAAAAGCTAAAAACAAGACAAGAAATAAATACAAGACAAGAAATACTCATCCTTTGGGTTGCCTCCCAATTAGCGCTTGGTTTAAAGTCGTCAGCCCGACTATCTCCTTGCTTTCTAAGACTCCTCCAGAGGGAGCACATCCACAAAGTTAACTCCTTCCACCACTTCGGAAGTGAAATTCTCATAATATGGTTTCAACCGGTGCCCATTAACTTTAAGTTCTTTCCCTGTAGCTATGCTACGAATTTCCACTGCACCATGAGAAAACACATTAGTAACAATAAAAGGTCCGATCCATCGTGACCTTAATTTATCCGGAAATAAATGCAAGCGAGAATTAAACAAAAGCACTTTCTGCCCAATGCAAAATTGTTTCCTAGAAATCATGTTATCATGAAATGCTTTCGTCTTTTCCTTATAAATGCGCGAGCTTTCAAATGCATCATTGCGAAACTCCTCTAGCTCTTGGAGTTGTAATTTCCTTTGCTTTCCATCCCCATCCATCTCCATGTTGCATTGTTTAATAGCCCAAAACGCCTTATGCTCAATTTCCACGGGTAAGTGACAAGGTTTACCATACACAAGCCTAAAAGGAGACATCCCGATAGGTGTTTTATATGCGGTTCTATATGCCCACAAAGCATCATTAAATCGCATGCTCCAATCTTTCCTTGTTGGATTCACCGTCTTTTCTAGAATGGATTTCACCTCCCGATTAGACACCTCGGCTTGTCCATTGGTTTGGGGATGATAAGGTGTTGCAATCTTGTGCGACACATTGTACTTCGTCAACAAGCTTTGCAAAATCCTATTTTTGAAGTGAGAACCCCCATCGCTAATTATGGCTCTTGGAATTCCAAACCTTGCAAAAATATGAGCTTGCACAAAATCAAAACCACTTTAGAATCATTAGTTGGGGTGGCTTTAGCTTCCACCCATTTCGAGACATAATCAACCGCAAGTAAGATATAAAAATTCCCATGGGAGTTGACAAAAGGCCCCATAAAATCAATACCCCATACATCAAAAACTTCAATAAATTGAATAAAAGTTTGTGGCATTTGATTTCGGGCACCTAGATTGCCGGTTCTTTGGCACCTATCACAAGTTGTACAAAATATATGTGCATCCTTAAACAAAGTTGGCCAATAAAAACCACTTTCAAGTACCTTGTTAGCGGTTCTCTTACTCCCAAAATGTCCTCCGCAAGCATAAGAGTGACAAAAAGACAAGATAGAATTAAATTCAGATTCGGGAACACACCTTCTTATTACTTGGTCACTACCATGTTTCCATAAGTATGGATCATCCCATATGTATTGATTCCCTAACTCTTAAGTTTTTCCCTCTCAGCACGAGACAAGTTCTTTGGGATTTGTTTAGAAACTAAGTAATTGACAATATCGGCATACCATGGTTCTCCAAAGGCAATTGAGAATAGTTGCTCATCCGGGAAACTTTCACACAATGGGATAGTCTCCTTGTCCACAGAAAGTCGGCTCAAGTGATCCGCAACGGTGTTCTCAATCCCTTTCTTGTCTTTGATTTCAATATCAAACTCTTGCAAGAGTAATATCCATCGTATGAGCCTCGGTTTCGCCTTCTTTGTAAGCAAGTACTTAAGCGCCGCATGATCAGAAAAGACAACAACTTTTGTACCAATTAGATAAGAGAGAAACTTTTCTAAAGCAAAAACAATGGCTAATAACTCTTTTTCAGTGGTTGTGTAGTTTTGTTGGGCCTCATTTAACGTTCTAGAAGCATAATAAATAGCATGAGGAAGCTTCCCCACACGTTGCCCAAGCACCGCACCAACCGCATAGTCACTTGCATCACACATGAGCTCAAAAGGTTTGCTCCAATCCGGTGGTTTAATGATAGGGGCTGAAATCAAAAGCTCTTTCAAACGATTGAATGCCACCATACATTTTTCATCAAAGTTAAAAACCACATGTTTTTGCAATAAGTTACAAAGTGGTGATGCTATCTTGGAAAAGTCCTTGATGAATCTACGATAGAAACCTGCATGACCAAGAAAAGAGCGTATCTCCCTCACCGTAGTGGGAGGGGTTAGAGCACGAATAAGGTCTATCTTAGATTTATCGACTTCCAAGCCTTTAGAAGATATTATATGGCCTAAAACTATGCCATGAGTTACCATGAAATGACACTTCTCCCAATTCAAAGACAAGATTTGTTTCAACACATCGTTCAAGGATTAGAGACAAATTGTTCAAGCAAAGGTCAAATGAATCACCAAAGACACTAAAGTCATCCATGAACACTTCGATTATGTTTTCAACATATTCCGAAAAGATACTTACCATACACCTTTGAAAAGTAGCTGGAGCATTGCATAAGCCAAAAGGCATCCTTCTATAAGCAAAAGTACCGAAAGGACAAGTGAAAGTGGTTTTCTCTTGGTCCTCCTATTATTATCACAATCTGATTATAACCTGAATAGCCATCAAGAAAGCAATAATAAGAGTGTCCAGCTAAACGTTCAAGCATTTGATCAATAAAAGGTAAAGGAAAGTGATCTTTTCTAGTGGTGGCATTCAATTTTCTATAATCAATACAAACCCTCCAACCGGTTTGCACATGAGTTTGGACAAGCTCATTCTTATCATTCTCCACCACTGTCACACCTGATTTCTTTGGTACTACTTGTACCGGGATTACCCACTTGCTATCGGATATGGGGTAGATAACACCCACTTCCAAAAGCTTGAGTATCTCCTTTTCACAACTTCCATCATGGGAGGATTCAAACGACGTTGCGCTTCCTTTTGTAGGCTTTGCATCATCCTCCAAACGAATTTTGTGCATACAAACGGCAGGGCTTATACCCTTGATATCGGCAATTGTCCATCCTATGGCCGTCTTGTACTTCCTTAGCACCCTTAGAAGTTTTTGCTCCTGTAAATCATTAAGCTCATTAGAAACAATCACATGTAACTCTTCATTATCACCCAAGTATAAGTACTTTAGGTGATCGGGAAGAGGTTTCAATTCTAACTTTGGAGATTTAACAATTGAAGGTACAAGCTTTTCATCACTGCATGGTAAAGAAATAAAAGAGATATTATGAGTTTCCGGGCATCCTTGTAGTGAATTAAGATCACCAAGGGCTTCCTTGACTTCATTACCACACTCTACACCATTATCCATGGATGTAGTTAACACGGTTTCCAAAGCATCATCACCGTTTAATTCGAACATTTGTTGTGCCAATGTATCCATAACATCAATGGAGAAACAAGAGTGGACATCACTAGGATATCTCATCGTCTCGAAAATGTTGAAACGTATTGTTTCTCCATCAAACTCCATAGTTAGCGTTCCATTGTCCACATCAATAATGGTTTTCGCCGTTTTCATGAAGGGACGCCCAAGTAGCAATGGAAGAGACGAGTCCGGTGAACCTTCATCCATCTCTAACACACAAAAGTCAGCTGGAAATACAAGTTGATTAACCTGCATAAGAACATCCTCAACAATACCCATTGGGTAGACATTAGAGCGATCGGCTAATTGCAATACAATTTCAGCCTTTTTGAGAGGACCAAGATCAAGTGAATTATACATTGACGCAGGGCATAACATTAACGGATGCAACTAAATCCAACATAGCTTTGTTAAATGTTGTGTTACCAATTGTGACTAGAATGTCAAAACTACCCGATCCTTGCACTTAAGTGGGAGTTTGTGTTGTAAGATTGTCGAAGCATTCTCCCCCACACTAAGCACTTCATTACCTTTGAGCCTTTGTTTGTTGGTACACAAGTCCTTCAACACCTTTGCATACTTTGGAACTTGCTTGATAGCATCATTGAGTGGTATGTTCACATGGATCTTTTTTAGAACGTCTAAAATCTCCTTTTCTAGTTCCGCCTTCTTAGAACTTGCAAATTTGCGAGGAAAAGGTAAAGGAGGAACATAAGTAGAAACCGGAGTTTTAGAGTTAGGAATATGTACCTCAGAAGTTTGGGGAGAATCCTCATTATTCTCCTCCAAAATAGGTTCCTTGGGTGTTTCCACCTTGCCCGAATCAGTAACTTCGGGTTGCACAAGTTGTGTACCACTTCTCAACGTAATAGCATTGACACCATTTTTTTGGGTTGATAGGTTGAGAAGGGAGTTTCCCACTATTTTGTGCCTTCAATTGGTTCAACTCAATAGCCATGGAGCCCATTTGTGTTTGCAACTCCTTGATAGCACTCTTAGTTTCCTGTTGACTCTCTTTAAACATGGTAGAAATACCTTGCATCATTGTTTGAAGCTTTGAATCAATATCGGAACCTTGATTTTGCATCGATTGTTGTGCTTGTGGTTGCTGAAATTGTTGTCTCGGCTGGAATTGTTGTTGTTGAGGTTGAAATCCACTTGAAAAGTTGAAGGTAGGTTGTTCGCTCCTTGCTTGTTGGCATAGCTAAAATTGGGGTGATCTCTCCATCCTGGATTGTAAGTGTTTGAGTAGGGATCATACCGTCTTTGTTGATTTGGAAAGATCGCATTAGCTTGCTCGTCCTCATAAGTTTGAGAGGAACTTGGTATAACCGCGGCTGCAACTTGTTGCATCATTGCCGACATGTTACCCATTTGTTGACGAAGTTCCTCCACCTCGCTCACTTCATTCACCCTTCTAAGAATCACATCCGAACCACGGCTCAAAAATTGTTGTGAGTTCGCCGCCATGTTTTCAATCAACTCTCTAGCTTGTGCCACCATCTTGCTAACTAGTGCACCACCACCCGCAGCGCCAATAAGATTCCTATCACTTGATTGGAGTTCTTCATAGAAGTATTGGATGATCATAGCGTCACTGAATTGGTGGTGAGGGCAGCTTGCCACCAATCTCTTGTATCGTTCCCAACATTCATATAAGGATTCTACCACATTTTGCTTCATCCCACAAATCTCCTTGCGAATTTGAGTAGCCTTTGATGCAGGAAAATATCTCTCTAAAAAGAGTTTCTTCAACCCATTCCATGTTGTGACACTTCCGGGAGGTAAATAGTACAACCAATCCTTAGCACTATCCATTAAAGAGAAACGGAAAACTTTCAACATTGCACCATCCGCCTCTCATCATCCGCTGGAAGCATGGCCATGACAATGGTGTGGAAGTCCATAAGATGTTTGTTTGGATCTTCATTCACCATGCCATGGAATTTTGGTAATTCTCTAAGCAACCCCGGATTTATCTCAAAAGTAGAGTTCGTTTGAATACACCCCTGTTGTGTATCAAGCCTATGAGAAGCCAAGTCCTTGAGCGAACGATTTGCATCACCCATTGCTTCTTCTTCTTCAACTTGTGGTTTGTGTACGATTGGAACCTCTTGTTCTCCTTCTATTTGTACTTCTCCTTCCACTTTTAACTCTGGATTTTCTGTTGTGTCTTGACTTGGTTGGAGTATTGTGCCTCTTCGAGTAGCTATCCCGCACCTTGGATAATTCCAATCTTTAGAAGCCAGGGATTAGGTACCTGAAAACAATTCTCCCAAACAAGTGAGAAACAAGACAAGAACCGAAAAGCAAAGATAAAAGCAGAAATTGTAAAAAGAAACTAAAAACTTAATAACAAGCCGTATGCCTCCCCGCAGCGGCGCCAAAATTTGATCGGTTGTCAATCCGTCAAAAATAATTTCACTTTCTTACTCACTAAATTTAAATGAAGTATAAAGTAAGGAAGAGTTCGTATCCACAGAGAGGCAATTGTTGTTATGCAATTTTCAGTTTCTAAGGTAACCAAGGGGGGATGTGTGTTGTTTTATCTAATAAATAAAAGTAATTGAAAGCAAATAAGTAATTTTAATAATCAATAAGGAGAAGATATTGGTCACGGGATAATATCATTCACAAACATGTATTTTCATCAATGATTAGAATTGGTAATTTAATCTCTCATCTACTAATAGTCCTAGGATACCTTGATCGCAAGAATAACCCGCTAATTCCCTGATTTCATCACAACCACATTAAAAGATGCATATGTGAATTCTTCCTAGAAAGCAACCTAAAGTGTAAAAGCACAATTAGATTTAACTCCCTAAAAGCAATAAGTTCTATGGAATAAGACTAATCAATGCAAACGAATGTGTAAAAGCACTAAACGTTTTAACAAAAGTTATGATTCACTTGTGGCTAGTAGGATATATCACTACAAGCACTACCCACAATTATGCTACTTAGAATCAGGGATAAACAACTTTTTCGTATTGAAAACCCTAATATAGCTCTAGAGATGAATGTAAATCGGATTGATTCCGGACTCAACCAAACAAACTATCAAATCATGTAACACTATTAATTGTGAATCACAAACAATAAAATATTGAGACAAAACTAATTCATTGAATCATATAACATATTGAGAAATCAACTTTATCCCATAACCAATAATATGTTTAGCTACTCATAGCTATGGAGTTCATCATAATAATATTAATTGAAAAGAAGAAGATGAACAAAAGCAAACCCTAGAAGCGTAAACAAAACCGGCTCTCCCAAAAGTTCCAAGAAAAATATGTATGCTCTCCCAAAAGTTGTAGAGGTCTTTCCTTTAAATAGCTCTCTTGTTTCCAAAATTAGGTCTAATCTTCAAAGGTCCAAAAGATAGAAGTCCACCAAGCCCATGTGTGAGAAAAACCCATGTGAAAACTCTGCCTAAAAACGGTCACAAGAAAACTGGTATTGTGGCCGGAAATTGGCCGGAAAATAGCTCAGTTGACCGGCAAAGTCCGCCCGGTCACCGGTCAACGATCCAACTCGGGTCAAGTGAGTCGACTCGGTTCAACTCGGTAAGTCAACCGAGTCACACCGAGTCAGTGAGTTAGAATCAGCTGGGCTGAGTTAAGTTGGCCAGGTCAGGCCATTGCACAGTCCAGTGTTGCACAATCTTGGTGCATTACCAATTTCAATCCCAGCCAAGAAGGCTGTGCATTCTGCACTTTCTCCATCACTCCATCAGCCAACATCACTCCATTCAGTGCCCATTATCAATAGCAGCACCACCTCCACAGCTTCATAAACCCCATTTCATCCATTACTGCAATTTTGTCTCAAACAATGCCACCTACAACCTCATGAGCAAACCATCACCATCTTCATTTGGCTGGTGCAAGCCTGCAATTACCAGCTCCTCTTCCTGCCAAACTAAAACAACAAGCTCCCACCATTCGCAACTCGCTGCTGCAACATTTATTTCAGCGCCAGAGCATTACCAGCCGCTTCAATTCACAACTGCCATACTGCAACATCACAACCTGAGCAAACCTGCATCTCACCAAAGACTCCGTCCAAGCATACATGTATGTTTCTTCAGTAGCTCCAATCTTTGCCAATACCATCTCGGATACTTTTACCAAATTTCAACATCCCTTATCACAGCCATCACACCCAACCTTCTAAGAGTTACTCTTTCTCTCGCTTCTCTCCTTTCGGAATCGAAACACTACCAAGCTCATGGCAACACCAAAGAAGTCGATTTGCAATTACAAATGAGCAAAACAGCCCCTGCGAGAAGAACAACCCAGAGCAGAACAACCCAGAGCAGCTACCATTCCCAGCTGCTCCATCTGCTCAGTCACTTCACTCCACTCTTTCTTTAACTTCTGTAGCAACTCATGAACCTCAAACCCATCTGAGTCACTTGCATAACTACACAGGCCACCAGAAACCATGGCAATCATCGAAATGTCATCCATGGCAACAATCAACAACCTCATCGGCAATGTCATCACTCAAAGACAAACAACATTCAACATTACCTACTCCACCTGCCGACTCGCATCCGATTTGAGCCATTGCATTCAATTGCATCTCGACAAACACACCCCATTGCCACATTACCATCCTACACCTTGAATTCATCTTGACCTACCACCTAAAATTACCACTTCTTCTTCAACATTAACCCGGTGACTTAGTACAACTACCATGGGGCGAAACTTCAATCCTTTGCCATCTCCATTACCCTAGCCTCACGCACACCGGATCTGCAATGCATCTTAAGCCAAAAGTTTGTTGTTCATCATCATACAACCAGCAACAGCTTCATATTTCTTCAATTAACTCCATTCTCAGAGCCATGAGATTCAAACCCATCTCAATTCGAGTCAGAACTTCTCTCGATTTCTATCTCAAAACCCTAGCCAACAGAATCACCAAATTCTTCCTTCTTTAGTACAACGGCAGCAACTTCAATGCCTTCACCAGGTCCATTTCTTCCATTCATTTCACTTGCAGTGTCACAGTGAGCCACCACCATTGCAAACTTATTTCATCAATTTCACCAAATCCACAGAAACCATCTCACTACCAACTTCATTCTGCAACCATTTGATTTTACAAAGAAACCCTAACTTCGGTTTACACTCGTCGAATCTCCTTCATTTCGACCAAACCCATGACAATCAACAGCCTGAATTTCCCTTAATCTTCACCATCTCGCAGACATCTCCGATCTCATTTCAAAACCCTAAATTTCTTGTTATTGAGTCTTGGCAGAAACCATTAAATCCCCATCAGAACAACATCATTTCTTCCTCGAATTCTTACCGAAGTTCGATTTACTTCTTGACCTCAGATTTATCTCAGCTGAACTCTTGAATTTCTCCATTCTGATTCTCTGAATTTTATCTCTCAGACAGCAGCTACACAAGTTCGTTCTTTTACAAATTTTAGATGGGAAAATGATTGAGAGACTCTCAGAATTAGGGCCATGTAGGAACCAAAACTGTTATTGGCACCCCCACTGTAGTGGTTAAGGGGCAACCAACACACACATGGCCTGTCGGTCCCAGAGAACTGACAACCTAGTTTTCTACCTCTTCCTTGCGCTACCTAGTTTGTTCCACGTATAACTCGCCAGTGTTTTGGACTGTGTTTCTTTTACGCTCCAAATGAACATTTTCTCCTTCTTTTGCTCCCAAGGACTCCATTGCACCTGATAAACTCAAAATTACGCGTAAAGTACATAATTCATAAGAAAAATAGCAAAGAAAGCGTAACTACTAGATAGTAAATTAGGTGTTTTAGAAATGTATCAGCGTGTTGGCATGTGCCAATGGCATGCGTGGCCAATTTGGGTCGCGTCCTGGTAGGAAAAGCTACCAGCGAGCGTGTTGGCATGTGCCAATGGCATGCGTGGCCAATTTGGCCTAGGTTGCATGGTTTGCAAGCCTAGGCGCGGGCGCCATTTTGGCATGGCGTGGCTAGGGCCAAGGTAAGGGTGCTTCGGCGCGTTTGGTATGGCTGGCATGATTTGCCATTGGCATAGAGGTGCGGCTAGCATGGTTGGCATGCTTCGGCGCGTTTGGTATGGCTGGCATGATTTGCCATTGGCATAAAGGTGCGGCTAGCATGGTTGGCATGCTTCGGTGCGTTTGGTATGGATGGCATGATTTTCCATTGGCATAGAGGTGCGGCTAGCTTAGGCTAGGTGTGGCTGGCATGATTTGCCATTGGCACGGAGGTGCGGCTAGCATGGTTGGCATGCTTTGGCGCGTTTGGTGTGACTAGCATAGCTAGGGCCAAGGCAGAGTGCGTTTGGCATGGCGCGGCTAGCTTGGGCTAGGTGTGGCTGGCATGATTTGCCATTGGCACGGAGGGGAATTAGGGTTTTGTTCGTTGTAACCCTAATTTGAAATAATACCCCCTATTAATTACCGACTACATGCATTAAATATTCTAATAAATGGGTCATCGGTGACATTAGGTTATTTGGGGTTTTACGATTTTACCCTTTGTTCAAAATCCACCATCAACATTAAGTCTCATGCTTAGCTCGGAACAGGAGCTTTGTTGCGAGGTAAGCATAAGATGGTGACAAACTATCAATATCAACAACAAATCGTAAAGAGAATTGAAGAGGCTTGTCTGACCTTTTTATAAATATGATTTGGAATCCTTGCCTCTGTCAGTTTTGCGCAAATCGGGAGGATGGCACAATTGGGAAGTCAACGTCATTGAGAGGTAGGAAGCTGGGCGGCATTGAGAAGTTTACACGAGTTGGGAAACTGAGCGTGCTAGATGGCGGGACCGGCGCAAAGTGGGAAGCTAATCGCTAGCTGGCGGGACCGGCGCAAGGTGGGGAAGCTGAGCGTGCTAGCTGGCGGGATCGGCGCAAAGTGGGGAAGCTGAGCGTGCTAGCTGGCGGGACCGGCGCAAAGTGGGAAGCTGATCGTGCTAGCTGGCGTGACTTGGGCGGCGTTGGGAAGTTGGGCGCAATTGGTGGGACCGGTGCAACTTGGGCGACGTTGGGAAGTTGGGCGCAATTGGTGGGACCGGTGCTACTTGGGCAACGTTGGGAAGTTGGGCGCCCTTGTGGGCCCGTTCCTTATATGCACGATTTTTGGTATAGGGAAATCCTTCCCTATTTCAGGATCTCCACGCCCATATATATAAAATCCCTTTCTCTCATCTTTGTTCTTTCATCTTTTCATACTAGCGGCGAGTCATAAAGAAAAACCGGTTTCCAGGTATGTCTTCCAAGACTTCTCTTGTTTCCCTTTTCATGTAGGTGCAAACCCTAAAAGTAGGCGTTTTATAATCCTTGCAATGATATTGCGCATATGATTTCTTGGCGTGCTTCTTGTATAAAATATTGTATATATGCACCCAAGGAAATACTTGTATATATATGATTCGAACCCGTATAAAAACGCTCCATATATAATTTTGAACCCGAAGAAGGATACCATAGACGCATCCGAGCCCAGTAGAAAATACTGCGTATATAGTCTTGAACCCGAAGAAGGATACCGCAGACGCACTTGAGCCCGTATAAAATCTTGCGTATATAATTTTTTTGAACCACGAAGAAGATCTTTGCGTGTGCATTTTCGAACCCGTAGAGAATACCGTATATGTGCTTCATATGACTTGAACCCATAGGAAATATTACATATATGAATTTCGGACTTGAAGAAAATACTTTGCACGGGCGTTTTGAACCCGTAGAAAAATGCTCCATATATAATTTTGAACTGAAGAAGGATACCATAGACGCATTCGAGCCCGTAGAAAATATCACGTATATAATTTTGAACCCCTGAAGAAAATACTCGCGTGTGCGTTTTTGACCCGTAGAGAATACACCCTCTCTTTTTTTTCTTTTTAGGTTTTCCTTTTGTTGGGTGCGGTTATGTGTCGGGGAGATAATTTCGTCTTTCTCCGTGTGCAGATATCTCGTTACTAAGTTGTTATGAAGAAATTCGACAAGATGTTACCTGAACAAAATTTTGCCTCATCGAAGGATGCTCATAGTTCCAAACCAAACACGGATGATGAATTCTTTGCTAGACCCCTCGCCCCTGCTCGGAAGAATCACCCAGGTTTCGTGCCAATTTTTTTAACCGGTGGTGAAGATGAAAAGAAGACACGTTCGGTTCTCCCAGAGAACACCATACGGTTCTATCTTCATAAAGGGGTATATTCTTCTTCCAACATTGATTTCAGGATGTGTCAAAGCCCATTGCGTTCTTTTGATAGATGGGTTGAGTTCATGGTGAGTAGGGAGCACATAAATACCAACTTGACTCGAGCGCAGATTATTGATGCCGTCAGAGCTTCAGAAATCTCCAGTTAGAAGGATATCCCGGGCTTGGTTGCTTTCATCTCCGGATGGTGTTCGGACACCCATACGATCATATGTAGATGGGGTGAAATAACTTTCTCCTTGGAGAGTGTGGATCTCTTCTTTGAATCTTCCCGTGAAGGAATCTTAATATCCGATTGTCGAAGGTGAGGAGAAGATGCGGGAAGACCTTGCCGCTAAGTTGGGAGATTACGCTCGAAAAGACTCCACTTCGAAGTCGAAGGATTACTGTCCGGAAATAGGATGAAAGGTGCTTTTACAGTGGTGGATATCTCAATGGTTTCCTGGACGAGCCGAACCTAAACGAAAAAGCAAATGATCTTCATGTTGCGGCATTTTTGGCTCTCTGGTTGTCTAGAGACATTTTTGATGATGGTTCTGGCAAGAAGGAAATAAGACCAGAGTTGCTAGTGATTACTGTGAAGTTAGCAAAAGGTGAAGTTCTTCCCATTGGCAAGCTATTCCTTGGTTCCCTGTATGTGCATCTGATAGGGTGTAGAATACATCCTATTTACTATCTATTGTTTATGCTTTCTTTGCTATTTTTCTTGTAAATTATGTATTTTACGCTTGTTTTGAGTTTTATAGCTACTTTGGAGTCACACGGAGGAAAAGAAGAAGAAATCACCCAATTTGAGCCAAAAGGGCAAAAAGGTCATTTTACAGGAGATTGATATATGGAGCCCAGCCTAGGTTAATGGGGCAACTCTTCTTGGATGAGTACTAAATACAGACCAGACAAGGTTAAGGGGTTACCATCTAGGTGCACCTTGTCTTAGTCTTTGGGGTGTTAAAATCCCACCCAAATCATTACAACCCTAAAATTGAGAAGAATTGTTCTTTCTCAATCATTTTCCCCTGAACTGAGATCGAGAGAAGAAAACTTGAACAACTACTGACAATAAAATAAAGAAATTGGGAGAAGAAATCGAGAGCCGAGAGAAATCGAGTAGAAACCAGTTCATGGTTGTATGAAACTTATATAAATTGATTCATGGTCGAAATAGCAAACACGGGAATTAGAGTCTGTTGAATCGAGATCGATTGGGAATGATGGATGAAGTTGGTGTTGATGCCTCAGAGATGAAGAACAGGTGTTGCTATCGATGGTTCAGATGAATAGAATGAAGCAGAGAAGTAACATGGGTTGATTTGCTGCTATAAAGGGCTAGATCAAATTTGAACACAGAACAGATCGAGAGTTGCTGCTATCGAATTTCAAGACTCATAAAGAGAATGGGTTTTTGAATTCGTGATGCTGTGAAGAAGAAATGGAATTAAGGGTTGATTCAAGATTGAATCTGGCGGCGAGAGAGGAAGAAATTGAGTTGAAATTTGAGGTTGTATTTGGTGAGACAAGATCTGTGAATCGAGATGATGGGTTCTGCTAATCGATTGAAGAACATAGAGAAGAAATGGAAGTGGTGTTGTTGGTGGCAGGGCCGCTGGTTGAAATCAAAGCAGTATGAAGGTTCAGAAAGAATAGCTGGTGGGTCTGTGACAAATTGCAGGAGGTAGTGTTAGTGTAATGAACAAATGCAGCTGCAGGTGGTGTCAGGTGGTGCTGCAGACAAGACAGGGAGATGGGAATGATGAATTAAGCTTGTTCTTGAGCTATAATTCTACACAGAAGTGTTTGATGCAATGAATAGCTGGGAGTGTGACTGGACTGGATTGAAGCTTCATTAGATGTATGCTAGGTTTCTTAACATATGAAAACAGAGACGGTTTTGGTTCTGTCAAAGAAATTCATGGGTTTGGCTGAAATTGTAGGGAGTTAGGATCGAGATGGAGATGGATGAATTGGGAATTGGTGTTTTAGTGTTGTTGGTTGCCACAACTTTGATTGAGAGTTAGGTTTGGGAGATTGTCATGGGTTTGTTGTTGGTGTATCACAGTGAAGTTGGACTGCAGCTTTAGGAATCAATTGAGAGATCTTGAGATGCAATTGCTAGGTTGCAAAGCAGCTGGAGGTGAATAATGGTAGATGGCTAGGGGCTCGACCAAGATGACATGGTAGTGGTGGTGTTATGAGTCATGCACTTTCCGGTAGTACAAGAACCGAGCCAAGGTGAAGTCGAAGCGGATGGACATTGCGGGAAGGCGAGAACAGTGTCCGAAGTCTTTGGAGATGTGTTTCGAGCAATGAGAAAAGGTCAAGTCATGGTGGATTATGTGGAGCTGAAATGGTTGTGTATGTGAGACTCCAGATGTGAATGAGTGTTGTGCAGCGTTATCAAATGGTTGGCTAGTGTTAGTCTGGGTGTGTGGTGCTAATGCTGCCAGGGGTTTAAGGGTCGTTGTTGCAGGATTTGATATGTCGATGAACAAGTAGTGGTTATAATGCATAATGAGCTGAGTTGCAACAAAGGCTAAATTGGCTGGTGGTTATATGAGGAGTTGTGTTTGAGCTCAAAGCAGAAATGGTTGTCTGAGATGAAATTTGGTGGCTCTGCACTTGAACTAAGGTTAGATGGTGGAGATATTTCATTGCAGTCTTGAGATTACAGGTGACCCGAATGTGTTGAGAATGAAGAAATGGCCAAGGAGTGGTGATGCACAATGATTGTGCTGCACAAGTTCTGGCCTATGCAATGGCCTGGCCTGGCCAATTTGACTCTTCTGACTCGGTGCTGACTGGGTTGACCCTGACTCACTCTAACTCGGTGCTTGACCGAGTTGACCCGCCGAGCTGACTAGTTGACCGATCCGACCCGTTGACCGGTGACCGGGTGGACTTTGCCGGTCACCTGAGGCGTTTTCCGGTGACTTTTCCGGCCGGATTCCGGCCATAATACCAGCTTTCCGGCGAGCCAAAAATTCCAGAATTTTCTGTGGACTCCTCTCATGGGTGTGAAGACTTGGACTAGGAATTGGATGGAGAATTGGGCTCAAATTTGGAAAGAGAAGATGGAAGAGTTGAGAAAGGCTTGGATTTGGAAATTGAATTGCTAAAGGAAAAGGATTCTATTCCTTGGAAGATTTGGAGAGTATTGAAGCCTATAAATAGATAAGTTTTATATATCTTTTTACACACCTCTTTACACACACAACACTTGTGTTTTTGCTAGCTTTTGAAAATTCTTCTTTTTAATTATTTGTGTGAACTTGAAAATTCTCCTTTTAATTATTATTTGTGTGAATTTCAGAAACATGAGTAGCTAATTTTCTTATTGATTGAGGATGAATTCCTAGTTCTTAATATATGATTTGAGTTTTGTTTCAATTCTATCTTGAGATTTTTCACATGATTATCATTTGTTTTTACTAATAGGAATGTTTATTCATTCATGATTGATTGATAGATTGTTTAGAGTGCACGCTAAATTGATTTGTTAGTTTAATCTAAATCTAGTATAAGTTAGGGAATAAGTAATCTTTCTCGACACTTTACACAAGTAGAAAACATGAGACCTTGCGGAGGGATTCCGTGGAGCGATTGTGTGTAAAAACAACGCTAGAAAGTGGACCAAGCGAACCGAGTTTAACTACTAGTACTAAACCTAAATTCATAGATCTTAATGCATTCGGGAATTACATCTTGTAAGCGAACCTCAAGGTGGTTCTTTTGAATAGAATCCGATAACTAAGCGGACTTGTTACTCGGTGAAATAAGGGATTTTGGGGCTAGCTAAGCGGACCTGCTATCCTACGGTTGGTGATAATCTGTGACTAATAACAAGTAGAAAAGAACATAACTTTAATCATTGTTTTGCAACGAAGAATGATTCCTTGATCTTGTCTCTCTTATTGCTTTCAACTTTATCTTTTAATTGCTTTGTTTATTTTCTTTTGCTTTTTACACCCCCTTTTGTGACAATTTTTACAACTAGAATCTCTTGCTCCTCGTGGGAACGAACTTGACTTCCATTATATTATTTTTAATTGAGTGGAAATAAGATATTAATTTGATTGCACCTACGACACGCATCAAATTTTGGCGCCGTTGCCGGGGAGCAGCGGACGATTTTAGTTGTTTTTATTTTTCTTTTTGCTATATTCTTGCTTTGTTAGATTCTATATCGTATCTAACTTAGTTTTTGAGAATCTTGTTTCAGGTGTAATCCTTTGGTGAA
Organism: Papaver armeniacum; assembly: GCA_023531295.1. Classification (NCBI taxonomy): domain Eukaryota; kingdom Viridiplantae; phylum Streptophyta; class Magnoliopsida; order Ranunculales; family Papaveraceae; genus Papaver; species Papaver armeniacum. The sequence continues at coordinate 184,063 of JAJJWW010014947.1, read as the reverse complement.
TGCTTAAGAAGGGCAAACCAAGTCCAATACGTCTTCGATCCGGCACTCAACTAAAGGATTTCATTCGAGCGGTTAACACTCCACTTCCTCCTTCTTCATCAAGTGATTTCACAGATTCGGACAAAGAGGAAGAAACGATGGCTGATCGTACACTCAAGGACCTAGCTTCTCACAGGCTTGATACACAACAATGGTGTATCCAAACTAACTCAACCTTCGAGATCAAGCCAGGGTTGATTAGAGAGTTACCAAAGTTCCATGTCATGGTGAATGAGGACCCAAACAAACATCTTATGGACTTCTATACCATAGTTATGGCTATGCTTCCACCTGGAGACCAATGCGGATGGAGCAATCTTTGAAAGCTTTCCCGTTTTCTTTGGCGGGCAATGCTAAGGAATGGTTATATTATTTTCCTTCCGGAAGTATCACAACATGGAATGGTATGAAGAAACTTTTCCTCGAGAGATATTTTCCCGCATCCAAAGCTACTCAAATTCGCAAGGAGATTTGTGGATTGAAACAACATGTGGGAGAGTCGTTGTATGAATGTTGGGAGCAATACAAGAGGTTGGTGGCAAGCTGTCCACACCATCAATTTAGTAACGTTATGATTCTCCAATACTTCTACGAAGATCTCAACCCAAGTGATAGGTCTCTTCTTGACGCCGCGGGTGGTGGTGCATTAGTGAACAAGACGGTGACCCAAGCTACCGAGTTGATTGAAAGTATGGCTGCGAACTCGCAACAATTCTACACAAGAGATGAACCCATGGTTAGGCGAGTGCATGAAGTTAGTGATTCATCATCACATCTTGATCAAAGGATGAGTAACATGGAGATAATGATGCAAAGGATGGCCGCGGTAATTATTCCGGATGGTGAGACCGAACAAGTAAATGCTTTATATCCAAATCAAAGGCCAAGGTACGATCCATACTCCAATACCTATAATCCCGGTTGGAAGGATCATCCCAACTTTAGTTATGCAAATAAGCAAGCGGCGGCTCCTAATCCATATGCGCAACAAGGTGGTTTCCAACAATCACGCTTTCAACCTCAACAACAAGGTGGTTCTCAACAATTCCAACCACAACAAGTCAAGGAGCGTGATTCTTTGAATGATGACAAGCTCAATGCGTTAATGCAAGGTATGCAAGGTCTTACTTTTATGTTCCAACAAAGCCAACAAAAGACCGATTCGGCCATCAAGGATTTACAAACTCAAATGGGACAATTGGCGACCGATGTGAACTTATTGAAATCTCAAGCATCCACAAAACTTCCTTCACAACCATTTGTGAATCCAAGAGAGAATGTTAATGCGGTTACCTTACGAAGTGGAAGACAAGTTGAGGGTCCAAGTCATCATGAAGAAGCTAGTGAAGAGGTAGTCAAAGACAAGGAGGAAGCCGCACCAAAAAAGAATTCAACACCAACCGACCAATCCAAGGAACCGGTTCCTACTTTCACTACTCCACCTCCTTTTCCTAGTCGTTTAGCTAAATCCAAGAAAGAAGCTCAAGACAAGGCACTCATGGATATTTTCAAGAAGGTCGAAATCAACATCCCATTTATCGAGGCCATCAAGACAATGCCACGGTATGCGAAGTTCATGAAGGAATTATGCACAAAGAAGGATAGGTTGCTTGATAATGAAATTACTAAAGTTGGTGAGAGTGCATCGGCTATGCTATTGAAGAAGATGCCTACAAAGTGCACGGATCCCGGTGGTTTCACGGTGCCAATTACTATTGGTAAGCAAAGGTTTGAACATGCTTTACTTGACTTGGGTGCTTCCATTAGTGTGATGTCGGCCGATATATATGACTCCTTGAATCTTGGACCTTTGAAAGAGACGAGAGTTATTATCCAATTAGCGAACAAGTCTAACATATATCCAAAGGGGCTTGTAGAAGACGTGCTAGTGCAAGTAAATGAGCTTATTTTTCCGGTGGACTTCTTCGTGGTGGATATGGACAACAATGAGAACCGATCATCTACTTCTTTACTTCTTGGGAGGCCGTTTATGAAGACCGCAAAGACGAAGATTGATGTTGATAAGGGTACACTCACTATGGAGTTCGACAAGGAGATAATACACTTTAACATATTTGAAGCCATGCGCTACCCAAGTGATGTGCATTCCGTTTACTCCATTGATGTGGTTGATTCATTAGCACAACAAATGGTGGAATTGAACCAAGAGGATGAACTTGATGTGGTGTTGCAAAAGAGCATTGAATTGGACATCCACGGCTTGTCTAACTTGGATGTTGAAATCTCCAAGGAATTGGTGGAGATGTGTGGGGCCTTGGCGACATTGCAAGAAGCTAAAAAGGGTAATGTTTCTTATATTTCTTTACCCGTGAATGATGAAATACTTGTACCATCTATTGTGGAGGCACCCAAGCTAGAATTGAAGCCACATCCGGATCATTTGAAGTATGCTTTCTTGGGAGATGGAGATGAGCTTCCGGTGATTATTGCAAAGAACCTCACACCGGTACAAGAAGACCGTTTGCTTAGAGTCTTGAGAGAGCACAAAACGGCTATTGGGTGGACAATTGCGGACATCAAAGGCATTATTCCATCCATGTGCATGCATAGGATTCTAATGGAAGAGAACGTGAAGCCGGTACGTGATGCTCAACGTAGGCTTAATCCTCCCATGATGGAGGTTGTGAAGAAAGAGATACTCAAATTGTTAAGTGTGGGGGTAATCTACCCAATTTCCGATAGCAAATGGGTTAGTCCGGTACAAGTGGTACCAAAGAAGTCCAGAGTCACGGTTGTTCGAAATCAAGACGATGAACTTGTTCCTACAAGAGTTCAAACCGGTTGGAGAGTGTGCATTGACTATAGAAAGCTTAATTCCGCAACCCGAAAGGATCACTTTCCTTTGCCTTTCATTGATCAAATGTTGGAGCGGTTAGCGGGGCATTCTTATTATTGCTTCTTGGATGGTTATTCGGGATACAACCAAATTGTTATTGCACCGGAGGACCAAGAGAAGACCACTTTCACTTGTCCGTTTGGAACGTTTGCATATAGACGGATGCCGTTTGGCCTTTGCAATGCGCCCGGCTACTTTCCAAAGATGCATGGTAAGTATATTCTCGGATTATGTGGAGCGCATCATCGAGGTATTTATGGATGACTTTAGTGTTTATGGCAATTCTTTTGATGGTTGTTTAAACAACCTTGAACTAGTTCTTAAACGATGCATAGACACAAACCTTGTCCTTAATTGGGAGAAATGTCACTTTATGGTAAACCACGGCATAGTACTTGGTCACATTGTGTCCTCTCGAGGGCTCGAAGTGGACAAGTCAAAGATAGACTTAATAAGAAACTTACAATATCCCACTTTGGTGAGGGAGATACGTTCTTTTCTTGGCCATGCAGGTTTCTATAGGCGGTTTATCAAGGATTTCTCCAAAATCTCCATGCCGATGTGCAAGTTATTACAAAAGGAGATACTTTTCGACTTCAACAAGGAATGCAAGGATGCTTTTGACAAATTGAAAGAAATGTTGACAAGTGCGCCAATTATCAAATCACCGGATTGGAATCTTCCATTTGAATTGATGTGTGATGCTAGTGATTATGCGGTTGGAGCCGTTTTGGGTCAAAGAGTGGACAAGTTGTCCCATGTTATCTATTATGCATCTAGGACCCTTAATGATGCACAAATCAATTATTCTACCACGGAAAAGGAGTTGTTGGCTATAGTTTTTGCATTGGAAAAATTTCGATCATACTTGGTGGGTACAAAGGTTATTGTGTATTCCGATCATGCCGCACTAAGACACTTAATAAAGAAGAAAGAAGCTAAGCCAAGATTAATCCGGTGGATCCTATTGTTACAAGAGTTCGACATAGAAATTCGTGATAAGAGGGTGTGGAGAATACCGTTGCGGATCATCTTAGTAGACTTGTTATGTCTCAAGAGGAACTTCCATTACATGACCGCTTCCGGATGAACAACTTTTCTCCATGGAAGAATAAACACCTTGGTACGCGGATATAGTGAATTACTTGGTGACAAGGAAAGTACCTAGTACAATGTCTAATTTCCAAAAGATGAAACTTAAGAAGGTAGCTAAGCAATATGTGTGGGATGAACCATACTTATGGAAATATGGCGTTGATCAAATAATGCGAAGGTGCGTACCTAACTCCGAATTTCAATCCATCCTCTCCTTTTGCCACACTTTTGCTTGTGGTGGCCACTTTGGTTCTAAACGCACCGCTCTCAAAGTTCTCGAGAGTGGATTTTATTGGCCCACCTTGTTTGAAGATTCATATGTTTTTTGTAAATCGTGTGATAGATGTCAACGAACGGGCAATCTAGGTGCTCGAAATCAAATGCCACTCACACCAATTCTCGCCGTTGAGATTTTTGATTTTTGATTTTATGGGCCCTTTCGATTTTATGGGCCCTTTATATACTTCTTGCCGTAGATTATGTTTGAAATGGGTGGAAGCTAGAGCCACCAAAACTAATGACTCTCAAGTTGTTTGTGATTTTGTAAGGGAAAACATATTCAATAGGCATGGTACACCAAGAGTGGTGATAAGCGATGGAGGCTCGCATTTCAAGAAGGCTTTCCACGCTCTCCTCAAGAAGTACAACATAACACACAAAATTGGTACGCCTTATCATCCGCAAACTAGTGGACAAGCGAAAATTTCAAATCGTGAGATCAAGTCCATTCTTGAGAAAACGGTGAATACCACAAGGAAAGATTGGAGCTTTAGGCTCAATGATGCACTTTGGGCGTATAGAACGGCATATAAGACACCGATTGGTATGTCTCCATATCGGTTGGTTTATGGCAAGGCTTGTCATCTTCCGGTTGAACTTGAACATAAGGCTTATTGGGCGATAAAGAAATTCAACATGGAGTATGATGAAGCGGGTAAACAAAGGAAGTTACAACTAAATGAGCTAGAGGAGATACGTAATGATGCTTACGAGAGTGCCCGGATTTACAAGGAAAAGACCAAGCTTTTTCATGATAAGATGATTTCTCGGAAAAGTTTTGTTGTGGGGCAAAAAGTTCTTTTATTTAATACTCGTTTACGTTTATTTCCGGGTAAGCTTAAGTCCCGTTGGGTGGGACCATTTGTTGTTACTAATGTTTATGCTCATGGTGCAGTTGAAATTGTTAGTGACAAAATAGGACAACATTTGAAAGTCAATGGCCATAGGTTAAAGCCATATTATGAAAACTTTCCAACGGAGCATGTGGACGTAATTGGACTTCAAGATGCACTCCCTCCGGAGGAGTAATGTGCCGCAAGAGCTAAGTCGGGCCGTCGACTTTAAAACAAGCGCTTAATGGGAGGCAACCCATAGGTTTTGTATTTCTTATCCTTTTGCTTTTTGTTATTTCTTTTTCTTGTTCCATAACATGTTAAAATTTCCCACCTTGACTTTATTAGGACGATTCAATTACATTGAGGACAATGTAAGGTTTAAGTGTGGGGGAGTGGTTAAGCATGTATTTAAAAAAATTTACAAAAAAAAAAAAAAAAAATTTTAAAAAAAAAAAAAAAAAAAGTTTTACATAAAAACTCCAACTTTTAGAGATTTTAGAGTCACTAGCATACTTCTAGGTATGTTTACATAGAGCTTTTGACCGACATAATTGAACTTGGAAATGTTAGAAAACTACATTCGGATTTCTTGCTTGTTAGAGTGTTAAATAATGGATTTAATCATGCCGGTGATGCGAATTTGGTGCAGGGAGAAATGCATTATTAGAGTTGCTGATCAATCATTAGTGGAGACTACCCGTATTCATATCATGTGAGGCACCGACCAGAAATTTCCATATACTAAAGAGCTTCTTTTGAGTGTGTGTCACCGTACGTTAATTCCGGGTTGAATGGTGAGCTACCCAACCTCCCACCAATAGAAGCACTACTCTTTGATCTCTTGAGTGATAATTTTGTCAATCATGAGGGTGACGTCTATAGATGAAAGCTTCCTTCTTGTAGTTCGATTTGCAGTTAGCACCATTCTCTCTCTCGACAACAACGGATCCATAGAAACACTCTCATCATCAACAAGGAGCGACATCAAAATCTACAAGGAAAGTTGGAAAAGTTCAAGGTTTACAAGCAACGGAACGAGAAAAAGAGCAAATTTCAAACTCAAGTAAAGCAACATACAAATGAGCGGATTTTACATATATGTTGAGGACTTACAATACAATGAGGTAATTTTATATTCAAGTATGAAGACTTATTCATAAAAGCGAAGAAAATTAAAAGGTGAGAATTTTTGAAGTTTATGATTTCAAGATGATACAAGTTGTGAAGAATCAAGCGGTAAAATACTTCTCCCACGGCCATGGTTTATTTTGTATTTTATTTCTCTTGTTAATTTCAAAAAAAAAAAAAAAAAAAAAAAAAAAAAAAGAGAAATATTTGTTTTGTTAATAAGCCGTGGGGAAGGAAAATCTATAAGGAAGTTTCAACCGACAAGGATTTAAGGTAAAAAGAGTTACAAATTGTTAAGGATTTATGAAATTCGAGAATTTATTACCAATAGTTGAAGCCGAAGATGGAAGAAGATCAAGACGAGGAGCGGAAGACGTTTCTATTGGATGCCGTGAGAGTGGTGTTATCATAATTGGCGATCGGATGTGAAGGTGAGTAAGTAATCTCATCCTCGATAATAATGGTTGATTTCCTTTCGTAGAGATCGTCAGAAAAATGGTTTTTCAAAATGTTAAAAGATGTGGGTTTTTAAAAATATTTCGGAAGTTGTCCTTCCCACCATTCAACGTGTTGCATGAATTCTCTCTTCATTCCTACCTGCACACATGTGAGACCCATAAAAAAGCCGTCTTTTTGAGTGCAATTATCATAAAATCCTTTTTGGTGAGGCCCGAAGTCGGGCGAAATGCTTATTGATCGTTTCTCAAACAAGCGTTCTCTTATTATGGTGTGGTTATTTCTCACTCAACATTTAAGAATGAGAATATATTCTTTAGTATTTCTAACTTCTTATTACTAGAATGCAGAAACTCTATGTCCTCATAACTCTTTGGATGCTTGTGACGCTTGAACGCTTTGAAGTTGTGAGTTTTTAGTTTAATTTGCTCGAGGACTAGCAAAGTCTAAGTGTGGGGGAATTTGATAGGGTGTAGAATACATCCTATTTACTATCTATTGTTTATGCTTTCTTTGCTATTTTTCTTGTAAATTATGTATTTTACGCTTGTTTTGAGTTTTATAGCTACTTTGGAGTCGCACGGAGGAAAAGAAGAAGAAATCACCCAATTTGAGCCAAAAGGGCAAAAAGGTCATTTTACAGGAGATTGATATATGGAGCCCAGCCTAGGTTAAGGGGCAACTCTTCTTGGAGGAGTACTAAATACAGACCAGACAAGGTTAAGGGGTTACCATCTGGGTGCACCTTGTCTTAGTGCTGGGGTGTTAAAATCCCACCCAAATCATTACAACCCTAAAATTGAGAAGAATTGTTCTTTCTCAATCATTTTCCCCTGAACTGAGATCGAGAGAAGAAAACTTGAACAACGGCTGCGTCTGAAATAAAGAAATTGGGAGAAGAAATCGAGAGCCAGAGAGAAATCGAGTAGAAACCAGTTCATGGTTGTATGAAACTTATATAAATTGATTCATGGTCGAAATAGCAAACACGGGAATTAGAGTCTGTTGAATCGAGATCGATTGGGAATGATGGATGAAGTTGGTGTTGATGCCTCAGAGATGAAGAACAGGTGTTGCTATCGATGGTTCAGATGAATAGAATGAAGCAGAGAAGTAACAGGGGTTGATTTGCTGCTATAAAGGGCTAGATCAAATTTGAACACAGAACAGATCGAGAGTTGCTGCTATCGAATTTCAAGACTCAGAAAGAGAATGGGTTTTTGAATTCGTGATGCTGTGAAGAAGAAATGGAATTAAGGGTTGATTCAAGATTGAATCTGGCAGCGAGAGAGGAAGAAATTGAGTTGAAATTTGAGGTTGTATTTGGTGAGATAAGATCTGTGAATCGAGATGATGGGTTCTGCTAATCGATTGAAGAACATAGAGAAGAAATGGAAGTGGTGTTGTTGGTGGCAGGGCTGCTGGTTGAAATCAAAGCAGTATGAAGGTTCAGAAAGAATAGCTGGTGGGTCTGTGACAAATTGCAGGAGGTAGTGTTAGTGTAATGAACTAATGCAGATGCAGGTGGTGTCAGGTGGTGCTGCAGACAAGACAGGGAGATGGGAATGATGAATTAAGCTTGTTCTTGAGCTATAATTCTACACAGAAGTGTTTGATGCAATGAATATCTGGGAGTGTGACTGGACTGGATTGAAGCTTCATTAGATGTATGCTAGGTTTCTTAACAGATGAAAACAGAGACGGTTTTGGTTCTGTCAAAGAAATTCATGGGTTTGGCTAAAATTGTAGGGAGTTAGGATCGAGATGGAGATGGATGAATTGGGAATTGGTGTTTTAGTGCTGTTGGTTGCCACAACTGTGATTGAGAGTTAGGTTTGGGAGATTTTCATGGGTTTGTTGTTGGTGTATCACAGTGAAGTTGGACTGCAGCTTTAGGAATCAATTGAGAGATCTTGAGATGCAATTGCTAGGTTGCAAAGCAGCTGGAGGTGAATAATGGTAGATGGCTAGGGGCTCGACTGAAGATGACATGGTAGTGGTGGTGTTATGAGTCATGCACTTTCTCGGTAGTACAAGAACCGAGCCAAGGTGAAGTCAGAGCGGATGGACATTGCGGGGAAGGCGAGAAACAGTGCTGAAGTCTTTGGAGATGTGTTTCAGGCAATGAGCAAAGGCTGTGTCATGGTGGATTATGTGGAGCTGAAATGGTTGTGTATGTGAGACTCCAGATGTGAATGAGTGTTGTGCAGCGTTATCAAATGGTTGGCTAGTGTTAGTCTGGGTGTGTGGTGCTGTTGCTGCCAGGGGTTTAAGGGTCGTTGTTGCAGGATTTGATATGTCGATGAACAAGTAGTGGTTATAATGCGGGGAATGAGCTAAGTTGCAGAAGAAAGGCTAAATTGGTGGTGGTTATATGAGGAGTTGTGTTTGAGCTCAAAGCGAGAAATGGGTGTCTGAGATGAAATTTGGTGGCTCTGGTACTGAACTAAGGTTAGATGGTGGAGATATTTCATTGCAGTCTTGAGATTACAGGTGACTGAATGTGTTGAGAATGAAGAAATGGCCAAGGAGTGGTGATGCACAATGATTGTGCTGCACAAGTTCTGGCCTATGCAATGGCCTGGCCTGGCCAATTTAACTCAGCTCATTCAGTGATTGACTCACACTCTGACTCGGTGCTGACTGGGTTGACCATGACTCACTCTAACTCGGTGCTTGACCGAGTTGACCCACCGAGCTGACTAGTTGACCGATCCGACCCGTTGACCGCTGACCGGGTTGACTTTGCCGGTCACCTGAGGCGTTTTCCTGCGACTTTTCCGGCCGGATTCCGGTCATAATACCAGTTTTCCGTCGAGCCAAAAAATCCAGAATTTTCTGTGGACTCCTCTCATGGGTGTGAAGACTTGGATTAGGAATTGGATGGAGAATTGGGCTCAAATTTGGAAAGAGAAGATGGAAGAGTTGAGAAAGGCTTGGATTTGGAAATTGAATTGCTAAAGGAAAAGGATTCTATTCCTTGGAAGATTTGGAGAGTATTGAAGCCTATAAATAGAGAAGTTTTATATATCTTTTTACACACCTCTTTACACACACAACACTTGTGTTTTTGCTAGCTTTTGAAAATTCTTCTTTTTAATTATTTGTGTGAACTTGAAAATTCTCCTTTTAATTATTATTTGTGTGAATTTCAAAAACATGAGTAGCTAATTTTCTTATTGATTGAGGATGAATTCCTAGTTCTTAATATATGATTTGAGTTTTGTTTCAATTCTATCTTGAGATTTTTCACATGATTATCGTTTGTTTTTACTAATAGGAATGTTTATTCATTCATGATAGATTGTTTAGAGTGCACGCTAAATTGATTTTTTAGTTTAATCTAAATCTAGTATAAGTTAGGGAATAAGTAATCGTTCTCGACACTTTACACAAGTAGAAAACACGAGACCTTGTGGAGGGATTCCGTGGAGCGATTGTGTGTAAAAACAACGCTAGAAAGTGGACCAAGCGAACCGAGTTTAACTACTAGTACTAAACCTAAATTCATAGATCTTAATGCATTCGGGAATTATATCTTGTAAGCGAACCTCAAGGTGGTTCTTTTGAATAGAATCTGATAACTAAGCGGACTTGTTACTCAGTGAAATAAGGGATTTTGGGGGCTAGCTAAGCGGACCTGCTATCCTACGGTTGGTGATAATCTGTGACTAATAACAAGTAGAAAAGAACATAACTTTAATCATTGTTTTGCAACGAAGAATGATTCCTTGATCTTGTCTCTCTTATTGCTTTCAACTTTATCTTTTAATTGCTTTGTTTATTTTCTTTTGCTTTTTACACCCCCCTTTTGTGACAATTTTTACAACTAGAATCTCTTGCTCCTCGTGGGAACGAACTTGACTTCCATTATATTATTTTTAATTGAGTGGAAATAAGATATTAATTTGATTGCACCTACGACACGCATCAGCATCTGGATCACCTAGTTGCGAACATGCGAGTTTCGAATGGTTTCATGAAAGTGGATTCATATGTGCACGATGCTTTTCTGCAAGCCTGGCTATGGGAGCACTTTGAGAAGTATGCTCTGAAACCGTTGCCTTCGATTCCCGCGAGTTGGGGCGGCTCCCGAATTCTTCGATGGGTGAACAAACGTCCAAGAGTTGGCATGAGCTTGGTTAGTTTTCTCGATAAGTCGCATGAAATCGGTTTTCGCCCATGGGAGCGGTCCATAGGTCGGTGACTCAAATTGACACCTTTGCTTCTCGCTCCGATCATGTCTTTATCTTCTCGACGGTAACTTGAGTGTTGGTGAAAAATTGTTTATTCAAAGCCGCATGTCCTAAGAATATGCCGTCTTTCTTTCATGGGGTCTTTCCAGAATAGCTGCTTACAATATTGACCGTCTTTCGTCACATGGTTTTCGATCAATGGGTGCCTCTTGCTTACCAGGCTTGTGGTTCCTAAGGATTCATTGCATGCCGCCTCAATGCCGGTGCGCTTGAGCCGGGTATCCGCCTTCCCTTCTTTCAGACGGGAAGAGTAACTTCGACGACTTTTGGCTATAATGAGTTCTGGTACGATGAGTTCACTATGATCCAAGATTTTGTAAATAACGTGGTGGAGAATATTCGTTGTAAACCTTCCCCAACAGTTTTGAAGAAGTATCCAATGTTGAGAGATCCCAAGCGAAAGTTGCTTGGCAACTCGGAAAGTCCCCAGGCAAAGGAACATAAAACGAAGAATCGTGCTGGCGGGTTCCGGGCGGTTTCAAAAGATCCTCCCGACTCTCTGTCTTTCGATTCTTCCAATAACCGGTATGTGTCGCCTCCTTGTTGGTTTGTCTCGAAACACGTGAATTTCTGCTAAAACATGTGTCTTGTTTCTTCCAGGGCTTCTAGTGTTAATGCCTTCGCTGCCTTGCACGTTGCCCGAGACGGCAATTTCTTCGAAGAATTCGGTGGCACCGAGCCTTCTCATAGCGGTGATGAGTCAGATAAAGAAGAAAGTTCGACACGTGAGACTGATTCCTCTGGCAAAGACTTGGTTCTTTTTCGGGAAGTGGTTCGGTGAGTTTCGCGCTTTTTTTTTCTTCTTTGAAAAATGTCTAAATCAAGTTCGCAGGAGGAATCCGGTTCGGAGGACGATTCTGGGGTAGAGCCGCACGAAAACTTGCCTTTGGTGACCACCGCCGGTGACTTGGAGATGGGAGTTAGCCAATTGTCGGGCACAGATGTGGTTCAAACGGTGGATGATTCTCTGATGGTTGCTTCCGTAGACATGGAAGAAGACCCTTTGCGAGTCGTGAGGCCATTTGCAGGCGCCATTTTTGATCCCCCGTACTTGGTTCCTTATCCAGGTCATGTGCTGGTTGGCGGTTTCAGCGTGTTGTATAAGTATGAGGCGTTGTACACCAAAATCTGGGAGAAGTACGGACATATGGCCACAACCAAGAAGGTCACTAGTCGATTTACGCTGGTTAAGCGTGTGGAAGAGGCTTTATCTTCCATCGAGGATATGCGTGAGGTGACTGGCCACACTTGTTTCGAAGACGTTATTGCCGACCGGGAGCACCATCGCGACGTGTGCGTAGAAAAGGAGTTCAACGCTTCGTGGTTTGTCGAAGGCCTTGCTGAGATCCGTGAAGTCGAAAGATGCAAAGAATCGAAAGCCTTTCTGCAGAGGAGATTGCACGACGGAGGTAGAACTCGAATAGCTTTCCAAGATGATAACTATGAAGAGAGCGGCTCTTGAAGATGCAAAGTTGACTTTCTCTAAGAAGAGCAGACCTCTGTTGGATGATTTTCCTTAAATGTTTCTCTGTTAAACTTTCGTTTAGGTTTTTCTTCTTCTTTTTTTTTTTTGAGAAAACATACTGGATGTCTGGTTCAAAGTTCGACCGGTTTTGATAGACAACTAGTATCTTTTGAGGATATTGGATTATTTCTCGGGATGAATGGTTTTGATAATATAACTCGATTATGTTTTGTGAAAGGAATATTGCTTTTATGAAAGTGTGTGCTAGCAATAGGCACAAGACACGATAGTATGACGGTTTTATTAAGAACCTAAAAACAGATCGTATATCTTGCCCAGTCTAAATTTACTCACTCCATAGGTTTTTGCGAACACGCCCCTATCCATGTAAAAGGCGGCTTTGCTGGTAGCATCGCCAGCAAGTCCCCAATCGCTGGTAGCATCTTCAGCGAGTCCCCAGTTTTCTGGTATAGTTTTTACAACTGGTAACCGGGTTGTCTGGCAGTTGAGTTGGATTGAGTCGCCTTCCCCTATCATCTTGACATCTGGTTCGAGTAACGAGATCGACAGTCTGATATTGTAACCGATAAATCAATCCTCCCGCTGTGGTCGCCAATTGTTTATGGGTAAAAATCGTTTCCGATTTTTGGTAAATTCGGTAGGTGAGTGAGAAACTGGTTTAAACCCTAAACAAATGTGCTGCACGTGAGCACTTTCTAGATTCGAGAGATAAATCTGTACAAGTCCGGCCTAAACCAAGAAATGGCCGTTCCAGACTTGCTTCGGTCACAAAGTGGAGGAGAATGGTTGATTTGAGGAGGGAAGCAAAGAAAGGTGTTGAGACCGAATAGTGCAGGAGAGTAGTGTCTCGACTTGTATCATAAAGTGAAAGCTTAGGAAGCTTTCAAGAGATGAAAGCTTTTTGGAGAGCTTGTAAAGTTACCTTTTCTGAGAGTGTTGTATTTTTCTCCTGACCGAGACTTGTTGTCTGGTGGAAATAGGTAAGACCTATTTATACAAGTCGAGATTGAAACGTACCCTGGCCTCATGAAGGAAGAGAGTAAAGGGTAAAATAATGGGAGGAGGTGGTAACCGCATGGTGTTTATGGGTGAAAACGTTTTCACCATTATTTCCTCATTTATTTGACCGCTTTATTCCTATTCACGCTTTCTTAATGTGAGCGTAGTGTACGCTGCATGCTGTGACCGCCAAACCAAAACCCTAGAAAGCATCCCCTAGTTTGTGTTGATGTCTCGAGTGTTGGTTGCACCTTGAGTGCAAGTGGTGCTGCTAGTGGCGCGTGTGGCATGTGCCACTGGTATGTGCGGAATGCCTTTGTTGCGGGTTGCACCATGAGTGCAAGTGGCAATACCAGAGATGCTAGTGGCGTGTGTGGCATGTGCCAATGGCATATGCGGAATTCCTTGGTGGTAGGTTGTACGTTGAGTGCAAGTGGCAATGCCAGAGCTGCTAGTGGCGTGTGTGGCAAGTGCCAATGGCGTGTGCGGAATGCCTGGGTGGTAGGTTGCACGGTTTGCAAGTTAGGCTACCAGTGATGCATGTTGGCATGTGCCAATGGCATGCGTGGACAATTTGGGTCACGACCTGGTAGGAAAAGCTACCAGCGAGCGTGTTGGCATGTGCCAATGGCATGCGTGGCCAATTTGGGTCACGGCCTGGTAGGAAAAGCTAACAGCGAGCGTATTGTCATGTGCCAATGGCATGCGTGGCCAATTTGGGTCACGACACGGTAGGAAAAGCTACCCGAGCGGCGTGTTGGCATGTGTCAATGGCATGCGTGGCCAATTTGGGTCACGGCCTGGTAGGAAAAGCTACCAGCAAGCATGTTGGCATGTGCCAATGGCATGCGTGGCCAATTTGGGTCGCGTCCTGGTAGGAAAATCTACCAGCGAGCGTGTTGGCATGTGCCAATGGCATGCGTGGCCAATTTGGGTCGCGGCCTGGGAGGAAAAGCTACCAAGCCGCGTGTTGGCATGTGCCAATGGCATGCGTGGCCAATTTGGGTCACGGCTTGGTAGGAAAAGCTACCAATGGCGTGTTGGCATGTGCCAATGGCATGCGTGGCCAATTTGGGTCGTGTCCTGGTAGGAAAAGCTACCAGCGAGCGTGTTGGCATGTGTCAATGGCATGCGTGGCCAATTTGGGTCGCGTCCTGGTAGGAAAAGCTACCAGCGAGCGTGTTGGCATGTGTCAATGGCATGCGTGGCCAATTTGGGTCGCGTCCTGGTAGGAAAAGCTACCAGCGAGCGTGTTGGCATGTGCCAATGGCATGCGTGGCCAATTTGGGTCGCGTCCTGGTAGGAAAAAGCTACCAGCGAGCGTGTTGGCATGTGCCAATGGCATGCGTGGTCAATTTGGCCTAGGTTGCATGGTTTGCAAGCCTAGGCGCGGGCACCATTTTGGCATGGCGTGGATAGGGCCAAGGTAAGGGTGCTTGGCTTGGCGTGGCGTGACTAGCGTAGCTAGGGCCAAGGCAGAGTGCGTTTGGCATGGCGCGGCTAGCTCGGGCTAAGTGTGGCTGGCATGATTTGCCATTGGCACGGAGGTGCGGCTAGCATGGTTGGCATGATTTGGCGCGTTTGGTGTGACTAGCATAGCTAGGGCCAAGGCAGAGTGCGTTTGGCATGGCGCGGCTAGCTTGGGCTAAGTGTGGCTGGCATGATTTTCCATTGGCACGGAGGTGCGGCTAGCATGGTTGGCATGTTTTGGCGCGTTTTGGTGTGGCTGGCATGATTTTCCATTGGCATAGAGGTGCGGCTAGCATGGTTGGCATGCTTCGGCGCGTTTGGTATGGCTGGCATGATTTGCCATTGGCATAGAGGTGCGGCTAGCATTGTTGGGATGCTTCGGCGCGTTTGGTATGGCTGGCATGATTTGCCATTGGCATAGAGGTGCGGCTAGCATGGTTGGCATGCTTCGGCGCGTTTGGTATGGCTGGCATGATTTGCCATTGGCATAGAGGTGCGGCTAGCTTAGGCTAGGTGTGGCTGGCATGATTTGCCATTAGCACCGAGGTGCGGCTAGCATGGTTGGCATGCTTTGGCGCGTTTGGTGTGACTAGCATAGCTAGGGCCAAGGCAGAGTGCGTTTGGCATGGCGCGGCTAGCTTGGGCTAGGTGTGGCTGGCATGATTTGCCATTGGCACAGAGGGGAATTAGGGTTTTGTTCGTTGTAACCCTAATTTGAAAAAAATACCCCCTATTAATTACTGACTACATGCATTAAATGTTCTAATAAATGTGTCATCGGTGACATTAGGTTATTTGGGATTTTACGATTTTACCCTTTGTTTAAAATCCACCATCAACACCACCTTAACCTTTTTGAAAGGAATTCATAGAACCATATCTATCAAAATGTTTAGACCATACTCTCTTTTCTATTGGTCTTGTCTTCTCTTTGAAAACTAACTTCTTTGAAGAGGATAAAATATTACATACCTCAGCGGTTTTTTGAACAAGTTTGAGCTTGTTTGCTAGCCGATTTGCTCTTCGTTGAAGTTTATTGACATGTCTCATCTTGTGTTTGTACTTGAAACACTTTGAGAGTTCATGACCTTTGAGTGAACAATAAGAGCATGTTAATGTATAAGATGATTCAGACGCCCGAGATGTGCAAGCTGCTAGACACAGAGTGGAACCTGAAAAATCAGACAGAGAGTTTCCAATAGAAAGGTCAGTTTTCGCTTCCAGATTGATTATGTCTCCTTCTGAAAGAATATCAAGATTGATGTATGTATTGCTACAATTATCAAAATCAATATCTTCACAAAGGAGCGCAACACTTGATTTTTCGTCTTCATTGGAATCATAATGATCATACATTTCATCAAGAGTTGCAGCAAGACCTTTGTTCCCAGTGTATTTTCTATGGTTTGGACACTCATTTGCAAAATGACCAAAACCTTTACACTTAAAGCACTGTGGCATATCCTCGTCATCAACCTCGTCAGCATCCCTGTTTTTAGCAGGAATGCGATTGTGAGGTTTAACTGATGACCTAGGTTTGTCTCTGGAAAACCGTTTACTTCTCTTCAATAAGAGATCTCTAAATTGTCCTGTGATCAAAGAGACTGACTTGTCAAGATCTTCATCTAATGAATCAGCCTCAGAAAGATCATCCTCGGAGACATAAACACTTTTACTTTTGTCAAGTAATTTAATGTTCTTTTGTGCTTTGAAGGCAACATCCTTTCTGATTTTGGATGTATGCTCATGATTAAAGATCTTTAGCTTTACAACCAGCATATTTCTGAAGAGAGCATCAAGGTTATTTCCTTCAACGATGGCATGCTTCTTAGAATCGTATCTAGATGGCAGCGATCTGAGAATTTTCATCACAATGTCCTTTTCAGGAATAGCCTTACCCAATGCAAAGGATGCATTAACAATTTCAGACACTTTGTGATTAAACTCATCAAATGAATCTTCATCTGCCATACGAAGATTTTCCCAATCGGAATTTAGGTTTTGAATCCTAGCTTCCTTTTCACTGGTATTCCCTTCAAATACGGTTTCCAAGATATCCCAAGCATCTTTAGACCGAGTGCGCGTAGTCACATGGTGCTGAAGATCTGGGGTAATGGCATGTATGATGGCATTCAAACCATTGGAGTTTTGCTTTTCAGCAAGTATCTCGGCAGCGTCATATGCACCAATATCCTTTGGAATGGTCGCATTTTGTGTTGCCACAACGGGAGCATCATAGCCATTAACTACATAAACCCATGATTGAAAATCACGCGCTTGAAGAAATGCACGCATATCAATTTTCCACCACAAGTAATTTGATCCATCGAAGACTGGTGGTATGTTTATAGAGATAACACTTTCTGTCCATATCAGATCGCTACAAACACAAACTTATGAGATCTTTAATGTGTTTGCCTGCTCTGATACCAATTGAAAATGCGAGGGTCTAACAACCACACCCAACAATTCGTTTGGCAATCTGAGAGGACTTACTCCAATATACTTTCTAGGGAATCAACTAGATAGTCAGACTCAATCTAGATAAAAGTATATCAAAGAGTTTAATATTTCTAACTCTTAAATCAATCTGCAATCAGCAAATAGAAATCTGAGAGCCCGATTGAATACAAAAGGAGTAACTTGAACGGTACCAAAGACCAATGTTCAAGTGTCAATCTATTTAAATCAACAACCCAAGGTCGGATATTCTAATTGATTGAACTTAACGCATAACCTGTGATATTTTAATTATATAACAAAATATAATGCGGAAAAAAAATAACATAGACACCAGAATTTTGTTAACGAGGAAAACCGCAAATGCAGAAAAACATCGGGACCTAGTCCAGTTTGAACACGACATTGTATTAAGCCGCTACAGACTCTAGCCTACTACCAATTAACTTCGGACTGGACTGTAGTTGAACCCTAATCAATCTCACATTGATTAAAGGTATAGTTACGTTCCTTACGTCTCAGATCCCAGCAGGATACTACGCACTTGATTCCCTTATTTGATCTCACCCACAACCAAGAGTTGCTACGACCCAAAGTCGAAGACTTGATAAACAAATCTGTCTCACACAGAAAAGTCTATAGATTGAATAAATCTGTCTCCCACATAAATACCCAAGAGTTTTTGTTCCGTCTTTTGATAAATCAAGGTGAACAGGAACCAATTGATAAACCAGACTTATATTCCCGAAGAACAGCCTAGTATTATGAATCACCCCACAATAATCTTAATCGACTAGCTAAATAAGATATTATGGAATCACAAACGATGAGACGAAGATGTTTGTGATTACTTTTATCTTGCCTATCGGAAAAATTATTCTCAAGTCAATTATTTCAATTGTACTCAATACGATAGAATCGGGCAAGATCAGAAGACGCAACTACAAAGAAAATAGTTGGGTCTGGCTTCACAATCCCAATGAAGTCTTTCAAGTCGTTAACCTACAGGGTCTCGACAGAAACCTAAGGTTAAAGGAGAATCAACTCTAGTTTATGCAACTAGTAACACACAGGAGGTGTGGGGATTAGTTTTCCCAGTTGCTAGAGTTCTCCTTTATATAGTTTTCAAATCATGGTTTGCAATCCAAGTTACCTTGGTAACAAAGCATTCAATATTCACCGTTAGATGAAAAACCTGATTCAACCAAGCTAATATCTTTCAACCGTTATATCGAACTTAGCTTATTACACACAAATGAAATGTACCCTCATTTAGGTTTATGTAACCGTACCCAAACGTGTACACCATGTTGGTTCAAAAATAGTTAACCGAGGTTAGCCATATGATTACTCTCATATCAACCTTAACCATAACTAGTTCAAATGACTCAAATGAAACTAGTTAAAGAGTTGTTCAATTGCTATATTCTCATAGAATTATACAAGAACACAATTGAACCAAAATCGATTTGATTCACTTGAATCAATCATGAACATTATAGCCACGGTTTGAAAAGATTGCATTCCTTATTATATAAATGTTTATGTTCATGTTCATAACCGATTTTAGAACTTTAACCTTCAAGTATGCAAACGTGTACGCATACTTGAAATACCCGGACTAAGATTGGGTTTCGCCAATACACAAACGGGTACGCGAACTTTCAATCCCAACTGAAATTCCCGGACATGAACACCATGTACGCCATGCACGCACGAAATGTCACATGACGCAAACGAATACGCATACTTAGGTTCCCGGATTTCTCAAACCAACAGGTACGCAAACGGGTGCGCCTACTATGGTTCCCGGACATGGATTACATATATGCAAGAGTGCACAACATGACATATCAATAAGCATTTCGCCTCGACTTCTGCCTCACCAAAAAGGATTTTATTGCACTCAAAAGACGTACTTTTATGGTTCTCACATGTGTGCATTTTTTTTTGTGTGGTTAAGACAAGAGAAATAATACAAAACAAAGTGAAATAAAACAAACCATGGCCGTGGGAAAAGTACTTTACCGCTTGATTCTTCACAACTTGTATCGTCTCGAAATCATAAACTTCAATAATTCTCACCTTTTGATTATTTTTTTGCTCTTGTAAATACGTCTTCTACTTGGATATAAAATTCCACTCCTTATATGTAAGTTTTCAACATGTATACAAAAATCTGCTCATTGTATGTTTCTTTACTTGGATTTGAAATTTGCTCTTCTTCTCGTTCTGTTGCTTGTAAACCTTGAACGTCTTCAACTTTCCTTGTAAATTTTGATGTCGCTCCTTGTTGTTGATGATGTTTCTATGGACCCGTTGTTGTTGAGAGAATGGTGCTAACTGAAAATCGAATTACAAGAAGGAGGCTTTCATCCATAGAAGTCACCCTCATGATTGACAAAATTAGCACTCAAAAGATCGAAAATAGTGCTTAAAATTGGTGTGAAATTGGGTAGCTCACCGCTCTAGCCGGAATTAACGTACGGTGACACACACTCATCAAAACAAAGCTTTTTTAGTCAGCTACAAAGAATTTTTGGTCGGTGCCTCACATGATATAAATACGGGTAGTCTCCACTAATGAATGATCAACAATTCTAATAATGCATTTCCCTCTGCACATCATTTGCCACCGGCATGATTAAATCCATTCTTTAACACTCTAACAAGTAAGAAATCCGAGCGTAGTTCCCTAACACTTCCAAGTTCAGTTATGTCGGTAAGAATTCTCTATGTAAACATACCTAGAAGTATGCTAGTGACTCTAAAATCTCTACAAGTTGGAGGTTTTAATGTAATTTTTTTTTTTTTTAAATATATGCTTAACCACTCCCCCACACTTAAACCTTACATTGTCCTCAATGTAATTGAATCCTCCTAGTAAAGTCAAGGTGGGAAATCCTAACATGATATAGAATAAGAAAAATAAATAACAAAATAAAAAGCAAAAGGATAAGAAATACAAAACATATGGGTTGCATCCCATTTAGCGCTTGTTTTAAAGTCGACGACCCGACTTAGCTCTTGTAAGATTCATTCCACATATACTAACAATCTGAAAATTTGGGGATCCACCCACAGTACCTGTTTGCACACAATAGCTTCATACAAATGTTAGCACACGAAAACAATAGTGATGTTATCGCTCGATAGAAATTTCTCCCACACTTATTCTTGTCCACACTCGGAAGTGTATAAAGAACATAGAATTTGGGAACTTCCATGTATTCCTCTTGTCAAACCTGCATAGTGTTAGAATCAAGTGTTTCCAATGGTGGATATCTAGAAATAAAATCATCCAAAAATACTTTCGAAGCACATATATTCAAACCAATAAGAGGTAAAGGAGAAGAATCAATATGCAAAGTGTTAGACAAACCTTGCACAATCTCTTCTTTTGAGGAATATCATCCTTAGAGAATTCATATGAATTACTTACCTCTTGTATATCGTGGTCCTCTATCAAATCCTGCAACCAGT
Organism: Papaver armeniacum; assembly: GCA_023531295.1. Lineage (NCBI taxonomy): Eukaryota > Viridiplantae > Streptophyta > Magnoliopsida > Ranunculales > Papaveraceae > Papaver > Papaver armeniacum. Next base: position 163,219 of record JAJJWW010014947.1, on the reverse strand, counting down.
CGTCGTTATTTTCTACCTTAACCAAAGTCTCCGCATCATTAAAATCATTGGAAAGTTCAATTGGGTCTTCCAAAAAATCAATCAATTTGGTTTCATCCTCTTGCATCATCTCTTTAACATTCTCATCATCGGAATCATGCCATTCACTGAAATGATTTTCGTCGGTATAGATTGTAAGATCTTTTTGTGAGGGTGTTACATCGTTTATAACAATAGGGAAGTCACACCCAATATCCTCCTTTTGAATAGGCGAAGGATCCTTATTATGATCCGGAGTTGGAATAACTTTATCCTTGTTACAAGGATTTTCAAAAGGTTCAAAATCATCATCGTAACCCATATAATAACGTTTTTCACGCTCCATTCTTAAAGCTCTTTTAGCTTCAAGAATTTCTTCATCTGATGCTAGGCCTTCATCGATCAATTGATAGAACCTTCTCTCAAGTTCCCTCAAACTAGGTTGCCTTATACCAAGGAGATCACGCATAGGTTTAGAAGCATAAGTATCCTCCCCTCCTAGTGATTGTTCACTTACATACCCATCATAAGGTTGTTGATATGTATGAGAATATCCATAAAGTGTGTATCCTAAGGATGGTTGGAAGTTGCCATAATGTTGAGGTTGAAAACCGTATTTATTATTGTAATATGCTTTCTCTTGTCCACCATACATGGAAAACTGGTACCTGAAATAAAAATTCTAAAAAAATAAAGTTAGAAATAAAATAAAACGGAAATAAAATAAAAACAACTAAAGATTCTCCGCTGCTCCCCGGCAGCGGTGCCAAAATTTGATGAGTGTCGTAACCACAACAAATTAGTGAATATTTTTCCACTCATACGACATAAAAAATTAGTGAATATATTTCCACTCAATTAACAAGTAATATGGTGGTAGTTAAGTTCGTTCCCACGAGGAGCAAGAGGTTGTAGTTGTCTTATAATGTCATAAAAAGGGGGGGTTTTGTTTTAGATTTTATAAAGCAAAAGAAAATAAACAAAGCAATTAAAAGATAAAGTTGAAATCAATAAGAGAGACAAGATCAAGGAATCGTTCTTCGTTGCAAAACAATGATTCAAGTTATGTTCTTTTCCACTTTTTATTAGTCACAGATTATCACCAACCGTAGGTATCGCAGCTAGATCAGGGATAACCCCAAAATCCCTTGTATCACCGGACACGGAAGTTCTCGACTGCCGGATTCTATTTACCAAACCACCTAGTAGTAGATCACTCAAGATGTAATTTAGTTAAACGCATTAAGATTCATGAATTTATTAGGTTGATATTAGTAGTTAGACTCTTAGATCTACTTGCTAACGTTGTTTTCACACACAATTGCTCCACGGAATCCCTCCGCAAGGTCTCGTGTTTTCAACTTATGTAAAGAGTCAAGAAACGATTACTTATCCCCTAACTTTCACTAGCTTTAGATTGAGTTAACAAATCGATTTAGCGTGCACTCTAAACAACCTATCAATCAATCATAAACACTCATATTAGTAAAAACAAACAATAATCATGTGAAAACTTCAAAGTAGATTTAAAACAAAACTCAAAAACATGTTAAGAACTAGGAATTCATCCTTAATCATTAAGAAAATTAGCTACTCATGCTAAGGAGTTCACACAAAGAATAAAGAAAAGATAAGTGTTGTGTGTGTAGAGGTGTGCAAAAGTATGTATAGAAAAGTAGAGAACTTCTCTATTTATAGGCTTCAATTTGCATGCAATCCTCTTAAGAATAGGATCTCTTTTCCATTATAAGTCTTCTTTCCAAGTCTAAGTCTTTCTCAAATCTTTCATCTCCTCTTTCCAAGTTCAAGTCCAATTCCACAAACCCATGAGTCTAGATGAGTCTAGAGAATTCTTCATAAATTTCTATACTTTTGGTCATCTGAACTCGGGATCACCACAATTCGGTTGGAAAAGTCACCGCCGGCTACCTGAGTATTGTCGCCGTCGACAGAATATTCCGTCAGATTCCGTTAAAAATGACGGTCAAACAAACAGTCAGTCTTCAGTCAATGAAGTCAACGATGGAGAGAGAGTCAGCCTAATTAGCTGTCTTACTCGGTCTTACTCAACCTGGATCACTGCGGTGTACCGAGTCACTGAGTTGAATCACCAGAGGGGAAATTTAGACAGAGTTTCCTCTGTTTCAGGACAACTCCGGCCACATTTTCATGCCATTTTCTTCTCCCTTTATCAATCCTAGCATACATCTAAGTGTTTTCAAGTATCAACAGCACCACCTTCATTCATTCGAACCAATTTTTGTAGTTTAGCTGCAATTCATCTTAAATATAACCTCAGCACCAACATCTTCTTTTCTCGAATCAACAATATTACCTTTTCCGATTCACCATCTCAATCACTGCCACCAAACCCACCTGAATCATCAGCACCACCTTTCATCTCATCTGATTTGATTCTCATCTCTGTTGACTGATGGACATATTTATGTGTCTATTTTTTTCTCAATTATGTGTATTGTTAGTGCTCGATTTTGTACTTATTTTGGTATTTTATGGTTTTATAGGTATTTTTGGAGAAATACGCTTTTGCGGCGAAATTGGCTCGAAAAGTGGTTTTTGCGCTCGTGTGAGAAAATTACTATTCGCACCCCTCAAATGGATAAGGGGCACCTCAATTACTAAAGGGCGACCACTTGCTATTCGCACCCCCAGTCTGGATAGGGGGAGGTCATCTTCTCCGTTTGAAAAACTAAATTTGGCGGGAAAATGGTCACAGCTCTCTGCGTACTTGTTGTATTGAATTTGGTCGAGTTATTATCGGATTTTCTCGCTGGATTGGGTTCGAATTAGCCTGTTAGGACAACACAGGGTTGGTAATGGGTTTTGAATCGAAAAACAAGGGAGTTACACGTAATCACGACTAAACAGGGAATGGAGTTTCTCGGGATATTTTTTCCGAGTATATATGGAAGTTGCGTGCAGTTTAGGTCATACTATATCCTTGAAAGGAGTTTGGATGAAGCAAAAGACGCGTAAGAGAAGAAAAATAAGGAAAGAAATCAATCCAGAAGCAATAAATCCGTGACTTTGTGGAAAAGAAAGAATATACTTGGAAGGATTTACTCGAGTTAGGAGAGGCTTGTGGTGTATAAAAGGGGTTGTAAGAGTCCCAACAGGGGTGGTCGAGAGTTTTGGGTACGCTTCTGGGAAGGAGGAAAGGCTGCAGAGGAGTTGTAGCAGCAGTAGGAAGAAGAAGAAGAGAAGGAGTTGCAGACGACACTATAGAAGTGTCGTTCTCAAGAACCCTAGAACACGAAGAACATAAGACGCGCGAGGGAACTGTCATGAGATAACTATCGCTATTCAACAATGAGAACTAAAGTATCGTTTAAAGGGCGTCTTATTTCTTACAGTAATGATCTGTTTGTAACGCATTTTCAGCGTTCCAAACTGCCTGAGTTATTAGCTTTCTCTTGTTTTTCACATTATTTGAGTTATGAACAATTATTTTGAGCACGTGAATAATATGAGGAGCTAAACCCCAACACTAGGGATGACGGAGGAAGCCATATTTCATGCGTGTGGTAATTATATTTAATTCTTTATGACTACTTGCACTATTATCAATCGTTTTATGATTTTTCTTAATTGATTGTGATGTCATATGATGATGTATGCTTGGTCTAAGTGCTTTTGATGCGTCATGCTAGTGATTTACAGTCAATCTTTTAAGAATCTACCTTGGCAAAGAACTAGAGTCAATATTATTTGAGCTATAATTGTTTGGAATAAATATACGAATCGCATGAATGAGTTATGGTGGAATCCTGAGTCCTAGTAATCTCTCGATTTTTGTGACAAACTTGTGAATATTTTTTATTTATTTTTAGTATTTTCTTAAATCAAACCTTTACAAGCCCGAGTTGAACGAACTTTTACTACCACTTTACAACAACAAATTAAAATCACATAAAATTTTTGGCGGCGCCGACGCGGACTTGTATTTAGATTTGTTTTAGGTATATTTTTATTATTTTTTATTCTTTTTTACGCGTTTTGGCGTTTTTCGATTCTTTTCAGATTTGAAGCGAAGCTACAAGGAAAGAAAAAGTGCTATAAAAGGAAAGCTTCGCCAAAGAAGGAAAGAAAAGAGGAATCTGAAAGGAGTAAAGAAGAAGATTTTGTATATAGTTATTTTGTTTTATTTTTAGAAACTGTAAATAGGGTTGTATTTTTGTAATTTTTCTTTTTATTTTTGGACACTTTTTGGACTTTATTTTTGGACTTGGACTTTATTATTTTAAACCCTAAGGAAGGGTCAAAATTAAATATAAACTGTTTGCAGGGAAGGACGACAGTTACGATACTGACATAGGAGTCGGTGGCCTGAGTCGACTTCAACGGTTCATCGCCCGTCTGGTACGGGAGGTAAGACTCTATCCACCCACGAATCCCCTGTCAGTGGGTTTTTATTTTATGTGACAACTCACACCCCTGCAAATAGAATGTCGAACTGGTATTACAATAGCCAATACAACGAATATCCGACTGAGTTTCAAAACGAACTTTTACTACCACTTTACAACAACAAATTAAAATCACATCAAATTTTTGGCGCCGCTGCCGGGGATTACTTATCCCCTAACTTTCACTAGCTTTAGATTGAGTTAACAAATCGATTTAGCGTGCACTCTAAACAACCTATCAATCAATCATAAACACTCATATTAGTAAAAACAAACAATAATCATGTGAAAACTTCAAAGTAGATTTAAAATAAAACTCAAAAACATGTTAAGAACTAGGAATTCATCCTCAATCATTAAGAAAATTAGCTACTCATGCTAAGGAGTTCACACAAAGAATAAAGAAAAGATAAGTGTTGTGTGTGTAGAAGTGTGCAAAAGTATGTATAGAAAACTAGAGAACTTCTCTATTTATAGGCTTCAATTTGCATGCAATCCTCTTAGGAATAGGATCTCTTTTCCATTATAAGTCTTCTTTCCAAGTCCAAGTCTTTCTCAAATCTTTCATCTCCTCTTTCCAAGTTCAAGTCCAATTCCACAAACCCATGAGTCTAGATGAGTCTAGAGAATTCTTCATAAATTTCTATACTTTTGGTCATCTGAAAAGTTCTCGGGATCACCGCAATTCGGTTGGAAAAGTCACCACCGGACACCTGAGTATTGTCGCCGTCGACATAATATTCCATCAGATTCCGTTAAAAATGATGGTCAAACAAACAGTCAGTCGTCAGTCAATGAAGTCAACGATGGAGAGAGAGTCGGCCTAATTAGCTATCTTACTCGGTCTTACTCAACCTGGATCACTGCGGTGTACCGATCACTGATTTGAATCACCAGAGGGGAAATTTAGACAGAGTTTCCTCTGTTTCAGGACAACTCCTGCCACATTTTCATGCCATTTACTTCTCCCTGTATCAATCTTAGCATACATCTAAGTGTTTTTCAAGTATCAACAACACCACCTTCATTCATTCGACCCAATTTTTGTAGTTTAGCTGCAATTCATCTTAAATATAACCTCAGCACCAACATCTTCTTTTCTCGAATCAACAATATTACCTTTTCCGATTCACCATCTCAATCACTGCCACCAAACCCACCTGAATCATCAGCACCACCTTTCATCTCATCTTCTTTGATTCTCTTCTCTGTTGACCATCACTAATACCAGACGAAATCCATTCTTCCTTTATCACTTTCCAATCGACAGCAGCAGTATCAATCAACTCAATTTCATAAACTATAAAAACCCATTTTTTTCAGACACGTACCATTCCAGTTCTTCAAACAACGGCCACCAACACCATCAACTCTTCAATTTCTGAGACCACTTTATCCTTAGAGAATTCATATGAATTACTTACCTCTTTATATTGTGGTCCTCTATCAAATCTTGCAACCATTAGTCATTATTTTCTACCTTAACCAAAGTTTCGGTATCATTAAAATCATTGGCAAGTTCAATTGGGTCTTCTACAAAATCAATTTGGTTTCATCCTCTAGCATCATCTCTTTAACATTCTCATCATCGGAATCGGGACATTCACTGAAATGATTTTCGTCGATATAGATTGTAAGATCTTCTTGTGAGGGTGTTATATCATTTATAACAATAGGGAAGTCACACCCAATCTCCTCCTTTTGAATAGGTGAAGGATCCTTATTATGATCCGGAGTTGGAATAAATTTATCCTTGATACAAGGATTTTCAAAAGGTTCAAAATCTTCATCGTAACCCATATAATAACGTTTTTAACGCTCCATTCTTTAAGCTCTTTTAGCTTCAAGAATTTCTTCATCTGATACTAGGCCTTCATCGATCAATTGATAGAACCTTCTCTCAAGTTCCCTCAAACTAGGTTGCCTTACACCAAGGAGATCACGCATAGGTTTAAAGGCATAATTATCCTCCCCTCCTAGTGATTGTTCACTTACATTCCCATCATAAGGTTGTTGATATATATGAGAATATCCATAAAGTGTGTATCCTAAGGATGGTTGGAAGTTGCCATAATGTTGAGGTTGAAAACCGTATTGATTATTGTAATATGCTTGCTCTTGTCAACCATACATGGAAAACTGGTACCTGAAATAAAAATTCTAAAAAAATAAAGTTAAAAAACGAAAATAAAACGAAAATAAAATAAAAACAACTAAAGCTGCTCCGCTGCTCCCCGGCAGCGGCGCAAAAATTTGATGTGTGTCGTAACCACAAAAAATTAGTGAATACTTTTCCACTCAATTAACAAGTAATATGGTGGTAGTTAAGTTTGTTCCCACGAGGAGTTGGAGGTTTTATTTATCTTATAATGTCACAAAAGGGGGGGTTTTGTTTTAGATTTTATAAAGAAAAAGAAAATAAACAAAGTAATTAAAAGATAAAGTTGAAATCAATAAGAGAGACAAGATCAAGGAATCGTTCTTCGTTGCAATACAATGATTCAAGTTATGTTCTTTTCCACTTTTTATTAGTCACAGATTATCACCAACCGTAGGTATAGCAGCTATATCAGTGCTAACCCCAAAATCCCTTGTATCATCGGACATGGAAATTCTCGACTACCAGATTCTTTTTACCAAACCACCTAGTAGTAGATGACTCAAGATATAATTTAGTTAAACGCATTATGATTCATGAATTTATTAGGTTGAAATTAGTAGTTAGACTCTTAGATCAAGGTCTACTTGCTAACGTTGTTTTCACACACAATTGCCCCACGGAATCCCTCCGCAAGGTCTCGTGTTTTCTACTTATGTAGAGTCAAGAAACGATTACTTATCCCTTAACTTTCACATCTTTAGATTGAGTTAACAAATCAATTTAGCATGCACTCTAAACAACCTATCAATCAATCATAAACACTCATATTAGTCAAAACAAACGATAATCATGTGAAAACTTAAAAGTATATTTAAAAAAAAACTCAAAAACATGTTAAGAACTAGGAATTTATCCTCAATCAATAAGAAAATTAGATACTCATGCTAAGGAGTTCACACAAAGAATAAAGAAAAGAGAAGTGTTGTGTGTGTAGAGGTGTGCAAAAGTATGTATAGAAAAGTAGAGAACTTCTCTATTTATAGGCTTCAATTTGCATGCAATCCTCTTAGGAATAGGATCTCTTTTCCATTATAAGTCTTCTTTCCAAGTCCAAGTCTTTCTCAAATCTTCCATCTCCTCTTTCCAAGTTCACAAACCCATGAGTCTAGATGAGTCTAGAGAATTCCACAAACCCATGAGTTTAGATGAGTCTAGAGAATTCTTCACAAATTTTTGTACTTTTGGTCATCTGAAAAGTTCTCGGGATCACCGCAATTCGGCTGGAAAAGTCACTGCCGGCCACCTGGGTTCTGTCGCCGTCGCTGGAATATTCCGTCAGATTTCGTTAAAAATGACGAACAAACAAACAGTCAGTCGTCAGTCAATGAAGTCAACGATGGAGAGAGAGAGTCAGCCGAATTAGCTGTCTTACTCGGTCTTACTCAACCTGTATTTACCGAGTCACTGAGTTGACTCACCAGAGGGGAAATTTAGACAGAGTTTCCTCTGTTTCAGGACAACTCCGACCACATTTTCAGGCCATTTTCTTCTCCATGTACCAATCCTAGCATACATCTAAGTGTTTTTCAAGTATCAACAACACCACCTTCATTCATTCGACCCAATTGTTGTAGTTTAGCTGCAATTCATCTTCAATATAACCTTAGCACCAACATCTTCTTTTCTCGAATCAACAACATTACCTTTTCCAATTCACCATCTCAATCACTGCCACCAAACCCACTTGAATCATCAACACCACCTTTCATCTCATCTGCTTTGATTCTCTTCTCTGTTGACCATCACTAATACCAGACGAAACCCATTCTTCCTTTATCACTTTCCAATCGACAGCAGCAGTATCAATCAACTCCATTTCATAAACTATAAAAAAACCTTTTTTTTTTCCAGACTCGTACCATTCCAGTTCTTCAAACAGCGGCCACCAACACCATCAAATCTTTAATTTCTGAGACCATCATCTTCTCAGTATCAGATTCCACTTTTTCCATCTAACCCATCTTCAATCTCGTTGCTTCCTCTTCCATTCACTGCTTCACTCAACGACTGTAGAACATCATCATCTTCTAACCCATTTTACCGAGATTCAACAACACCATTAATGGCAACAACTTCAAATCTTAGTTCAATCATCAGTTCCTTAACAGCGAACCTTAACCCTTCTCAACTTCTCTGTCTTCAATTCGAACAACATCTTCTCTTAAATTTCTTTTCATCTCTTGAGTTCAGCAGACAAATTCCTTCTCCCATTTCTTGCGATTCAGTTTCAATGGCAGCGAGATCTCAGATCCAATCTCGCTTGGCCAGGCTCCCAATATCACACACCTGTGACATGACCTTTTTGCTCTTTCGGCTCAAATTGGATGCTTTCTTCTTCTTTTCTTCCGCATGACTCCAAAGTAGCTATAAGACTCAAAACACGCGTAAAATACCTAATTTACAAGAAAAATAGCAAAGAAAACATAACCAATAAATATTAAATCGCGGTGTATTCTACACCTATCATCTACCAGGAAAGAGCATTACACCCAAATACTTGTCAGAGAAATTTGATAATTGCATATGAACTTCCTTAGCAATTGCTTCATTTCTAACTTGAAAAGTCCCTCCAATAAAACACTTGCTTTTAGTTACACTTATCACCTGACCTGAAGATTTCTGATATTCCATAAGTGTCTTCATTAATCTTCTGATGTTTCTCTTATCTCCATTGCATAACAAAAATAAATCATCTGCAGAAAAAAAAAAAAAAAAAAGAGTTGGACAAACACCATTTCTATTTACCATTGGTATCAGTTTTTTTCCTCCACCATTTTAGTTAAAGCTCTACTAAAAACATCTTCAACTATAATGAAAAGTATGGGTGACAAGGGATCACCTTGCCTCAACCCTCTGCTAACTGTGAAATAACCTTCAGGTCCACCATTCACCATGACAGGAATTCTTGCAGATGAAGAGATTAACTTTAACCAACTTATACATTTTTCAGAAAAACCAATTCTTATCATCACTTCAAAACAGAAATTCCCATCTTAATGAGTCATAAGCTTGGGTGATGTCAATCTTCAATGCCACATTACCACCTCTTCTTTTTATGTCTAACTCATTCACCATCTCAGAAGCTAAGACTATTTGCTTAGAAAAGCCCCTTGCCGTGGTGTTATGATCTTACTTAAAAAACTGATGATTCTCATTGTCAGTATTTTAGTGAAGATTTTGAAGAAAAAATTTGATAGACCAATTGGTCTAAACTGACTTGGTTTCTTTGCACTCTGCACTTTAGGAAGGAGAACTAAAAAGTTTGAGTTTAGCCCATTTGGAATGTAGCCCCTTCTCCAACAATATTGGATAGCCAAAATCACATCAGTACCAATTATATCCCAGCATCTCCTGTAAAACCATCCTCCAAACCCATCAGGGCCAGGAGAGCTATCTGGATCCAAATCATAGATAGCAGACTTACTTTCAGTTGCACAAGGAATGGAATCAATAAAACACCTATCACCATTGTTTAGAACTTCAAGTATAGTTCTCAATAATTCATCTGAAATTTGCACCTCAGTGAATTTAAATTTTGACTCAAAATGTTTTATCAGAATTGTTGCTATTTCATGTTGAGAGGCCCCCATATTACCATTCTCATTTTGAATTTCAGGAATAGAACTGTGAGCTTGTCTTATCTTCATATTGGTGTGAAAGAACCTTGAATTTGAAGCTTCTTCCTTCAGCCATTTTACTCTGGATTTTTGATGAACAATTTCGCTTATCTGATTGGTCATTAGTTCTTGAACCCCTCTTGTTGTAACTAAATCATTTAGTAACTGAATATCCTCTGGATTTTTATCAGATAATAGAGCTGCTTTCAGCACATTTTCATCAGCCTGCTGTACTTTTTCATTCATATCACCAAATATCTCCCAATTCCATTTCTTCAATATAATTTTCAAGTTCTTTAATTTAGACATATAAACACCTCTAGTCAAGTTCATGAGATAGCCAAGCTTTCAGAGCTCTAAATGGAACATTAAGAGGTTTTGGAATTGATTTATTAGTTCCACACAATGGACTATGGTCTGAAACACCTCTAGTTCCCACATTATATTCCCAGTTTGGATATAATACAACCATTTTGAATTGTAAACTGCTCCATCTAAATTGCATAATATTCTTTTCAATCCAACTCTATTATTGCACCAAGAGAACTCCCAAATTGAAGGAAACTGCAAAAGACCGAATCCACTCGAGAATCTCTGAAGGCCTACCACTGTATTTTTTTCCCTATACGAGCACCGATAGAAAAAAATAATCAAAGGTGGCATTACTTTGGGCATTCATTAGATAAAAACCAAGACAATCTTACATAAGAGAGAAAACTATGCCATTTATTTATTTAGATAATTAGTTGCCAGAATATTGTTCTACAGGTATGAAAAACCATGTGAAAGTCTACTATGATGTTTACATTCACTTTAGATTAGAAAAACAAAATCCTAGCACTCTTCGACTTCTAAGTGAATACCCTCCCATAATCGCTTAAGCCATCCCTCCGGTTGTTGCAGTTCGAATTATCTGAAATAGAGCTGCAAAGGAGATAATGTTAAGATAATTGTGTCCATTATCAGACACCCCACCGCATGGCCACATATCTACATGAAATGAAACTACAGTATACTTTTCAAAACAAAAGTTGGTAATCATAAACATAATGAAATCACAGTAAATCCACATATATCTCAAAGTACCCAATTTTTCTCAACCAATGATGTATACATAATATCTTAAAATTCTGCGGTTTATATAGATAGAGTAATTATGAAGTAATGCAGGTGACAAGCCAAATTAATAATGTCAAATTGATGCACAGATACATACAATCCAAAGAACTGATAATAATAGAATAGATAAATGGCAGCGATGGAAAAAGAAAGAAAGAAGATTAAATGATAAAGTAAAAAAAAAAAAAAAAAGAGCTTTTGTTTCCCCAGATGACATTAGTCCTCATGCCTAACTAAGATAGGCCAGATTAACTAACTATTCTTGTTTGACAGACAATAAAAAGATGTTGAGCTTTTGTTTTCCACAATACTGTGATTCACATTGAGCAAATATATAACAAAATTGTCTTCAATTATCATTAAGGATATCTCAAACATCTAAAGTTTACAGCTTTGACAAAGGAGTTGCACAGACAGATACACTACAAACTAACAAAGGAACAGGATAATGCGAAACTTTGATATGGAAATACCCAGGGTTTCTCCAAAGAACTAATAACAATAAATTAGAAAAAAAAAAAAAAAGGAAAGAAGACGCTTACATGATCCAATGACGACGAAGACGAAAAACCCAAGCACAATGGGTCCAACAGGATAATCATTTCCTTTCTTGACAGTTGTCTCAGGCACAAATCCTCTCTTAGTAATATTCTTCTCAAATCTCTCCACCTTCCTATCTGCTAGACGCCTTGAAGTTGTCTGCAGACGCAATGCGGATAAGAAAACTCAGGTCAAGTGCATACAAAAATAAATTATAGCAAAAACAAGTATCCAATTCACAAACGAAGCATCAAAACAGATGGGAACGAGATGTACATTTCGTAATCCGTCCTTATGCTCAAATCTACACCTAATTCTGGTAAGATTTAATGATCCTTACAACTCACCGCTAATAGAAGAATAAAAAAGTCTTTACCCTATGAGTTTGAATGGCACTACTGAAATCACTGAAAACCAAAACAAGGATAGTCTTTGATCGAAAACCTAATCATAACCCTACGTCCCTAAATAATTAATCCTTATTCACAAAAGAATCATTAAGCATCAAAGAGAGAGAAAAACAGGTACATTTCAAACTCTTGTCCAAAGGCTTGAGCTCAAACCACTATACATAAAAAGGTTTCAATCAAGTGCATACAAATATCAACTATAGCAAAAACAAGTATCCAATTCACAAACAAAGCATCAAAACAGACGGGAACGAGAAGTACATTTCGTAATTCGTCCTTATGCTCAAATCTACACCTAAGCTTACAACTCCACCACTAATAGAAGATTAAAATGTCTTTAACCTATGAGTTTGAACCGCACCACTACATCACTGAAAACAAAAACGAACATAGTCTTTGATCAAAAAAATAATCACAAACCAACTCAACAAACCACAATTCATGCGGATTCCTTTAGTCTAAATGCCAAATCAAAATAGCAATGTGACCACCTCAAGTAGAAGTATATGCATGTCAATTACGCATACGTAACCAATTACAACCCTAAACAAGTACTCTCTACGTCCCCAAATAATTAATCCTTATCACAAAAGAAAGCATCAAACAGAGAGAAAAAAACAAGTACATTTCATTATCCTGCAAAAATCACACTAATATCTAATCATAAAAGTTAAAAAAAAAAAATCAATCACAGAATAATTTCAAAAACGTTCCATAAACATGGTCTTTAAACTCAAATCTATACCTAAATATTGATAAGAATCAGCAATCAAAATCTTGGCATTCAAATAATTTCAATCACAGGAATAGAGCTAACGAAGCTAAATTGGGACATTAATTCCGTAAAATCCAACAGATCTAAAACCAGTCTAATGTGAAACTTCAAAACTAATCACAAGATCTAACAGATCCAAAATATATCAAACCAGATTTTCAATCCTATATACTCACATTTAGGAACAGAATTGAAATTCAAAAAAAAAAAAAAAAAAAAAAAAAACTGAGAGAAGGGGATCAAAAGATCAGGTCTAAAAATCTCACCATTGTTATTCGTTAAGATCTGAAGAAGATGGGGAATTGAGAAAGAAAACGTTTGATTTTGTTTTGTTCTTAGGTTTTTTTTTGTTTAGTTTACTTCTTCCCTTCTTTATGTGAAAGAAGGAAAACGTGAACTTATTTAATAAGGAAATATTTAATAAGGAATTAAACTAAAAATCTGTCGTAATAAAAACCACCGCCTTTGTCGTTTTTTCTTTTTTAATATGGGCACACTCCAACGGTTTCACGTTATGGTGGTCGTGTAAGTCACGTTAATCGGTCTTCCTTTTCCTTGTCTGAAAGCAATTTCCAAACTCTACCATGATCATTACATCTTGTCTTCTGCGCTGGGTGTTCAGCAAGGTGATCCCCTCGGTCCCCTTCTTTTTGCGATGACACTTCACCCTTTAGTGAAGTCCATTGCTTCTCGTTGTAAGCTTGATTTATATGCCTGGTATCTTGATGACGGCATTATTGTGGGTGACACTCTGGAGGTTGCCAAAGCCCTGAGTATCATAGAATCTGAAGGACCGAGTAGAGGTTTGCATCTCAACATCAAGAAGACGGAGGTCTTTTGGCCTACACTTGATCCACGGAGCCTTGAGGAGGGTGTTTTCCCCAAAGACATCGGGAGGCCTAGCAAAGGTGTTAAGCTTTTGGGAGGACCGGTGAGCTTGGACATGAATTTCATGAGTGATATGGTTTTGGGCAGGGCGAACAAGACTATTCAGCTAATGTCGGCCATCAAAAAACTCAAGGACCCTCAGAGTGAGATGTTATTACTTCGTAACTATGTCGGCGTCTCCAGATTATATTTTGCTATGCGCACCACCAATCCTGCTGCTATACAACAAGCCAATGACCTCTTTGACGATCACCTACTCAAGTATTTGAGACTTCTAATCACGGGAGATGGGGCTGGTTTCGGTCCTTTGCAACAGAGGTTGGCTACCTTGCTTATCAAAGGCGGTGGCCTCGGCATTTACACTATGATGGACACTCGCACCTACTGTTATCTTGCCTCTCAGAGTCAGACTACCTCGGTGCGGAAGGTGATACTTGGTAGCTTATTCCCAACGGTTAGTGGCGCTGCCTACCAGTCAGCTTTTCAAAAATTTATTCAGGTATGTGATTTGCCTTCTACTTATTGCGTCGATGATATTGCCCCCCTCCCATGCATTCCCTGACAGTCACTTATTTTGACGCAGTCAAGAAGTGAATCCCAGTCCAATTTACATTATCTGCAAGAGATTTAATGATGTGGCAGTGTAACCAAATCAAACACGCTCAAGATTATCTTTTGGATGTCCCTATCAGTGGGCTAGATCAATGCCTTGGTACCCGTCAGTTCAGAGCCGTAGTTTGTTATCGGCTTGGTATCCCTTTGTTCGTCGAAGGCGTTCTATGCTCTTGTTGTAATAAATCTATGGACATTTTCGGTGATCATGCGCTTCATTGTGCTAAGGATATTGGGATTAAGTTTCGTCATGATGTAGTTCGTGATGCAGTTTTTGACACCTGCTACATGGCATGTGTTCCTGCGCGCAAAGAAGCGGCTCTGGGTCTTTTATCATATGACAACAAAGATTTACGCCCTGCGGATATCCTTGTGCTCAATTGGGAAAACGGCCAGGATGTGTGTACGGATATCACAGGTGTCTCACCCTTTACTGGTGATGGAGTTCGCGCCTTCATTCCATGGCATGCTATTTCGAGAGCAATTTCGCGCAAACGCACTAAATATTTGAATGAGTGTGTTTCCAATGGCTATGGGTTAGGTGTCTTAGCTTTTACTACTTTAGGGGAGCTTAGTGAGGATTTCATTTGTTTTTTCAAACGCCTGAAGAATTGTTTAATTAATAATGACGCTGGCAGTGGTTCAGGTAGTTTTATTTTTCATAGACTAGGTGTTGTTATTCAGAAAGGGGTTGGTGCTCAGCTTGTTGCTCGGCTGCCAACCAAAAACTCTGCAATTTGATCGTTTTCTTAAAGATTATGAAAATATATAATTATCAAAAATAACTAATAAATTTCCAAATTTTTTTTCTTCTTTTTGGATATCATGTACCGAACTTTTCATAATATTTTATGGAAGCAATAAGCAGGTTAACATTTTATAGAAGCAAATTTATTTTGCTTCTGACTTCTTACTTCTGAAACTTATATTCAAACACCCATTACTTTAAAGAGTAAACAATACATTAAATTTTATGTTATGTTGCAGAATAATAATTAGCTAGTCTACTAAGTCAAGTTTCGGACTAGGTTTAGAATTTGGTAGTTGAGTGTCAGTCATCACCCTCGAAGACTGAAGATCGACGGACACATTTGGAGAACTTCATCAACAAGGTTTGTGGACCGAACCATTCTATTTCACTCACTATCTCACCATTCTATCTATTTGAGACTATGTCATATGACTTCTAGTAGATTTTTCGTAAAGAATAAATTTCGAG
The DNA here is from genome assembly GCA_023531295.1 of Papaver armeniacum. Lineage (NCBI taxonomy): Eukaryota > Viridiplantae > Streptophyta > Magnoliopsida > Ranunculales > Papaveraceae > Papaver > Papaver armeniacum. The sequence goes on along the minus strand of JAJJWW010014947.1, from coordinate 147,433 downwards.
TCAAGCTTGTCTTGTTAAACATCTCGAAATACGATTCAAGCATTGGATGTTCAAAGGTTCTTAACAATATTAGTTCGAAACAATTTATTGTTCAAGAATTAATTTGTGGATCATTTGAAAATTGCCCAAGAAATGATTTTATCATTTGGAAATATTTCAAACATCAAAAGAGATAAATTCAGAACTTGTATAATTTCGACCCAGGGTAGGTTGGCGAACCATCTCGCAAACCATAGATATATGAGTTTCTGGAGTACATTAAGGTTGGGGAACCAGTTCACATACCGTAAGTTAAAAAAGGGAAAGTTCACGAACCGTGGTGATTTGAGCTTTTAATATTGGTGTAAAAGGCTAACAGTTGGCGAACCCGGTTCACGAACCGTGTCCATCTGAATTCTCGAGCCGAGTGGAATTGGCGAACCCGGTTCACGAACCGTTGCACCCTGACTCGTGAACTATGTCTTATGGTTCACGAACCGTTTCACCAACAGTCCTAGTAAAACTTTAGCATATACTTATAGACTTATTTTTTCAAATATGTTTAGCGTTGCTATGACTCTCATAAACACCTCTAAGACATTATTGATCTCTAAACACTTGTGTATGTGGATCATGAATAAATTCTTAAGTTATTAAATGAACATCTAATTGCTTATAGTTCATAAGGAATATTTTCTAAAGGTCGGTCATTGTACACGGTTCCGTAGTCGGACCACTTTGTAAATTCTTTTATGTGATTTCAAGACAAATTCTCACGTGCTTAATTGAAACCATAATTAGAGTTTCAAATAAAGTGTTTACTTGAATCTCAAGTTATCTTAGCTTGAATTCTAAACAACCCTCAGTGTTGAACATCTATAAATAGATATGCTCTTTCAATTGGGAATTCGATCCCTGATGCTTCTGTGTCCTAGTTGATATCTAAGTCGTCCTCCATTGACCTAGGTTTCCTTTGAGATTCATAGTTAGGTCTATGATTAAAAGACTTCGTTTTGAGGATTCGTGAAGCCAAGTTCAACTATCATTTACCTTGAAAGTTTGTGTATCCTGATCTTTCTTTTTTATTAGCGAGGTTTTCGTAATCTCTTTCAGGCAAGATGGATGTAAATCGCAAAGTTTCTTCAACTCATATTTTGTGATTCCTCAAGATAGATATCTGAAAACTTCTCTTAATTTATTAGTTCAAGATTGTTCTTAAGAGGTGCTTAAACATCAATGCTTCTCATATAACCGAGTGTAAGTGTTCTGGATTGTGAGGTTTGCTAGCTTTGTATATTGCAAACAGATTTCCAATCCTTGATCTTTGATCTAAACCAAGGTCGTTCCTGGAAAAAAAAATTGCCCTGAAGCAAAGAAAATAAATTATGCCCCCTATTCTCATTTGTTTCATTTACATCTCACGCATCTACACAATATCAACATATTCAACAACATGTGCATCATCACCATCTCTGTTTATCTCATTCAAACTTTCATCAGTATTTTCACAAGTATTGCTCTTAACTGTATGATTAACATTTTCCCATGTATCTGTAATTGCAACATTCACATTATCTACCACAGTGGCTTCACTTATTCTAACTATATATTTTTCAAGAGATCCAACAAAACATTTTTTGAACTCTTCTTAAACTTCTTTCAATTTTGACATCCAAATGATTGCTTTCCTTTGAGTGGAGTCATACCTACAATACACAAGAATCAAAATTAATGAATTTCATTATAAATGAAAGAATACAACTGAATTGTGCTTGCAATTTGTATACATGTAATAGCTACTAAATATGGTGCAATAACTATGAGAAAAAAATGGAAATTGACAGTAAAAATATTAAATCGATCTTGTAAAAATGGAAATTGCTTCAACACTTTCTGCTAAATCATCATATTCTCACAACTGACAACAACAAACAAAGGCATAGTTAGTTTCTTAGCCTAATCCAAATGTTCTGTATAAACCTAATAAATTGAACACTTTCTCATTTGGTTTTAGGCTCCAAAATAAAAGGCAAAATGAAAAAAAGAGTTGTTAGTTGAAACTCAAAAAAATTAACAAGTTTAAACAAGATTCATCATTAAGTCCCCAAATATTTATATCAATCAAATGTCTGCATCAAATATTTATGTACTTTCTTCAATAAGTCTCTAAGTATAATTTATTTTTAAGAATACCCCCATTGTCAAACTAAGTTTTGCTGCCCCAAAGTGGGCTTTTCCATGATTCCCCCATGGGGCCGGCCCTGTCTAAACGGAAATCAAATAGGATTATTTGTTAGAGGCGGGTTGGTATCTCTTTGGATGTAAAAGACGTCCGCTAAAGGAATCTATTGCGTAGAGCCTTGCGAGGTTCAAGAGATGTAAGGAGCGCGACTGTAATTGAATCACTTGGAGGGTGGATTTGGTCTTAACTACATTCCAGTTCGAAGTCTGATAGTATGCTAGTGTATGTAGCGGCTTAATACAGTTTGGTGTTCAAACCTGGACAAGGTCCGGGGTTTTTCTGCTATTGCGGTTTCCTCGTTAACAAAAATTCTGGTGTCTTGTATTTTCCCCTTTTCGCACGGTTTCCTCGTTAACAAAAATTCTGGTGTCTTGTATTTTCCCCTTTTCGCACTATATTGTTTATCTTTATAATTGGATTTACATAAATAGTATGTATTTAATCTTAATTAGATACGTTTATATTAATTGTGATCGATTATGAGACTCAATCTTGCAGAATTCGTTTATTGAAAGATATATGACAAGTTTTATACTTGGCACAATTCCGATTGGATTATTTGGATACGACAAGATTGATCTTGGATATTGATTTTTGTGATCGTCCAAGTACTCTTCTTGACAATCAAGTTCACAGACTTAATTGTCCAACTTTTTGATTGACAAGAGCTAGAGATCTAAATTATATATACATATTTTCAAGGATCATTAAGTTGGTATATTTGAATTGGTATTAGGTTTTGTCCATATAGGTTGTCGAACGAAAAAGTGGGTGGTATACTTGGTAACCTCTGCTTTTCAATTAGTACCACAATAGGAAAACACTTTTAGACCTAATAAGTATGTGTTTGTAAACGTTCTAAAACCTGTGTCCACGTACTATAAAATGGCACCTAATGTATTTGATTATACCAAATGTTTGGGAATTACCTCAAAGGATCACTTCTTAGTTGATTCTTCAGAATTGGAAGAGGATCTTACCAGGATCTGCAATGACTCATCTAAGATTATTGAACATCAAGCTACTCTTATAAAAGACCTACAATAGAAGTATGCTCAATATGCATATGAACTCAACCAATCTCTTAACAAAAAACATGATCTTTGTGAAGCTCTTAAATCCTTTTCTGACAATATTAACAAACTTGTTCAAGAACTTCACCTAAGGAGAGAAAAGGTTAGTAATCTTGAAGATACTGCCAGAATGATGACTGCATGAAAAAACAATTAGTTAGAACTCACTCCTCTAAACTGGATATTGTACGGTCATTGAAATAAAAGACTGAATCTAATCTCATATTATTTCAGGAGCAGTGTAAGTCTTTGAGAAAATAAAATGATGCATTAAAGTTCAAACTTTCTCCGACATCAATTGTCTCTGACACATCTTCTGCTGATAAGGTCACTCATACTCCTATTATTACATGATGTCGAAATGCACATCGTAAGACAACAACTAAGAGATCTACATCTCGAGATCATATTTCTAGTACTTCTTGAAAAAGCGGGGGTACCAAAATACACCACCAACTTTTTCTTAGGAAACCTTTATGGACTAAACTCAAATACAATTCCGAGAGTTACAACTTAATGAATCTCAATCAGGAATTGTATGAAGAGTTTTTATCTCTTTCTCTCACCATCAATATGTAAACAGAGACAAGTCCGTGAACCTAATTATACTGTGAGATTACTTGGACGATTCCAAAGATCAACATCCAAGATCAATCAAGTTGTATCCAACAACTACGATATACGTATCTACTTTGATTGATTTACGTACAACCTGTAATATTTCAATTATAAAGATAAACAATATAATGCGGAAAAAGAAATAACACAGATACCAGAAATTTTGTTATCGAGGAAATCGCAAATGCAGAAAAACACCGAGACCTTATACAGATTTGAACACCAAACTTTATTAAGCCGTTATAGACTCTAGCCTACTAACAAAACTTCAAACTGGAATGTAGTTGAGACCGAATCCACCATCACAAGGATTCAGTTACATTCACGCTCCTTACGCTTATTGAATCTCGTAAGACTCTGCGAAATTAATTCCCTTAGCGGACATCCTTTACAGCCTAAGAGTTGATTCAACTAAATTGAAAACTTTAAACCAATCTACCTCCCACAGATAAGCATATATGTGATTTTCGTTTTGATTAAAGATCTTAAGGTGAGATAGGAAATCGTTTGCAATAGACATAGTCTAGCAAACCTCAAAATTCGGTACTTTCGACTCCCTAAGAGCACCCTAGATTATTATTCACCTCACAAGTAAAACCTACTCTGATTTCAACAAAGAATCGTTATAGAGGAATATACCTATGGAATCACAAAGTCTGAGATGAAGAAACTTTGCAATTTATATCTATCTTTCTTGATCGGAGTGAGACTCAACAATCGGTAGAAAGATCAGGATACACGAACTATCAAGATAAAGATAGTTGGTCTTGTCTTCATGAATCCCTAAGCGAAGTCTTTTTAGTTGCTAAACCTAAAAAGGTTTAAAGGAGAGGACGACTCTTTTTTACAACTAGGACACACAAGAATAGTGTTGGGAATCAAAGATCCCAGTTGCTTGAGGTTCTCCTTATATAGACTTTCAAGATCAAGGTTGCTTTGGAATCAAGCAACCAATATCCCCCGATAGATGAATAACTTGTCTTGAGATTAACATAACAGAATATACACTCTGGTTAGGATGAACCATAACCGAACTATGTACAAAGACTTGTGATCAAATATGTCTTAGATGTGTTTTTAGAGAGTTGTTCAAATGTCGATTATCTCATAAAAATCATTCTGAAGCATTTGAAAATATTCGATATGGTAAGTACGTGTACCTGGTATGTGTACTTACTTCTAGTTTGTGAGTTATTTTGTCATGGCTCTTGTACCGGGTTTGTATACTCTTAAGACAAAAAGAGTTCATGAGTCCACAAAACTTTTTTGGTATGCATACTAGGTACGTGTACCATCATGAGTTCACGAGCAACATAACTTTTCGAATTTGCATACTTGGTATGTGTACCAAAGGTCATTTTCGAACTATAGCTACGCCGGTTACGCCGGTACGTGTACTGGGTACATGTAATGTAGATCCGGACCTATAACAATTTGCGTCAGTATGTAAGCCGGTACGTGTACTTTCATGTATCCATATTTACATTAGTTTTATATCTCTTTAATAATCAATTTTAAATATTCCCGAATAAAATCAATGACACATATCACTGTTCCAGACTATTCTCAAATGATAATCTTGAATCATAATTTAGGTCATAAGCGATAAATTGCTTTTAACCAAATTCATCAAGTATGAAAAAATGTTCTTAAGCTTAGCCAACATATTTCGAGAATAATTAACAAGATAAACTTGACTCAAAATTTTTACTATGCATGTAAATCCAATTTGTCCATTCGACATTGTCTCATAAATAGAATGGTGAAAACTTAAGTAATATGTGGTTCAATCTTCACTTACCTTTTGTTGACGAAGTTCTCCAAAAGCTTCGGTTGATTTTCACCTTTAAATGGTAGAACACAGTAATGTCTGGTACTCAACTACACACTTCTATTCTAATCCGAGACTTGACTAAATGTAGACTAGAAATCAAGATATAGTTTTGATCAACTAAATTTGACAACAAGCTTGAGATAGCAACACTTGTGAGTTCGACTACGCAATGCTCTAACACCTCTTATGATTATCTAAAGTTTTGTTCTCATTGTGGTAAAAAGGGTTCATATTACAATGGAATGTTTTCATATGAAGAAGCGGATTTTTAATCTCTAAAAATTACTTTATTTTGCAATCGAAGAGGTAATGTCAACTTCTCTAGTTAATCCTAACTGACCAATTAGCCATAATACTTATGATGAGAATATTCAAAATTAATCTTCTCCAATACTTCATAAGTCTAGAAACTGTCATGGTACAATATCCTTTCACGAGGACAATTTTAATATCAAATTAACTTCCTACTGAAAAGAAGAGTTTGCATGATAAATCTGTGTTTTGGGGTTACAAACCTTTTTACTCCATACCACTAACATGGATTTCCAGAGGACCACAACTTTTATCCTTGAGAAAATCTTTTTTTTAAAGATTCTTCTTGTGAACTTGATAGGACCAGGAGACACGAAAGGTTTTTACCCTCCTCGGAAGGAGTTTCGAAGCTCAATAACCCCACTAAAAATGGCATTGAAGGAAAAGATGCAAAAGGTAAGAATCATCGCCGTTATAAGGGAAAAAACTCGGATTATTCATTCTGAATACAAATGGTGAGTTACAACCTCACCCTGTCACTACTTAGTCTATTGACAGGTGCATCCTCAAAATATAACTTGAGAGATATGAGGAATGCACAATTGTCATAACTTGATACTTCTGACAACACGGACTCTCAAGTATTTATTTTTTGTTTTTTTTTACTACATGCTAGAGGATTTTCGCCTTCATAATAAAGATTCAAGAACAATATATGTCTGTTGAGCCATGCTCCAATCATGATATAGTCAGTATCTTTTGTACACTATATTGAGTTAAAATCTTTAACTTGGTGGAATCGCATTATATGGTGTTCAAAATACAGTGACTTGATGTGGGAATCAAATCATATCATTGATATCTAAACTTACACATGAAGAAAATTTGTGCATTGGTAATGATAATCCATAAAAAAGTTTATCTTATAAAGGGCCTTAATTGCTCAAGCCGTTTACATTATTATTTGAACGGTCAGAGAACCCCTTGTTGACCGGTTCATGAATTCCGTAATGAAACCCTATTTGTTTCCTTCTTAAAGAAGTTATTGGTTTCCCGATTATCTTATAACTCTTATCTATGAAAAAAATATATAGTTGATAGCATTTGTTCAACTACTTTCATATATACCTTCAAGAATGGGAAGTTCCAAGAGACCCCATGAAACTATTATTCTTGATGAAAAGGATGTCAAGGAAGAATTATCAATGAGTGGATCTTCATAAAGGGTGGCTATGAGTATGAATGAATGAAGGTCGTTTTATGTTGAAATAGTCAAGGATCTAGTTAACACCTCTAATGATTATAAGTTTGAAATTGCGTATCTTCAATTTTAATTAAATAACCTGGTTGACAGTCAAGCCAAGATCCTTGAGAAACATAAAATCATGATTCGAAATCAAAATAAGTTCATCTCAGAATGCAGAATAGCAAGGGAATTTATTCGTATTATTAATTGTAAGGTTGGAATACTTACTCACGAACATGTTCCACTAAAGAGTCAAGGATCTCAACGATACTTTTTATGATTAATTTCTTTCTCAATACTACTTAATATTTCCCTTTATCGTTACTAGTTAACTCCTTGTATGAATTTATTCTTATTTTTTTAAGGAGAAACACCAGCTTTTGGAGTATTTTTTATGTGTGATATTACCTATTCCAAATAATATCATCTTGCATGTTTAAAGTTTATTTAATTAAATTTTATTTTGGAAGATAACTTGTAATACCTAAACTCCTTGTATGAATTTATTCTTATTTTTTAAGGAGGGACACCAGCTTTTGGAGTATTTCTTATGTGTGATATTACATATTCCAAATAAGATCATCTTGCATGTTTAAAGTTTATTTAATTAAATTTTATTTTGGAAGATAACTTGTAATACCTAATCTACATGGATTATATATATGCATAGATTATTTTGTAATATAATGGAGCACTGAGTTTTTAGTTATCAAAGATCACGAATGGGGGTTTTGTTTATAGGTTGAATATAAAGCAAAGTAAATAATAAAGCAATTAAATCACGATGTAATCAAGGAATACTTTTTCGTTACTAAACATTCATGAAAGTAATATATTTATCTATCCGTCATAAATCATAGATTATCACCAACCGTAGGGTAACAGGTATGCTTAGCTATCTGATTATATCCATCTGAACCACGTTGAGGTTCGCTTACAAGAGGTAATTTAGTCGAATGCTTTATGGTTTGTGAATATAGGTTTAATCATAGCAGTTAAACTCAGTATGATCAGTTCATTTACTAGTATTGTTTCTGCACGCGATTGCTCCTCTGCAAGGTCTCACGTTTTCTACTTGTGTAAGGGTTATTCAACAATTACGGGTATCCTAACCCGTTACTAGCAATGGATCAATCAAGGGATCAGTTTTGTAGGCCTCCTAAATCAATCAATCATAATCATATGAAGTGTGACTGTAATACATAAGAAACAAATGATGATCATAGGATCAAGGGATCCAACACGATGATACATTGACACATGAAAATAAATACTAATATGCTTGATTTTATTGGTTCTTCAACATCATCTTGAATTCTTCGTATTTCAAGTTTTTGTATGGCTCTGCATGTGTTCGTTCAACACCTTTGTTGTTGAAAATTCGTATAACGATAACAATTTATGAAAACAGTGTGGCTTATTTTGAGTTTCCGATGTCTTGGGGTCTTGTAATGTAGCTAATGTGAGTCTGGTTGTGGTAATGTAATTCACGTGAGTCACTTGTGGGGTTGCTTTGTTGAGCTTTTGAAAAGACGAGGGTACCCAAATATACCACAATCTTAAACTTTTCCACCTATAAGTCCTCTTACCGAAAGTGATTGTCTATGGACTGAGTCGAGACAATACAACGAATCGATATTCACACTTTGTGTGATCATCTATGGATACAAGATCGAGACAATACAACAATCAAAGTATGATTACTTGATAATAGGTTCGGACTTAACCAAACTCTATAGAATCACTATCAAGTAATACGGAGTTAACGTTTGTGTAATTTGCTTTAAACTATAATAACAATAATTATAATTGCGGAAAACAAAATAAAATGACACAAAAATATTTTGTTAACGAGGAAACCGCAAATACAGAAAAACCCCGGGACCTAGTACAGAATTGAATACTCTCAGAATTAAGCCGTTATACAATATCAAACCAATTTTGTATAGTTGAGACCAAGCAACTAAACCTATAGTTCACCTAGTTTCTTCAGTATCCCTGCGCTTCCAACATTCAATAAGTGCACGCACTGGAACAATACCTTTGGTTTGTATTCCAAACAGTAAAGGAACAACAAATCTGTTCGGTAACAACTCTATTCAATCTCAGTGATATGAGTTAGACAAAGGATCTTCTGTTTAATCCAATAAACTCATTTGTCGGGTTTAGATCTATCTATCCAACAACTACCAAAGTAGCCGAGTTTAGATTTTGCAATCAAAAATAGGATCCATCAAGATACTATATAATGATGCCGATCTACACAACTAATCAATCAAATCTATCAAAGATAAACCGATTATAGTTAGATCCCAGCCGATCAAGTTTTGTTCACACCAAAGATTATGAACCCAAATAAGAAATCTTCTTCGTCTTCAAATCTTCTTAAATCTTTAATAAACACCTGGACACCACAACTTGAATCTCTTGTGATCAATCACGCACAAAACGCGAGTGCAGTTAACAATGGATTATCACAAGATGTCTTTAGATCTACAAACAGTTCTAAAGATCCCGTCGACACTTCGATCTATTTTAAGTGAATCTTATTTCAGAATAGAAGATTCTCAAGAATAAACAAACTAGGTACAATCGAAGTTCAACAAACATTAGTCAATCAAATCAAATCGAAAACTAATAATACTCCAATTATCTAGTTTCCCACCAACGGTACTCGTAGAGCTTCTTGATCCCAAAGAAGTCTTTAAACGAGCGGTCGTAAGAGATTTCGCCTAATTAGGGTACTTTCCTTTCCGAATAGACGACTCCACCAGTAACAACACAACAAGGTAGTTTTTCTGGCTCTTAGGATAATTTGCAGAAAATGCAAATTTGGGTATTTATAGACCAAGGAAGTTTGGACACCAAGGAATTTCCAAAACCAAAATATTCTTAAGATATGCAATATATTTCCAAATTCGGTTTTCATAATTCCTGGAAATGCTTTTTCCAATATTAACCGAAATCTCACTAGAAAATCTCCAATTAGTAAATGCACATTACCAATTTTTATTTTCCAGAGATATGCATTTTAAATGCTGGTAATTAAAAGCATATAAAATTAACAACCTTAATTAAAAGATTCTCAACTTATTTCGGTCCGGTATCTTCTTTAGTTATTAAAGAATATATTTGAACAATAAAATATAAGAGTTAATGAACATGTTCAAAGTATGTCGACATCTTATTCTTTGTAAATCCTTTTTTATATTTACAATCTTGGAACCGATTATACCACACTTCTAAACAAGTTAGAACTGGTTCATCTGATTTCCAAGAACTATGTGATTGATCAAATATCAATACACTAATCATGGGTTTACGGTTCTACCAAACACAAGGACCAGTTCTACCTTAATATGATTATTGGGACCGGTTACGATAGTTACCAGGATCGGTTACGTCAATTACCAGGACCGGTTACCATATTCTCATGGTATTACTTGTGATCGGTTACACTAGTCACTAGGATCGGTTACACCAATTACCAGGACTAGTTAAACTAATTACAAGGATCGATTACTCTTTTGTGATCGGTCATACCAATTACTAGGATCGGTTACACTAATTACAAATATCGATCATATCATCTAAGGTGATTACTTAGGATCGGTTATACTAATAAAAGTCATACCAATACATAAGTCAGACATTTTGACTAGTTTTACCAAGATACATAACAAGTTATGATCGGTTCTACTAACTCACACATATTGGTAATCCAAATATATGGAATGAATAACAATACCAATAAGCCTAGCGATTTCCCTTTCGATTCATAAAACAAGTTCATGAATGTACTTCCTTTAAATGAATGTAAACATTGTTTCCTAGGATGAAATCTTCACCTTTACCCATACACATAATCACAATAGCATTCATACAATTATGTCAATGTCTTATATACGAAGTTCAAAATATAGGCGTTATACTTCGTGTTTTAATTCCCTAACACTATGTCTACTAGAGTATAATCATTCACAACTTCGTAGTTATGTTTTCAATATATCACGACTTGAAAGATACGTTGGGAATGAAACAATTCAAGTCAAAATATTACTAACCTCAAGAGAAAGTATGATGTCGTCGATGTAACTTGTTACTTCTTCACGTTCTTCAAGTCTTCGAGTAATACTTGTATGTCTCATTATCCTAATCTTTCTAGCCTAACATATACGAAGTTGTCTCTAGTATATAATCAAGCGTCTCTTTAATTGAGTTTTGATTTACTAAAATATGACAACCAAACTTGACATACCAACGCTTGGTGGGTTCAACCGAGCTATGCTCTAACAACTTTCATTAATGTCCTTTTCTTTTTAGCATAAAAATCAGAGTTGTTATTGTTATCACTTGATAACTGCATATACAATTTGTAATATTTTGATACTCTAATCATATGCTCTAATACTAGTGAAAAACAAAACTGTCGTTAGACCTTTTTTTTGTAATAGGAAAATTGAATTTCATTGAAATTATAACGAACTATTTTGGTTGCTTTATAATAATACTTCAATCCAAGCAGGCCGGTTAACATACCACTCTGCTTTATCAAGCAGTACTCTTGCATACTATATTTTGATAAAGAGTCAGCACTATTATTTGCATTACGATGGACATATGTACATGTCCATGTTTCAAAGTCTGAAAGAAAAAAATAAAATATCTCTTATTATATTACTTGTATTCCACTTCACAGCTGTTGAGTGACCTTGAATAGCCTTCACTATATTCATGCAATCGCCTTCCAGGTGAATATTCCTAACTCCCTTTCCTTAGCCCATAGAAATTCTCCAAGGCTCCCAACACTTCTGCTTGCTCCGGATCTAGTCCAATTTTTGGGATGCATCGCACTCCATTTCATTCACATGTATGGTTTCTAGAGATTAGTCCAATTCCTATTGAAACATTATCATCTATAAATGAAGCATCAAAATTAATCTTCTCCACATTTAAAGCTAGAGCCTGCCAAAATTGATTAACTTGTAATACATTATTGGAAATATATTGGTTTTCAGCTAAATAAGATATACATTCATCCATATGTTTAGTGATGTTTACTGCAATTATCCTATCATCTACATGTACATTATCAAAAAATGTTGAACACCTTGTTTTCCACAAATACCAAGTTATGAAACCAGCATACTCAACTGCCCTCTGATCTAACTGCACACCTGCATTATTTATGCTGAAGATGGAACAAATCCATTTATGAAAATCAAGATTACTAATAGGATGCTGAAGATTTTGGTTCACAGTATTCCAAAATCTCACAGCTACAGGACAATCAATTAGTAAATGATGCATAGACTCAATATTACTGTTACATAGAGGACAAGAAGTGTTTTTATGATTAGTAAACCTGGCAATTTTATCCTTAGTGGCAAGACAAGAGTGCAAGCAAAGCCATAGAAAATTTTGGATTCTGGGGGGAATTTTAAGCCTCCAAAATGAGTTCCAATTAATGTTTAAATTGTTTTTAGTAGGCTGCTACATTAGAGTGTCATCTAAAATAACTCTGTAAGCAGACTTCATTGAAAAGTGACCATTGTGGGAAGGCTTCCATCTTAATCTATCATTGCCATAGAATGAGATCCTTATGCTAGTGATTTCCTTGACTATGGTCTGATCAAAAAACACCTGCAAAGTGTCTAGTTTCTAGGCTTTAGTATCCTTGTTAATGAGTTGACTGACATAACTCATACTGGAAGAATAATTAGTAGATGGTGGGGGCCCAGTTCTCTTAGGTAGCCAATTTTTCTTCCAAATGGTTACAGAATTGCCATCTCCTATTTCCCATACATAATGTTTCGTAACTATCTCCAAGCCATGGCAAATGCCTCTTCATGCCGAAGAACCCCGAGAAGACACAACATAAATTAAGGGATTAGATTGACCAAAATATTTACAAACTAAATTTTGAACCCAAAGATCATCTTGTTGATTAACCATTCTCCATGCTAGCTTGGTAAGGAGTGCTAAATTTAATATATATGTTCTTCTAATGTTAAGGCCTCCTTGAGCTCTAGGAAGGGACACATCCTGCCATCTTTTAGGGTATATACCCCCACCAGATTCTTTTTTACCCCCAAAAAAGTTCACTTGAACAGAGTCCATTTTGTCAATTATCTTTTTTGGCATTCGGAAGACATCTAGGTGATGATTAGGTATATTACCTAGAACTGATTGAGTAAGAATAGTCCTACCTGGAGGTGCAAGAAAAGTACTTTTCCAAACATGTAAATATTTTTGGTAGCTATCTATCGGATGAGCAAAGGATTGATATTTATCTCTCTGCAACAAGAGAGGAACACCTAGATATTTTTCCTGCAAAGCCATTCTTTTGATCTGCAAAATACTAGAGATAGTAATCGTGATATTCCCTGGAATTCTAGGACTAAAAGCAACAACAGTTTTCTCAAAATTAACAGCTTGACCAGAGTACTTACTGAACTGGTCAATGATAGTTTCTAAATGATTTCCTTCTCTTATCATGGCTTTAATAATAATAAGTTAGTCATCAGCACAAAAAAAAAAGACTAATAGCAGGACTATCTTTGGTTACTTTAAACCCATGAATAAGATGAGAATTTTCAACAGATTTTAGAGACCTAGAAAGGGCTTCCATACACAGGATAAAAAGATAGGGATATAAAGGATCTCCCTGTTTAAGTCCTCTTTGGGGATTAAAAATCTTACCTAGAGCACCATTAAGAAGAATAGATGTAGAAATAGTTGAGATGCATTGTTCAATCATTCTAGTAAACACATCAGAGAAACCAAGAGCTCTTAAGTTAGCTATCAAAAAAAACCATTCCACCCTATCAAAATCCTTACTCATATCTAGTTTAATGACAATGCCACCATCTCTAGCTTTTGTTTTTTTCCAAAGAATCAACCATCTCATGAGCTATTATAATGTTGTCTTGTATGAGCCTACCAGCAATGAAGGCAGTTTGAGTAGGAGCAATAATTTTATGCAACAATTTTTTGAGCCTAGATGCAAGTAACTTAGAAATGATTTTATAAGCCACATTAAATAAAATGATAGGTCTGAAATCAACAACACTTTTAGGACAAGAAGTTTTAGGTATAAGAGTAATGAAATTATGATTAAGTTTTTTTAAAATATGTTGAGACTCAAAGAAGGTTTTAACCATATTCACAACATCATTACCTTAAGTTGGTAGAAACCTGCAGGAAAACCATCTGGGCAAGGAGTGGTCCATGGTTTCATCTCAAAAACAATCATTTTCACTTCATCATGAGTTGGAGAAACACATAGCATATCATTATCATCATTAGTAATACAAGGAGTAACATTATACAAGTAAGTGATGAGTGCCAAATATTGCATATTTCTATTTAGGTAGTAAATAAAGCTTGGATGAATTGAGGAGCCAAAAGAGCATAAAGTTGGAGACTAGCGACTATGGAAGAGAAGTTGCAACCCGCTTGCGCATAAGTTGCAACCTGACAAGTAGCAACCTGTTTACAAAGATATGGGCTTGAGCTATCCAAGATCCGACCCATACCCGAATCCAAGCCTGCTCCATCCCGAGCCAATAGATTTGATCTATCAGCTGCATCCAACGTCCTAGCCTTGCCATGCATCAACGTTCGCTGCTCCCGCCTCACACCATAGCCACCTACCCCCTTCACCTAACCGAGCAACGAGACCAAACACTCCCCACCTTCACTTCTTATTTCTTCTTCCCGACAAAACCAGAAACCTCGGTTCTTTCCCTCCCCCCGACCATTTCTGCAGCTCCAACAACACCAGCAACATCTCCTTCTCCCGACAACAGCAGCAGCACAACCACCTTCAGCATCTCCTAGCTCTAGATATCTCCATCTTAGCTTCTCCCAAAACCCTAAAAGCTGAGTTCGAGATAAATGGGGTTAGGGTTTCTCCCATCATCTCATTAATGGCTTGCAGAAGCAATTGGAAGAGGGGACAACCATTTCAGGCAGTTATGGTGAGTGGGTTTGCATTTAATTTCCAAATTTGAGTGTTAGAAAAGAACTTTGTATAAATAGGGTTGAGAATTGAGTGTAAAACTTAAGCCCTGAGTAGCAGGTGCAACTTGCATGATAGTAAATTAGGTTTAATTTCATCTTGTATTATGTTCTAAACAACTTTGCTAGGGTGTAGATGAAACCCTTAATAATATGTTGAGTTAATTCATATTCATGTTGTTGTTCTTGCTGTGCTTAATTGAGATAGGAGTAATAGTTAGCTAGTTGATAAAATTATCCTGTGATTGGTTGTACTGTAAGAAGACAGCCAATAATAGGGGAGAATTAGTGATAGTGGTTAATAAATTCTCCATTTGAGACTTCCATGGAAGAAGATATGTGCTTAATAAGATAGGAATGATGCTTAGCAAATTGACCAAGGAACTGTGATCAATTGTCTTTGTAAGAAGACAAGTTGATACTAGGGGGAATTAGTGAGATTAGTTGATAACTCATTCTTTAGAATCTTCCTTGGGAAGGAACAAGAACATAACTTGAATTTGTATTGCCTTAGCATAGGATTATGAGGTGAATTCAATCACCCTAGTAACTCTCTAGCCTTTGTTTACAAACTGTTTTGAATTTTACTTTACAATCACTGCTATATCTTGTCGTATCGACACCAAACAACCACCTTTGTGTTACTCATTGTTAAGAATCGGTTTAGATAGATCAAAGCATCAGCTTACACTCACCTTGTCCCTGTGGGTTCGACCTGTGCTTGCCCTGTGTTGCAAATCAACATTGTGCACTTGCAGTTATAATTTTAGGTAACATTCCTGAGCTTACCAAGTTTTTAGCGCCGCTGCCAGGGACTCGGTAGCGGTGTAGCTGAATTTTCCATCTTTACTTTGCTGATTTTTAGTATAATCATGTATATAAGTGTCTAGAATTGTCTGTTTTTGTTTTGATCGTATAACTTAGTCTATTTTGTTTAACATCTTTGTTAGGGTCCTGTTGCTCTTTTTCTTAGTTTGTAGTTTACTATCATCTGTAACTTTGTTGTTGTATAGTAGTTCAGTAATTCACGTATTCATATATCTTGCATCGTTGAAACTGTCTTTGCATTTAGCTGTAGCTTTTCATATAACTACATTCTTTCAGTTCTCTTTGTTAAGTTAA
Source organism: Papaver armeniacum (assembly GCA_023531295.1). Taxonomy (NCBI): domain Eukaryota; kingdom Viridiplantae; phylum Streptophyta; class Magnoliopsida; order Ranunculales; family Papaveraceae; genus Papaver; species Papaver armeniacum. Next base: position 131,045 of record JAJJWW010014947.1, on the reverse strand, counting down.
GCAATTTGGCATCATTATATTTTAGTATAACTATTTCAGTTGTTGTTTTAGTTAAAAATAATAATTAAAAAAAAAAAAAAAAAAAAACCTTTGCACTATAAGTAGATTTAGATTAAAATATGTAGCCTAGTTTTGTAGCATCTTAGCTGTAGTTGTAAACTTTAATCATTCGTAATTGTTCTTTCATTATTGCATTCTATTTTGTATTATTTGCATCTCATCTTTGTCACTTAATAGCATCTCGTAACTTTGTTATTTTGGTATAACTTAGTATAATCCCTTTGTTTTATATTTTGCATTTTACTTTCTTTAAAACCGCTTGTCATTGTAATCTGTAGCTTAGCTAGTCCATCTGTTCATATAAATTTCATCTTAGCTCTTTAGTGTTAGCTGTAACTTTTATCATTCCTTTCTCACCTGCATCTTTACTCCATATGTATAAACTGCATCTTATATTTAGGTTAGTTGCGTCATTGTCAAAACTAGTTTAAAGTAATTTGCATCTATAATCTATAGCTTTTAGCTTTGCTGTGTTTTGAAGTTTGTTTAGTCGATTTGTTCTTACAATCTGCATTCTGTTGCTAAGTATTAGGTGTAGTTTTTAATTTCTACATCTTTAGTTCCCTAGTTTTCAGTTTAGGCTGTATACATGCTAGTTTTGATTTTACTTTGACTGCTCTAGTATAACTTATCTGTAGATATAATTTAGTAAGCATATTAGCCTGTAAATACTAGTTATTTAGTCTGCATTCTCTAGTAGAATCCGCAACATTCGTAAATTATCAAGCATTCCTGCATATAGCATTCTCTTCTTTGTCCATAGCTGTATATTGTGTCAACCCCTTGTCAGTCCAAATAAACATAAGAGCTATTCACTTTCCCTTGTAAAATATCAAATTTTTGCACTTTATAACTTTTCAATTTGCTGCTTGTATTCGAACTGCCCTGAAAAACCAAGCGGAATAACTCATTGTCATGCAGTAAATTACTCTCAGTTGCTTATAATGGTATTGATATTGTTTGAACTCGCACATTCACGAAGTGAACTTCTCCTCTGAGTCGAGAGGTACCTGTGATACTTGCATTACAAACCCAAGGAAAAGCATAAAAGGAAAGACAACACAAAACCATTTTGGCTAAAACCGGTTGGTCATTCTCAAACCCTTTTATACTTTATATCTGCATGAATGATCTGTGTGCAAGCATCTGAGAACTGGTTTTTCATCCTCAAAAACAATAAGCTGGTGATATTTGAGTTTTACTTTGGTTAGATGGATTTATTATTAGCTGTGCATGATCTGTGTACTTTGGTTAGCTAAGTTTGTTGAACTAGATGCCCTGGTACCTTTGTGCATGATCTGTGAAACTTGAGTAGCATGCTGACCCGTTGAATCTGTTGAGCCATGATCACCTGCCAAGCTAGTCACCCAACCCCTGCAATATCTTGAATTTGTGCACCTGTGGTACCTTTGCATAATCTGTGAAATCCGAATAGAATTTTTTCTTGCTGAACTAGTTGTTGTGCATAACAACCTGCAACATATAGCTATGCTGTGCATAATTCTGAACTGATTGAGTGACTTATTTGCTAGCTGAATTGTTGTTTCACCATGCCATGAACATGACCTTGTGAATTGCTTGGTTGTCCGACACCCATAACATGTTGACTGATGTTCTTAAACTTATTGGCATGAATGCATGATAAACTAGCTACCTTGCTGAGTATTGCTCAATCCTGCAACATCTGGAATTTTTGCTTGATTCTGTGACACTTGAATAAAATCGTTGCTTGCTGAAATATTAAGCTTTTCTGTGCTCTGTGCATTACTAATTGTCTAAGTAGTATAACATTTTCAATCTGTGTACACAGGTATGATTCTGTGATATTTGAGAGCATGTTACCTGCTGAATCTGTTGTGTTCTCTGCGCTATTTGAATTCTGAAACATATTAAGTCTGCATACGCAGCCCCAACCAGTCGCTACCTTCTGAGTTGTGCAATTGCACCTTGACTTATCAGTGCAACATTTTGAATCTATATGCACAATTCTGAAAACTAGCTTTTGATTCATATGAGCTTAGCTTCCCTGTTTTGAGAAATCGTTGGCTGTTTGAGTGCTATAACATGTTTGATGTGTGATATGCTATGATTGTTTCTTTTTGAGTTCAAATTGATTGCCTGGCATGTCAGGATTTTGGAATGGGGTTAGGGATGAGAAATCATCGCAAAAATCAATTAGAGAACTTGCTTACGGGCATGCTTCACATTATGAACCCCCCACATACCATGATGTTAATAATTTTAGGGATTATTATGAACCTTCTCGGGGTCCTGAGCCTGAATACACATACCCTAGTTATTATTCGCACATGTATCATCCACCGCCAGGGGAGGTTGAACAATTTTGTACTCCCCGAACTCTTGTATGCAATCTCAGTGATGGAGAATATCAAACTCATTGAGCAAAATAATGCTAGATTTGAATTGAAAGCATTGCATGATCATCCATATAGCAACACATCCGAATGCCCATTCGATAGTGAATCTCATGCACAACCATGTACTGAATATCCATATGAAACGTGCATACCCACTAGTGAAGACTCTCCTTCCATTGAACAACTTAATATGATTCTTAAAATGAACCTGATTCATTTACAAAGTGAAGAAAGGAAGGAATTTCATGATAGGATGTTTGTTGTCCCTAATGAAGTAAATTTTGAAAATAGTGTTTCTATTCCTACTCATGCAACCCGACCTTGAACATGAACCTAATATAGAGGTGACTGAAGTGACTAGAGACACTATAGTTTTTAATAGGGAATTGCATCTTTGTTACGATGACGATGATGATGATGTGGCATTAGAAGCGGTTATCAATTGTGAATATAAAATTGCAGAGTTTTGCGAATCTGAAACATTAGAACATGCTGTAGAAACCTCCACTGCTGATAATTCCTTTGTTCCTCATACTTCTCAGTATTTGTATGTGCATGAAATTGTTGATTTGAAACCTGTGCTATTTTCATGCGAAGAACATCATGACACACAACTTGTTTCGACTTAGGGAGAGTTGAATCATGTAATGATACAAATGAAAAAAACTTAGACAAATCGATTCCGCTAAGTCACAACATGATTGTCTTAATGTCGGTAGAGAGGTTGTCAAACCCACTTTGTGGACAGCTCCAAGCTTTGGATTAGAACTGTGTGCTTCTCAAGTCCTTTTGGACTACTTTTCTGCTAAATATAATACCCTTGAAGAGCCACAGTTGGAATGCGTTGATGTTTTTCTTCCCGTCCCTAACAAAGTACAATTTGAGCTAGACCTTGTGCATGATGTACCTCTAAAATTGCAAGATTTTGTGCTCAATAACACATCTGTTGACAAGTTTTGGTTTGGGGGTAACTCGTTCACATATGCAGTCTTACTTGCACTCTCATGTTATATATGTGTAAAGTCTTTGTTGATGTTTACGCATATCATCTTTTGGGTTGATTCTCAACTCTTTAGATTGTTGATGTATGGTGAATTTTTCTTGTATATAATCCAGTAGGTAATGTTACACCTTCTATCTTGAATCGGTTGAGTCTTCTTTGGTACATATTGTGCTAATCCAATATGACATCAACCGAGTTATTTTTGGGTTCTAGCCGTGATTAATGAAGCTCTAATCTTGCTTTCGCCGATATACCGTAATCTCTTTCCTTTAAATCTGCTCCCGCCTGTTCTCTGGTATGTGGTTGTAATTCGATCATATTCTTAAACATTGAGGACAATGTTAGATTTAGGTTTGGGGGTGTGTTTTGCATATAGAGTTTTTAGTCTTGTATTCAAAAAAAAAAAATCAAAAATCAAAATTTTTCAAAACTCTTTGTAAATATGTACATAAAAACCTCCAACTTTTAGAGATCTTAGAGTCACTAGCATGCTTCTAGCTATGTTTACATAGAGAGTGTGACCGAAATAACTGAACTTGGAAGTCTTGGAGAACAAAATCGGGTTTCTTAGTTGATTAGAGCGTTAAAGTTGGATTTAACCATGCCGGAGGGCGAATTAGGTCTTTAAAAAGATATTTGGTAGTAGAATTGTGATCACCCATAGTGGAGACTACCCATTTTTACATCAAGCGAGGCACCAACCTTCATTTTTTGTGACTATCTAAAAAGTCCTGTTAGAGTGTGTGTCACCGTACGTCAATTCCGGGTAGGAATGGTGAGCTACCCAACTTGCACCACTTTCAGCACTATTTTTGATCTCTTGAGTGCTAATTTTGTCAATCATGAGGGTGACGTTTAAAGATGAAAACTCCTTGTTGTAGTTCGATTTGTAGTTAGCATCTCTCTCTCTCTCAACAACATCAACGAGATCCATAGAAACACATCATCATCAACAAAGCGAGAGAAATATCGAATATTTGAAGAAAAGTCGAAATAGTCCAAGGTTTACATGCAACAATTCAAAGAAAAGAAAATAAGATGAGAATTAGTGAAGTTTATGAAATCAAGACAATACAAGTTGTGAAGAATTGAGTGATAAAGTCCTTCATCCATGGAGTTAGTAGTTTCATTATTTTTGTTGTTATTTTCATTTCATGTGTTAATTCAAATTCAAATTCAAAAAAAAAAAAAAAAAATGTAGTTTATTTTCTTAGTTTATAGTTTTGATACCACCATGGTAAAGAAGAAGAATTCAAGAAGAAAATTCCAAGCAACAAGGAAATTGAAGAGAAAAGTTACAAATTGTCAAGTTTTTGTGAAGTGCAGAAGTTCATCATCTACAGTTGAAGACCGAAGACCGGAGATTGAAGACATTTCTATGGATGTTGTGAGAGTGGTGTTGATTGCCGATCGGATGTGAAGGTAAGTGAGTACTCCCATCCTTGATAATGGTTGATTTCCTTTCTTAGAGATCATCAAAAAAAGATTCTTTTTGTCCACAATTCTGTGGAGTCTCCAGAAATTATTTCGGAAGGTTATCCTTCTCACCATCAACGTGTGCAGAATTTCTCTTTTTATTCCTGCCTGCACACATGAGAGACTAGAAAAGCGGTCTTTTTCAGTGCAATTATCATAAAACCCTATTAGTGAGGCAGAAGTCGAGGCTTGTGATCACTCTCGAACCCGAATTCTTTCATATGGTATGGTTATTTCTCGCTCAACTCTTAAGGATGAGAATGCGTTCTTTGGTAGTTCTAACTTCGTGTTACTAGCATGCGAAACTCTATGTCCTCATAGCTCCTTGGATGCTTGAGACTCTTTTACGCTCTGAAGTTGGAAAAGGTTTTGTGGGTACATCTCTGGTAGGCCCTCACGAGACTACAACTCGTCCACTAGGGACACCTAGGGGTTTAAAGGCTTAGTGCATACGCTAAATGCATTCGAGACCATCGACAAGGTGGTATAGTTAGGATTTCTTAATTTGTTTCACTTGAGGACAAGTAAAATTCGGGTTTGGGGGTATTTGATGAGTGCCAAATATTGCATATTTCTACACCTTTTTATTGGCATTTAACTCATATTTTGTGCTTTAAAATCATATATTATCCCAAATTATGTATTTTCTTTGTTTTCAAGAATAAATACTTGTACTAATTAATTTTGTGTTTTTAGGTAGTAAATAAAGATTGGATGAATTGAGGAGCCAAAAGAGCAGAAAGTTGGAGACTAGCGACTATGGAAGAGAAGTTGCAACCCGCTTGCGCATTAGTTGCAACCTGACAAGTAGCAACCTGTTTACAAAGATATGGGCTTGAGCTATCCAAGATCCGACCCATACCCGAATCCAAGCCTGCTCCATCCTGAGCCAATAGATTTTATCTATCAGCTGCATCCAACGTCCTAGCCTTACCATGCATCAACGTTCCCTGCTCCCGCCTCACACCATAGCCACCTACCCCCTTCACCTAACCGATCAGCAGCCAAACACTCCCCACCTTCACTTCTTCTTTCTTCTTCCCAACAAAAACCAGAAACCTCAGTTCTTTCCCCCCCGACCATTTCTGCAGCTCCAACAACACCAGCAGCATCTCCTTCTCCCGACAACAGCAGCAGCACAGCCACCTTCAGCATCTCCTAGCTCTAGCTATCTCCATCTTAGCTTCTCCCAAAACCCTAGAAGCTGAGTTCGAGATAGATGGGGTTAGGGTTTCTCCCAACATCTCATTAATGGCTTGCATAAGCAATTGGAAGAGGGGACAACCATTTCAAAAGTTATGGTGAGTGGGTTTACATTTAATTTCCAAATTTGAGTGTTAGAAGAGAACTTTGTATAAATAGGGTTGAGAATTGAGTGTAAAACTTAAGTCCGGAGTAGCCGGTGCAACTTGCAGTAGTAAATTAGGTTTAATATCATCTTGTATTATGTTCTAAACAACTTTGCTAGGGTGTAGATGAAACCCTTAATAATATGTTTAGTTAATTCATATTCATGTTGTTGTTCTTGCTTGTTTAATTGAGATATGAGTAATAGTTAGCTAGTTGATAAAATTATCCTGTGTGATTGGTTGTCTTGTAAGAAGACAGCCAATACTAGGGGGAGAATTAGTGATAGTAGTTAATAAATTCTCCATTTGAGACTTCCATGGAAGAAGATATGTGCTTAATAAGATAGGAATGATGCTTAGCAAATTGACCAAGGAACCTGTGATCAATTGTACTGTAAGAAGACAGTTGATACTAGGGGGAATTAGTGAGATTAGTTGATAACTCATTCTTTAGAATCTTCCTTGGGAAGGAACAAGAACATAACTTGAATTTGTATTGCCTTAGCATAGGATTATGAGGTGAATTCAATCACCCTAGTAACTCTCTAGCATTTGTTTACAAACTGTTTTGCATTTTACTTTACAATCACTGCTATATCTTGTTGTATCGACACCAAACAACCACCTTTTTGTTACTCATTGTTAAGAATCAGTTTAGATAGATCAAAGCATCAGCTTACACTCACCTTGTCCCTGTGGGTTCGACCTATGCTTGCCCTGTGTTGCAAATCAACACTGTGCACTTGCAGTTATAATTGTAGGTAACATTCCTGAGCCTACCAGTAAGCATCAGGCTTACCAGACTGGTTGTTTTACTCATTCTAGCAAAGTGGTTTAAAATTTTAGTTGTTATATCCTCTCTTTCAGATAGCCAAACACCATTCCTATTTTGAATAACATCAATTTGGGTTCTTCTTTTCCTAAAATTTTCTTTCTAGTGGAAGTAGGTTGTGTTCCTATCATCAAGTTTCATATGAGCATCTCTATTTCCCTGTTTCCAATAATCCACTTCAATATTGTACCAAAACTTAAGTCTAATAGTCAAATCTTGCACCTAACTAGAGTTTTGCATTCCTCTGTTTCTAGTTAACATTGCAAGTTCAGACTGAAGTTTAATAATTTGGGTGGTAATATTACCAAATTGGTTATAATTCCAGTCTTTAAGCACATGTTTAGCATCAAAAAGATACCTAGTGAGTTTAAAAGCATCAGACCCAGAAACTTGTTTACCCCAATTAGCCTTAATAAGTTCATAGCAAGAACTGTCACTAAACCAAGCTTTGTTAACTCTAAAAGGTCTTTTGGTGCTATTATCAAGTTTTGAGGTTACAAGAAAAATAGGACAATGATCACTAGCAAAAGCAGTTAAACGATATAGGCCAGCATGTTGATATTTGTTATGAAAATCAAGACTCACACAACCTCTATCAAGTCTTTCCAGGATTAAAGCATCATCATCTCTCCTATTGGTCTAAGTAAAGGGGTTACCAATATACTGCATGCTATGAAGGTCTCTATCATGTAAAAGAGCATTAGAATAATCAAGTTCAGATTGAAGAGGAAAATTACCACCTTCCTTTTCATCAGTAGTAAAAATTAGATTTAAGTCACCTAAAAGAATCCAAGTACCAGGATGATTCACTCTAATATCATCTAAATATCTCCACTGAGAATTTCTATCATTATTATTTAAAGCACCATATATAAAAAAAACCAAAGAAGCAGAGTTTATATAATCTAGTTTAACAAGGAAGTTTATGATATTGTAGTTAATATCCACTATCTTAAGATCAACACCATCCTTCCACATAAGACAGATACGTAACTGTTGTTAGACCATTAATATAGTTTGTGTCAAAATCATTTCCTTTACATATTGAAAACATAGTGATACCAAGTACACCACCATCTTTTTCTTTCGGCAACCTGTGTAAACAAAACCTAATACAATTGCAAGTAGACCAACTGAATGATCTTTGACAATATGTATATGGAGTTTATATCTCTAACCTCTTCTCAATCAGTATGTACATAGACAAGAGACCATGAACCTGATTGTTAAGAAAAGTACTCGGACAACTTCAAAAATTAATCTCCAAAATCAATCTAGTTGCATCTAAATAATCTAATCGGAATATTGCCAAGTAATTAAAATTGTTATCTATCTTTCAAGATACAAATTCTACAAGAAACGAGTTTCGTAATCGGTCACAATTAGATGGACATATCTACTAAGATTGAATACGTACAACTTGCGTAAATCCAATTATAAAGATAAACAATATAATGCAGAAAAGGAAAAACACAAGACGCCAGAAGTTTTGTTAACGAGGAAACCACAATAGCAGAAAAAACCCAGGACCTCATCCAGATTTGAACACAAAACTGTATTAAACAGCTACAGACACTAGCCTATTAGCCTACTATCAGACTTCGGAATGGAATGTAGTTGAGACCGAATCCACCCTCCAAGCGATTCAGCTATATTCACGTTCCTTACATCTCTTGAACCTCGCAAGGCTCTACACAATTGATTCCCTTAGCTTACGTCCTTGATAGCCTAAGAGTTGCTTCAACCTAAGTGAAGACTTTTGATACCAATCTCCCTCTAACAGATAAGCCTATTTGATTTCCATTTATATCAAAGATAAAGGTGAAGAAATCTGTTTGCAATAGAAAATATAGCAAACCTCACAAATCTGGAAATTACGACTCCCTAAGAGCATCCAAGATTCTTAACCACCTCTCAAGAATAATCTTCAAATGATCATCTAATATCAGTTTTCAGATATCTATTTTAAGGAATCACAAAGTATGAGACAAAGAGAACTTTGTGATTACTACCTATCCTGCCTTAAAGAGATTAGAAAAACCTCAATAACATATAAACAAAATTAGGGTTCACGGGATATTAAGGTAAAAATGATCATAACTGGCTTCACGAATCCCCATGGAAAAGTCTTATATTCGTAGACCTAATTATTTTTCTCAAAGGAAACCTAGGTCTACAGAGGACGACTCTAGAATCAACTAGGACACAAAGTGTCAGGGATTAATTTTTCCAGTTTAAAGAAAATCTCTTTTTATAGTTTTCAAAAACCACAGGTTGCTTAAAATTCAAGCTAAGATAACTTGAGAATCAAGCAAACACTTTTAGGTCTTGAAAATATAATAGAAGAGTATACACTAGAAACCGGTTCTGGAACCGTGTATAATGATTGTTCGGTTTGGAAAGTATGTCAATGAACTAAAATCAATGTGATGTTCATTTAAACACCTTCAATCATAATGTACAGACATAAGTGTTTGAGTGATCAATGAAGTCTTAGAAGTGTTTGAGATAGTTCTAGCAATGCTAAACATAAAAACAAGTCTTTGAGCATCTGCTAAAATCTAGTGGGACAGTTGGTACAACAGTTCGTAAACCGTTAGGCTTGTTCACCAGCCATGGTACAACTATTCGCGAAACGGGTTCGCCAACTCCTAGCCTATAATACCAACTTTAAAATTCAGTTCACAACGGTTCGTGAACTGTTCCCAACTAAACTCACGGTTTGCGAACTGGTTCGTCAACCTTGTTGTATTTCTGAAACTCAGATATTTGTGGTTTGCGAACTGGTTCCAACCTAGCATGAGAAAGAATATCAAATAGTTTAATATTTCTCTGTTATGATGTTTGAAACATTCTCACGTGATAAATCATTTGCATGGGAAATTTTCAATTGATCCATAAATTAATTCAAACAATAAATTGCTTAGAACTAATATTGTTTAATGATCGTTGAACATCTTTGCTAAGTCATATTTCGATATTTTTAACAAGACAAGATTGACTCAAAACTTCCTCTTTGTAAGTCTACTAGAAGTCATACGACATTATCTCAACAAATAGAATGGTAAGGTAGTGAGTAAAATAGAATGGTTCGGCCTTCACATACCTTATACAAAAGTTCTCCTAATGTCTTCGTCGATCTTCAGTCTTTGAGGGTGATGTCTGATACTCAACTACCAAATTCTAACCTAGTACGAGACTTGACTTAGTAGACTAGATCGAAGTCAAGATACAGATTTGATCATGTAACATCGACAATGAGCTTGAGATAGAAAAACTTGTGGGTTCAACCGAGCATTGCTCTAACACATATAACATACTTAAGTGAATACCGATTTTGCTTGCTAAGTTATGAAAACCTCGAAAATGATTTATATCTCACGGGTTTGACAAGGAGAGTGAGGGTGGGTCCCACCCTAACCCCCCACCCCACCCTAACCCCCAAAAAAAAAAAACAACCGCCGGGTCACTCCCTGATCCCACCCACTCTCCTTGTCGGGACAACCTGCGAGATGTCTATCTTCCCCTAAAAAATTTAAGTGACCATTTTGGGAGAAAAAGTTGGCATTAAGACTTTATGGCTCCCAGCTTTCCAAGTTTCTTATATGAGCACAAAAGTTTCAGCTTTATTAGAATTGTTTGGTGGTAATTTTTTATAGAGTAAAAGATAGTCAGATTTGGAGAGTGAGGAGAGAGAAAAGGAAGAGAGAGTTTTTTCCGATTGTGACTATCGCCGGAAAATGGTGAACATCAACATGACGCTTGATATGGATGGCTTTGTGACTCAAACAAGAAGAAGATCTAGACCCAATGAGTTCAACTCAATCAAGACTTACAAAGAGAATGGGAGAATGAAATCAGATGTAACAGTGAGAAATGGGAAAAATATCAAGGTGGATAGAAAAGTCATTGGTGCTTCCATGGGCATAAAAGGGAGGAGCGATATTATTCATGTAGCAATCTGGTTGGGAAATAAAATAAGATTTTGCTGGCTTAGTTTCAAGGGTGGAATCTGGTTAGCTCATATTTTGAAGATGGAGGCAAATGGTGGTGATGAGAAGTTATCCTAATGGAATTTCAGAGAAGATGAAGATTGGATGTTAGCTGTTAGTTGTTAGATAAGAAAATATGTATGGAGAATACATTCGTCTGCAGGTATCTCATAACAAGTCTTACCCGGATACTTTGTTCTTTCCAGCCGGAATTAATGGTGTTGGGTGGTGGGATACATGGATTTTCTTCGAAGATTTAATGTATAGTGTTTCTCATCCAAAAGAAAGGAAAGTGAGCGAAGAATTGTCTATTAAGCCAGCTTTAAATGCTTGGTTTTCAAAAGGGAAAGACTTTTGTCATAAGAAATACTAAATTGAGCCATCTTCCATCGAACTAAAATCTGATCAGGGAATTAATTATTTTTGGCAAAGAACCCTCGTAGTAGAAATTGCAGTTGTCCTTGATTTTGAATGAAAACATGTGGGAAAATGGGTAGTGGCTAATTTTGGTTGGAGTCTTGGCTTTGAACTACAACCAATAGATGACCACAGGGATGTCTTTACAATAAACACTTATGCTGAATTCAATAGGGTCCAAAAATTTGAAAACTGGAAGGTTGGAGTTGTTGATGTTCGAATATTTCCTTGGTTTGCTAGTATTAATGTTATTCATAAACCAAATCCAGTGAGTATTAAGAAACAATGGATTGGAGTATGATGAGTCCCTTTTAACCTATGGGACTACACTATTTTCAAAATTATTGGTGATAAATTTGGGGGTCTGGCTGATGTTAATCCCGGATCATCGATGGCAACAGATTTATCAGAGATTAAGGTGCTTATTTTGGTCATGTTTTCAATGGAAAGTGGTGTGAAGAGTTAACTATTAAAAATACAGGAGTGTGGGTTGAGATTAGAGTAATTGGTAAGGTGTTGGAGCATTCACGTCAAGATATGAAGCATGTTTCAATTACTATTGATCGGATGGAGCCTCCCCATGGATTTTCTTGGCGCCGGATACTATCACCAATGAACATAAATAAAGAAGATGATGGTATATGGACGCGTGTTGGCAATACAGAGGTGGACCAGGTCCAACGGGTAACTAATCCTGTGTCTTCAAAAGTTTGGTCTGGTCAACCTGGTGGGTCAGATTCAAAAGCTTTAAAACTTAACAATACGGATACGCGTGTCCAGAAAAATTTGAATTTGATCTCCTTTGATTCTGAATTTGTAGGTGAAAAATTAGATACGATATACGGAGGACCTGGTGGGTCCAACTTAAATCTAATGGGAATGGAAGCAGAAGTTAATGGGATTACAAAGTCTAGACGTAATTTAAGTAATATTACTAGGCCTAGTGCACATCTATGTTGTTCTCTTTTGGTCATGAAGTATCTCTATGGAAATTTTATTAGGATCCCACTAGTTTTCGTACCTTTGCCAATTTTTATTAACAAAAAGGGAGAGAACTAATGTGTAGTTCACACTAAAAATACATATGGTTTACGGATCATTATGTAAGGGGGGTGGTTTTCATGTGAGATAAAGTATTGACTAAGGCAGAGTGATACATATCACCATAGTATTGTTGTCAAAGTTTTGATACAATTGAACTTTGATGTTGTGTAATAATACCATGACACTGTATAACAATGATTGAGAGAAACTTTTTTCTCATTGTTATATCTACGGATCTTCAACAACATTGATGCTGAGTTGAACACGTTCATAATCACTGCAGTACTTGGAAGTGATGAAGATTTCGAGTGATGTTGAAGAACAAAGGAGATCAAGCATTTGGATGAGAAGCTACAAAGTTTATTTATTTTGTAATCCATATGTAGTGATAGTTTTGTCACTAAAATTGACAAAGGGGGAGATTGTTAGAGCACTGCTCTGTTGAACTCGCAAGCGTTGCTATCTCAAGCTTGTTGTCAAGTTTAGTTGCCAAAACTATAAGTCTTGATTTCTAGTCTACTTATAGCTAAGTCTCGGATTAGGATAGAAAGTGTAGTTGAGCACTAGACTTCACGGTGTTCATCAATTCAAGACGAAGAACTACTAAGGGGAGTTTGTGGAACTTCATCAACAAAAGGTATGTGGAGACTTGAACTCATCTATCACTCAAAATTCTATCTACTCTATCTCCTATTTGAGACAAAAGTCGTATAGCTATATACACTTCAATTATACACATTTGATATTTCGAGCCGAGTTTAACTCGCATACATATTTCTCGAAATATGTGGCGTTAAGCTTTCGCCTTAACCAAGTTCATCATATATTCTTGACGAAAGTCAAAAGATGATCATGTGAAAATCGCCTGGTAACATCTTACATGATTTGTGTGAGACAGTCATTTGATATAGACTCGGAATGTTTCGTATTGATCATTCGATCACTTGAAAATTGCTTTGAATCTAATAGTTTGTGTGAGACAACTATTGTCGTATTCCAAGAATGTTTCAATGGTTGAAATGAGAGTTTAGAACAATTGGATTTAAGCATAGTGTGCGTACTTGCATATATGTAATCCATGTCCGGGAACCATGGTATGCAAACACGTATGCGTACTTGTTGGTTTGTGAAGTCCGGGAACCTTGTATGTGTACCGGTACGCGTACTGGCTTAAGGTTCAGGTCCGAGAATTTCTGCTGAGTTTGGAAGGTATGCGTACTAGTTCGCGTACTGACGAAACCTCAAACTTAGTCCGACTACTTAGGTACGCGTACCCGTATGCGTACCTAAGTGGATGATGTTCGAAAATCGGTTTGTTCATGAACTAATACATTTATATATTAAGGAATGCAATATTTTGCAAACCGTGGCTATAATGCTCATGAATTGATTCATGTGAATCAATATCGATTTTGCTTCAATTGTATCTTGTTGTTGATGGTGGTTTTTAGTTCAGGGCTAAAATTGTAAAACCCTGTATTTAATGGTTCGTCATTCTGCAAAGAAGATTGAGCCATTTAAAAGTGATGGGTGCCCAAGCCTCTTTACTTACATATGTATTGAGCAATTCAATATATTTATATGAAATTTATTCAGAATGGTGCGTGTAGCAACAACCCCAAATATTCTGTAAATTTCTAAGTATTTATTATATGCCATGTTCCCCAGTTGAAATCTTAATACTAACATGACATGACGACTAATGCTCGCTCCCAGCCGAGTAGCATGAATCTCCTGAAGTGTCGGGATTAAGATGCGTGTGGAAGTACTCAATCAGCGGCACGCAAATTTATGATTCCCTTTGATATTAAATTAGTTATTTTTTGTATCAGTATGCAAAATTCACCCAAAATTGATTGATTTTGCGGCAACCCGCAAAATTCAGTTCTTTAACCTAATTTATTAATTTGTAAAAAATTAGGTTTTTGCGCCCTGCGTAATATCTCGAACCCTATTGGTCGAGACCAAACCTAGGTAAGCTAGGAAATTAATCCGCCATGGACTAGTAGGAGCAAAGTCCTACCAAAAATCAAAAAGAAAGAAATAAAAGAGGAGCTACGGAAAATAGGAGCAGCAACAAGAGTAGGCGTGGCCACCCCACATGGCTGGCCAGTTTACCCTAGCAGGCATCACATGTAGCCGGATGGCCACGCTCCATGTTGCCCTTGCCGTCCCCCCTTTCCCATCGACCAATCAGGTCGCTCTAAATACGCCACATGCATTTAGAATGAGACCGGCCCCATGCTGCTTGTCGGCCCCCTTTCGATCGACCGATCAGGTCACTCTAAATGCGCCACATGCATTTAGAATGAGGCCGGCCCCATGCTGCTTGCCGGCCCCCTTTTCTAGTTACATAACAGAGTCGATTCTTCTTTAACCTTAGGTTTCTTCGAGACCCTGTAGGTTAACGACTTCAAAGACTTCATTGGGATTGTGAAGCTAGACCCAACTATTTTTTTTGTAGTTGCGTGTTCTGATCTTGCCTGATTCTATCGTATTGAGTATAATTGAAATAATTGACTCGAGATTAATTTCTCCGATAGGCAAGATAAAATTAATCACAAACATCTTTGTCCCATCGTTTGTGATTCCACAATATCTTGTTTCGCTAGTAGATTAAGATTATTGTGAGGTGATTGATAATACTAGGCCGTTCTTCGGGAATATAAGTTTGGTTTATCAATTAGTTCATGTTCACCTTGATTTATCAAAAGACGAAACTAAAACTCTTGGGTATTTCTGTGGGAGACAGATTTATTCAATCTATATACTTTTTTGTGTGAGACAGATTTGTTTATCAAGTCTTCGACTTTGGGTCGTAGCAACTCTTGGTTGTGGGTAAGATCAACTAAGGGAATCAAGTGCGTAGTATCCTGCTGGGATCAGAGACGTAAGGATTGTAACTGTACCTTGAATCAGTGTGAGATTGATTATGGTTCAACTACAGTCCAGTCCGAAGTTAATTGGTAGTAGGCTAGAGTCAGTAGCGGCTTAATACAGTGTGGTGTTCAATCTGGACTAGGTCCCGGGTTTTTCTGCATTTGTGGTTTCCTCGTTAACAAAATTCTCGTGTCTCGTGTTATTTCTTTTCCGCATTATACTTTGTTATATAATTGAAATATCACAGGTTGTGCGTTAAGATCAATCAATTAGAATATCCAACCTTTGGTTGTTGATTTACATTGATTGACACTTGAACATTGGTCTTTGGTACCGTTCAAGTTATTTCATATAATAATCAGGCTCGCGGATTTCTATCTGTTTGATTTGCTGATTACATTGTGAAACAGAGATATTAAACTCTTTGATATACTTTACTCTAAATTGAGTCTGACTGTCTAGTTGATTCTCTAGAAAGTATATTGGAGTAAGTCCTCTCAGATTTCCAAACGAATTGTTGGGTGTGGTTGTTAAACCCCCGCATATTCAATTGGTATCAGAGTAAGCAAACACCGTAAACCTAATAAGTTTGTGTTTGAATGGTCCTTAAAAGTTTGCCCTTATGGGAAACTTGCTCTTGGCATCTGTAACGCACGACAGAACTTCTTAGAGATTGTTCAGAGATTATTATGGACAGAACCTCATGTTTCCCATGATAAGCTCATTTCATCTAAGACTTTGGAAAACTTAGATAATGAGAAACAATCTAAAACAAAAGTTAAAAAGGAAGGAAGATTGAGAAAACGTTCTTTACGCTCAAAGATATGGAATCTCACTAGATTAATTCTTAATCTTTTTCAGGAATACTATCGTAATGGATCAATTGACAAGGATCTATTTAGAGCATTTGAAAACATTTTTAGATTCTTAAAAAAACTTAATTCAATTAAGATTAAGAATCGTTCCGATAAAAGTTCGGTACATGTAAAATCATGTTATCATGATGTACGAACTAAACCTGCTGTCAACACAAGTAGGTCCAATAAAACGGGTTCTCGTATTGTTGACGCAGTTTCAAGTTATAGGAAAAATCTTCTTTCTGATCATATGAAAAATAAGTTAGAAAGCTATCTCTGGTACTGCACACAAATATCAACCAGAATCTGTGCATGAGGAACTCTATGTACATCTTGCCACTTGGTAACGAGCTTGGCACTACCCCATTTGTATATATATTGAGATGGGGTAAGAAATGGTTTGATTTGTGTATAATCAGGTTAATATGTAATTTTGTCCTTTTGGATATTTGAACACGCTTTCTATTGCACCGTATTCTCACACAAATGTGTGTTTTTACGAGTTGCACAACCTTGATGTTTTTACGTCAAAGAAAATCCTACACTTCCTTTGTGGGTCGCGGTTCAGGAACGGGTCCAAGCCCATCAGTGAGCATATAAAGAAGGAGTATGCGTACTATCTTCCTTTTCCCATCTTGTCCGCGTACGTTAACATTCTAGGGTTCATGAATTTCCTCCATTAAATCATCTTTGGAGAAAATTAAGAAAAAGGGTATTCAAGTTTCACACCAAGTAAGTGTTTTCTTCCTCTTTCCAATTTCTAGATCCCATGATGAACTTCAACATTTCAAAAAAAAATTCAAAAAAATTGGGTTCTTCATCTTCTAGCATGAATTTTCCTATAGGTCAAAATTCCCTTAGGATCAGATTTGTGAATGATTCTTGTGCTAGAGTTTTTGAAAGGATTTCATCTAATGGATTTATTCTAGAAAAGAAATTGGATTTTAGGACATAAATAGGATTTAGTTTGTTTTGAAAAATTTAACCTTGGAAACATCTTTGATGATCTTGGTGAAGGCTTTGACACTCTTACAAGAATCTTCTATGCTAACATCTATGAGGTTAATTATGATGACATGGAATTCAAGACCATGGTTAATAGACAAAGGATTCATGTATCTAGAGAGTTGATTTCAAGGATTACTAATATTCCCCTTGGGAATTTTCGCCTTCCAAGACCTAGTCATGATAGACTCTCTTATGAAACCATTTCCATTGGTCTATGTGGTAAGAATGTTGGATGGAATGGAGGAAAATTTCCTACTAATAATCTTAGTCTTGCCTTGATGTCCTTTAGTAGACTTGGTATATATAATCTTTGTCCCTCAAAGATTGAGAATTCTCGTTGGAGTCGTGAGTTTGCGGAATTGGTCTATTATCTTGTGTTGGAAACTCGAAGTCTTGAAATTTGTGGGTTTATCATATATCAAATGTTGTCAACGACGTCTACCAACAAGAATCTAGGATTTCCTTGCTTGATTGAGCGAATTTGTCGCACTTTCTCTATAGATCCAATTGGGAACTCTATTGGTACTCCCAAGCTACTTCGCTCTCGTACCTTTAGTCGCATGAAGGAAAACGCTTGCAAGAGACAAAGAAGCGACGCACTCGATGGCACATGTGAATCCATCACCATGAATCTTCTTCACCAAATTCTCAAAGGTGTTGATAAGATTAGCGCCAAGGTAAAGTGCGTTCAAGAACAATTACTTGTAATTGGTACTAAGTTTCCGGAAATCAAAGATGACATGGATATGATCAAGCTACTCTTATGGTCTCCGATGATGAAGATGATGACCAGTCCTTGGTGCTTTATCCTTAGTTTTTAGAGTTGTCTTTGATTTATTTTGTCTAGTAAATCTTCTTATGAGAATTTATTTCTTGTGTTTTTAGAAGAATAACTAAGGTTTGGAATACCCATTATTGTGAGTACACATAGCTATGTTCAACGTTTTCATCTTCATATTTTTAGATTTATTTATTTAAATTCTAAGTTTTTTTTTTTGAAGATGATTTTTGCAATTTTAATATTTATGATTTGATATATTGCAAATTGTTATGGGATATGTTGTTTACGTCCGTGAACCTGTGACTGTCCCATACTTGTTCAAAAGTTATATCTCTATTATGTCAGTATGAAAGTATTGATAAAAGATAGAATGAACTTTTGACAAACAAAAGTTAAAGTCTTTTATGTCATTATTTGATGGAAGAAAGGATAAAACTTTTGTTTACAAGGATTAAGTCTATTATATGTCATTGTGCAAATAGTGATGAAAAATAGAATGAATCCTTGTATATTCCGCAGTATTGGTCGATCTCCGATCCACATTTTTGTGCACATACTGTGTTACTCCGTAAGTTCTCTTATGTTGAGCATAACCAGTTGAATT
The DNA here is from genome assembly GCA_023531295.1 of Papaver armeniacum. Classification (NCBI taxonomy): domain Eukaryota; kingdom Viridiplantae; phylum Streptophyta; class Magnoliopsida; order Ranunculales; family Papaveraceae; genus Papaver; species Papaver armeniacum. The sequence continues at coordinate 112,364 of JAJJWW010014947.1, read as the reverse complement.
GATCATCTTTGTGGTGGATTCAATAGAGATTTTTGGATTCAAATTCATGTTTTCACGTGATTTGGTTATATCCAAATAAATCCTTCTTTTCTTGTAAAAGCAAGGTCGCCTTTGTTGTTCTTTCAGGAATGACAATTTATGGGGGAGAGTTCTTAATTAAAATTGTGCTTAATTGCCAAATCTTTGTGGGGAGTGCGGCTGTGGAATATTATAGGGGTTATCTTGTATCTTAATAAACTCCTTGATGTATGCATTTAGCTTCGGATTTATGATTGCATCTAAATAAGTTGGTATGCTATTAATTCTATTTTGGTCATGAAGTATCTCTATGAAAATTTCATGAGGATCCCACTAGTTTTCGTACTTTGCCAATTTATATTGACAAAAAGGGGGAGAATTAATGTGTAGTTTCATACTATAAATACACATGGTTTACAGATCATTATGTAAGGGAGACTGGTTTTCATGTTGAGATGAAGTATTGACTAAGGGGAAGTGATACATATCACCATAGTATTTTTTGATGTTCGGTAATAATACTATGACAAAGTTGTAATACAATTGAACTTTGATGTTCGAAGTTTTAATCGTAATATGCCAAGGAGATCATTTGGATGATAAGCTACAATGTATAACAATGATTGAGAGCATTTGTTTTCTCATTGTTATCCCAAATTAGCTAACCATGTGGTTTAGATTGTTGTTTCGGATCTTCAACAACTATGATTATGAAACTAAAATATAGGAAGTTGAACACTTCTAAATAGAATCATGGAGTACTTATTCGGAAGTGACATGATTTAGTTTTCCAATGTAAATTCACCGTCGTGTTGAAGATGCCAAGAAGATCAAGCATTTGGATGAGAAGCTCTTTTGTTTGACAATGTTCATGATTGATTCCATGGAACATACAATGAATCAAACCAAAATGATGTTTGCTTCAATTGTGTTCTTGTATAATTCTATGAGAATATAGCAATTGAACAACTCTTTAACTAGTTTTATTTGAGTCATTTGAACTAGTTATTTAAGATGAATAAGGTTGATATGAGAGTAATCATATGGCTAACCTCGGTTAACTATTTGTGAACCAACATGGTGTTTTGTTGATGGATTATTGTGAAGTCTTATTTGAAATGTTAATTAAATAATTTGTTGGAAACAATGGTGCTATTTGGTTGAACAAATGAATTAGTTACATAAAACCCATTTCTTATGGTATGTTATTCCTTGATAGAATGATTTTGTTTTCGCATCTTTATCTTTAACTAGTTTTATTTTAGTCATTTGAACTAGTTTGATTGTTTTATTAAGATGAATAACATGGTTTTCAAAGATAATTCGGTAATCATTCATGTTAACAATTATGTTTGATGTAACAAATAAATTTAAAATAATACATAAGTCACGTAACTATTTCCATATGGGTTTGACCACAGAACTAACATGGTGTTACAAGATGAATAAAGGTTGATATGAGAGTAATCATAAAACCCAAATGGTACATTTCATTTGTGTGTAACAAGCTAAGTTCGATCTAACGGTTGAAAGATATTAGCTTGGTTGAATCATGTTTTTCATCTAACGGTGAATATTAAATGCTTTGTTACCAAGGTAACTTGGGATTGCAAATCCTGATTTGAAAACTATATAAAGGAAGACTCTAGAACTAGGAGATCTAATCCCCACACCTCCTATGTGCTACTAGTTGCATAACTAGAGTCGATTCTCCTTTAACCTTAGGTTTCTTTGATACCATGTAGGTTAACGACTTCAAAGACTTCATTGGGATTGTGAAGCCAGACCCAACTATTTTCTTTGTAGTTGCGTGTTCTGATCTTGCCCGATTCTATCGTATTGAGTACAATTGAGATAATTGACTCGAGATTAATTTCTCTGATAGGCAAGATAAAAGTAATCACAAACATCTTCGTCTCATCGTTTGTGATTCCACAATATCTTGTTTCGCTAGTCGATTAAGATTATTGTTAGGTGATTGATAATACTAGGTTGTTCTTAGGGAATATAAGTCCGGTTTATTAATTGGTTCATGTTCACTTTGATTTATCAAAAGACGGAACAAAAAATCTTGGGTATTTCTGTGGAGACAGATTTATTCAATATATAGACTTTTCTGTGTGAGACAGTTTTGTTTATCAAGTCTTCGACTTTGGGTCGTAGCAACTCTTGGTTGTGGGTGAGATCAACTAAGGGAATCAAGTGCGTAGTATCCCGCATATCAGAGACGTAAGGAAGGCAACCAGTTTGAATCAGTGTGAGATTGATTAATGTTCAACTACAGTCCAGTCCGAAGTTAATTGGTAGTAGGCTAGAGTCTGTAGCGGCTTAATACAGTGTGGTGTTCAATCTGGACTAGGTCCCGGGGTTTTTCTGCATTTGCGGTTTCCTCATTAATAAAATTCTGGTGTCTATGTTATTTCTTTTCCGCATTATATTTTGTTATATAATTGAAATATCACAGGTTGTGCCTTAAGATCAATCAATTAGAATATCCAACCTTTGGTTTTTGATTTATATTGATTGACACTTGAACATTGGTCTTTGGTACCGTTCAATTTGTTTCACATAATAATCAGGCTCGCGGATTTCTATCTGTTTCATTTGCTGATTACATTGTGAAACAGAGATATTAAACTCTTTGATATACTTTACTCTAGATTGAGTCTGACTGTCTAGTTGATTCTGTAGAAAGTGTATTGTAGTAAGTCCTCTGATATTGCCAAACGAATTGTTGGGTGTGGTTGTTAGACCCCAGAATTTTCACCTTCAACTTTGAAAAGAAAAAGGAGGAATGTGAGAAAACCAAGAGTTGTTCCACTAATCAACAGAAGTTCTCTGGGGTTCTTGAAGAGTTGAAGGAAACAAGAAAGGAGATTTAGGAAATAAAAGCTATTGTTTATAGGACTCTAGAAATTTAGAAGGCCATGGTTCGGCATCAGTCTAAAAGGTTTGTTGGAATTAACTCATTTCTTCATGAACCTTACGTTCATATGGTTGTTGACGACAAGGAGTTCGGGGACGATAAAGAATTTTTTAGAGTCCTTAATGTCTAGGAAACTTCTTATGAGAATTTATTCTTGTGTTTTAAGAAGGATAACTAGAGTTTGGAATAGCCATTATTGTGAGTACACATAGCTATTTCCAACGCTTTCATCTTGCAATGTTTTTAGATTTTTATTTAAATTCTAAAGTTTATTTGGAAGATGATTTTGCAGTATTAATCTTTATGGTTTCATATATTGCAACTTGTTAAGGGATATATGTGTTTCCGTCCGTGAACTATGATTGTCCCATATTTGTCAAAAGATAAGTCTTTCATATGTCATTATGCAAATATTGATGAAAGACAAGATGAACTTTTTTTTTACAAAGATTAAGTCTATTATATGTCTCTATGCAAATAGTGATGAAAGATAGAATGAATCTTTGTTTATTCCGCAGTATTGGTCTTCCCAGATCCACATCTTTGTGTAAATACCGTGCGGCTCCGTAAGTTCTCTTATGTGAGCATTTCCGATTAAATAAATCATGGGTTCTCTTGTGGTTAATTTAATTGAGTATTTTGGATACAAATTCATGTTTCATATGATTTGTTAATGTCCAAAGAAATCGTTCTTTTCTTGTGAAAGTAAGGTCGCTCTTGTTGTTCTTTCAGGAATGACATTTTTTAGGGGAGAGTTCTTAATTGAACTTGTGCTTAATTGCCAAATCTTTATGGGGAGTGCGCCTGTGTAATATTGTAGGGGTTATCTTGTATCTTTATAAACTCCTTGATGAATGCATTTAGTTTCGGCTATACGATTGCATCTAAACAAGTTGATATGTTTGTTCTCTTTTGGTCATGAAGTATCTTTATGGAAATTTCATTAGGATCCCACTAGTTTTCGTACTTTTGCCATTTTTGTTGACAAAAAGGGGGAGAACTAATGTGCAGTTCACACTACAAATACATATGGTTTACGGATCATTATGTAAGGGGGTGGTTTTCATGTGAGATGAAGTATTGACTAAGGGGGAGTGATACATATCACCATAGTATTGTTGTCAAAGTTGTGATACAATTGAACTTTGATGTTGTGTAATAATACTATGAGACTGTATAAGAATGATTAAGAGCAACTTTTTTCTCATTTTTATAGCTACGGAACTTCAACAACATTGATGCTGAGTTGAACACGTTCAGAATCACTGTAGTACTTGGGAAGTGACGAAGATTTTGAGTAATGTTGAAGAACCAAGGAGATCAAGCATTTGGATGAGAAGCTACAAAGTTTATTTATTTTGTAAATCCATATGTAGTGATAGTTTTGTCACTAAAATTGACAAAGGGGGAGATTGCTAGAGCACTGCTCAGTTGAACTCGCAAGCGTTGCTATCTCAAGATTGTTGTCAAGTTTAGTTGCCAAAACTATAAGTCTTGATTTCTAGTCTACTTATAGCTAAGTCTCGGATTAGGATAGAAAGTGTAGTTGAGCATTAGACTTCACGGTGTTCATCAATTGAAGACGAAGAACTACTAAGGGGAGCTTGTGGAACTTCATCAACAAAAGGTATGTGGAGACTTGAACTCATCTATCACTCAAAAGTCTATCTACTCTATCTCCTATTTGAGACAAAAGTCATGTAGCTATATACACTTCAATTATACACATTTGATATTTTGAGCTGAGTTTAACTCGCATACATATTAATCGAAATATGTGTTGGTAAGCTTTCACTTTAACCAATTTCATCATATATTCTTGACGAAAGTCAAAAGATGATCATGTGAAAATCGCCTGGTAACATCTTACATGATTTGTGTGAGATAGTCATTTGATGTAGACTCGGAATATTTCGTATTGATCATTCGATCACTTGAAAATTGCTTTGAAGCTAATAGTTTGTGTGAGACAGCTATTGCCGTCTTCCAAGAATATTTCAATGGTTGAAATGAGAGTTTAGAACAATTGGATTTAAGCATAGTGTGCGTACTTGCATATGTGTAATCCATGTCCGGGAACCATGGTATGCATACCCGTATGCGTACTTGTTGGTTTGTGAAGTCCGAGAACCTTGTATGCGTACCGGTACCCGTAGTGGCTTAAGGTTCAGGCCGGGAATTTCTGCTGAGTTTGGATGGTATGCGTACAGTTCGCGTACTGGCGAAACCCAAACTTAGTCCGGCTACTTAGGTACGCGTACCCGTATGCATACCTAAGTGGATGATGTTCTAAAATCGGTTTATTCATGAACTAATACATTTATATATTAAGGAATGCAATCTTTTGCAAACCGTGCCTATAATATTCATGTGAATCAATATCGATTTTGCTTCAATTGTATCTTGTATATTTCTATGAGATTACAAACAACTTAACAACTCTAGAACTAGTTTCATTTGAGTCATTTGAACTAGTTATGGTTAAGATGAATGAGGTTGATATGAAAGTGTTCATATGGCTAACTTCGGTTAACTATTGTTGAGCCAACAAGGTGTACACGTTTAGGTACGGTTACTCATATCTAAATGAAGGTACGTTTCATTTGTGTGTAACAAGCTAAGTTCGATCTAACGGTTGAAAGATATTAGCTTGAGTCTAATCAGGTTTTCATCTAACGGTGAATATTGAATGTTTTGTTACCAAGGTAACATTGATTGCAAACCCTGATTTGAAGACTATATAAAGGAGAACTCTAACAACTGGGAAACCTAATACCCACACCTTCTGTGTGATACTAGTTACGATTAGAGTCGGTTCTTCTTTAACCTTAGGTTTTTCACGAAACCCTATAGGTTAACGACTTGGAGACTTCATTGGGATTGTGAAGCCAGACCCAACTATTTTCTCTGTAGTTGCGTGATCTGATCTTGCATTTTCTAGTATTGAGTACTATCTTCTTTAACATTGGCTCGAGATTTATTCTCCGATAGGCAAGATAAAAAGTAATCACAAACATCTTCGTCTCATTTTTTGTGATTCCACAATATCTTGTTTCGCTACCATACGATTAATATTATTGTGAGGTGATTGATATTTCTAGGATTTATCAAAAGTTCTTCTTTGGAATATAAGTCTTATATATCAATTGGTTCATGTTCACCTTGATTTATCAAAAGACGATTTTGCGAACAAAACTCAAAGGTTTATCTTTGGGAGATGGATTTATCTATTCAATAGACTTTTCAAAAAGCAGTTTTGTGTGAGATTTTTGGATTCGAATTTGTTGGTTTATCAAGTCTTCGACTTTGGGTCGTAGAAACTCTTAGTTGTGGGTGAGATCATCTAAGGGAATCAAGTGAGTAGAGTCGTGCTGGGATTCAGAGACGTAAGTAGCGCAATTGTACCTTGATCAGTGTGAGATTGGTTATGGCTCAAAATGGTTATGGCTAATTTTGAGTATGCTAGTGTCCATGAACAAATATTTTGTAGCGGCTTAATACAGTGTGGTGTTCAAATCTGGACTAGGTTCCGGGGTTTTTCTGCATTTGCGGTTTCCTCGTTAACAAAATTTCCGGTGTTTGTGTTGTTTCTTTTCCGCATTATATTTTCTATATAATTGAAATATCCCAGGTTGTGCGTAGTTCAATCAATTAGATAATCCAACCTTTGGTTGTTGATATAAATTGATTGACACTTGAACATTGGTGTTTGGTACCGTTCAAGTTGTTTCACATAATAATCAGGCTCGCGGATTTCTATCTGTTTGAATTGTTGATTACATTGTGAAACAAAAATATAACTTTTAGATATATTTCTTAATTGAGATCGCTTTATTAGTTGGTGCTATTGGAATTATATTGGAGTTAGTCCATACAGATTGCTAAGCGAAATATTGGGTGTGGTTGTTAGACCCACGCTTTTTCACAAATGAACACCGCTAGCTTAATTATTCAATCGCAAGATTTCAAAAGTTTAATGGTTCATGAAACAAAACCAAACCCGATCCTAACGCACCCACAAAATAGGCAAATGAAATTTCCGTGAATTACATAGATGGTGTTAATTGCCGGGAATTTCTCGGTTAAACCCACGAGCGTTTGCATGTAAAACCTGGAATTGCCAAATTTTGGATCTCAAAATTACACTCTTGAATCATACTACTATAGTCAACTTCAGATTAGGTTACACTTAGGTTGTAGAAATGTAGGACGGAATACTTTGAGTTGCCCGAGACTGAGAAAACAAAAGCCATTTTGATCAGGTTATTTAAAATCTATGTAGTAGTAACGAGTTTGGTTTCTTTAATTAGTTTGTTTATGTTCTTTGTTCAAAGAACTTCTTTCGTGGATAAAAATTACAGATTCAAGATGTTCATTTCTTGGTTTTCTAAATTATTTGCAATCAAAGTAATTTAAAAAGTTAATTTTGTTATTAATCGGAGAAGTTACTACAACGAAGTCACTATTCCTTCATTTTTTTTAGTCGGAATTGTAGATTTTGTTATTGATTTTTATTTTATTTTTGAAATTGTTAAACTAGTAATTGTTTACTGTATATGGATCAGATTTGAGCCCCATGGAGCTGTAGGCAAAAAAAACTTTTATGACACCCTCCTCAGGATGAAACTAATATTAAAAATAAAACAAAACTTTATGTTTGTGTATGATTACCTCTGAAATTTATGTTAAACTAATTTGATAATGTGTTAGTTATAGGTCGATTTGTTATCAAAAGCATATGGGGGGAGTATTAGTTAATTAGAAATTAATTAACGATGAGAATAACAAGAAAATGATTGATAGACATAAGAAAAAGTATATTTCTTTTTGAGAAGCCAATTTGTCATACTATGGCTTTTACGTGTTTTTATGTTATTGTCAAAATATGACTCGAGCTCACTTCCAATAAAAGAAGTTATTTTCCCAGTGTTTTATGGCTTTCAATTGTTAAACTATAATATTTGATCGAAAAAATTACAAGTAAAAACTTTAACTTAAATAAAGAGGTGTAAATTGTTAAAAAGCATAATGAAACTAAAATAAGAAATACAACGCTAAAATGAAATTCTCCCCAGTTTAACAGATTTTTTTCCAACCGAGTAAAGAATATTTTGTTATCTTAAAGAAAAAGGTTAAGGCAAGTGCAGAGACAAATGTGATTGGCATCGAGATTGAGGGAAACTTTCAAGAAGCCCGAATACAATGATGTTTATCGTATTTTGAAATCTATCTTACAAAAACAAATGTCTTTTGATTGATTCGATGGTGGTGGATGGGTTATTTAGTGCGATCCACGGTCACCATTTGCTCTCAAAGTTGAGAAAGTTGAGAGACAAATAGAGGCTAAGAATCAACCCATGTTTAACGCGCACATCCAACCGTCCAGACTCATGCATCCATGATTATCTCTTCGTTCGTTATAAATCCCATTAATATCAGCACCAATTTAGGGCATCAATCTGCTCAAATAGTTGAGTTGTTTCCAATAATATTCTCCCCATCCTATTATCATCTACAGTTACGAATTATCCATTGATCTCTTCTAGTTACGAATACAAAAAAAAAAAAAAATCTTTAAAGACCTAGTAATAACTTCAAACGTTACATGCAACATAATTCCTTTCAAATGTTCCACTATATAAACCCTAGACGAGGTCATCATCTTACCCAGTTTCATTCGTATACTCTCTCAACACTACTAGGTAATGGCCGATTATTTTTTATTCGATTCTTTTAGTGATAGTCTCCGGTGCTTTGGGTTTTTATAAGATTATTATTGTTCTATTGTAGGTTCCGATTGTTGTATTCAGAAAATCATGAGTTCCAAACATCTCAGATAATTTCATTGTATTTTTAAATTTCGATTGTTGCATTCAATTGATTATGTTTTTTTGGGTTTCTGGATTTTTTCAATTCTTATGCATATTAGATTGATCTGCCATGCATCTTGGGTTATGTCAAGCAGGAAAAACCCTTAGGGTTGTACCCACAACTTCAATAAGCCCCATCTATTTTCGATTTCATATCATTGAAGTTAATTTTGCTAGGTAAATAGGTTCCAATTTTTGGCAAGCCAGGATATGTTGTGGATGGATGATAATGTGAGTTTTTATAATCGGCGAATCAATATATTTTTGCTTGAGTGTTCAATTTTGGCCTTTTTGGGATATTGTTATAGGAGCTGCCTGAGGGATCTGTTTTTTGTATGATGCAGAATCAAAGGTTACATATGGTGACAACAAAGCTTCTAACAGAGAAACCTCAAATTCCACGATGATTAGCTTTCATTCATTTTTTTTTCTCTCATTATTTTTTTTTTATTTTATTTTTTTGTGTGTGTGTGAATGTGTTTTTGTTATTGAAATCATGGATCTTTGAGAATTGAAAGAACATACATTATGCTTTCTCGACTTTTTTGCGGTACAAGGTATAAACAAGATCGTCACGAGAGAACTGATTTCACCCTCTGAGCTATCCTTGCTCCTGACTGCCATAAACGATATTTCTACTTATTGATATCGCTCTCTTTTCCATCTGTTTCTCTCCTTCTTTGTACCGCTATCACTACCAGAGAGGGAATCATGGCATTATTTTCAGCAACACCATCATACTGTCTTACAGGAACACAGATCAGTCATTATTTTGACAGAAATTCGATTGTCAAAGTCCTTAGAGTAAGATACATTTACTTTTTCTAAAATTTTCTTTTAATTTTTTGATGGAGGTTACTTTCCCCAGTACTTTTCATGGGATTTTAGGGTTTTGGAGTGTATTTGGTGGTTTGTAGACTTGACTTGAACAAATGTTGGATTCTCTTATTAAACCCTGATTTGGGTACCATAAGGTTCAACTATTTAGGAAAACAAGAAGAGAGGTATGAAGATATATATTGTTTTGTGATTCTTTTTTGGTACTTTAGTTTATCAGGAACAAAGTATTTTATTGATTTTTTTATCATAACAAATAAATTTAATATATAAAACGAGCTCAAGGTTAATAATAAAATGGGTTAATTCGTGAATTTTGTTTTATTTGTAAGTGATCTTAATGCATATTGTAAATAAATTGGGATAATTAAAATGTTTTATTGAGTATCTTGATTGATATATTGAAATAACATAGACAAAATAACTTTTAAAAAAAGTTATAAATCTAGAAACACCTAATTATATTTGGAAAAAGCAAAAATATACAACTTTTCGTTATCATGGATTTAGAAGAGGTTTTGCTAGGTAACAAATTACACGTGATTAACATTATGATAGATGAAGAAAGACATGGTAGGGAAAAAAATAAAATGCAACACTCCGAGTTTTTGGTGTGAATCTTCTCACGAATCAAGAGAAAGAAGTTAAAGATATCAGAATTGCATAAATCAATTAGAAAAACTATCCTCTTTGATTTATGAGGTTGAAAATACATCATGTGTATTGATTTCACAAGGTTATCCACATTATTTACTTTGAAAAAATATTTTAAAATTATCTGCATTATAAAACGCAAAAATGATTTTACAAGGTTGCGTTTGCATGTTAAATCTTGGTGGATTAAGGGCCAACTAGAAGGATGTGTATACGCCTTATTTGTTTTTTTTAAGGTGAGGCGTATTTAACGCATAACTGAAGAGTAAAATATTCACGTAGATGTTGTTGATAAACAAAATAAAATAAAATAAACAATAAATTCTTGAAAGAAAAAAAAAACGATCAAAGAAGTTAAAGAAACTAAGAAAAAGTGATTTTATGGTTATGTATGTTTCAAATAATATATGAAACTTATATTTACATAAGGGTAAGAACTCTATGATAACCAAGAAATAGAGAAAGATAATTTAGGTAACTAGAAATATACATAAACAATATATAATCATCAAATAAATAATATGTGTGTTAAATGAATATATTTTTAGAGAATAGAGAAAGATGTTAAAGAAACTTCAAGAACTTTACCCCAATAAGAATAATTAAGCTAAAGTGCAAAAGTTCAAAAGTTCAAAATACTATTAGACAAACACCAGTTCCAACAAAGATTAAAGAATACTTGTATTGTTTTCAACTCATTATAACATGTGAGCACTGCTATCCCGCACGGTCGTGCGGGAAAAGCATAATAAGGTAGCAGTTATAGGCCGTTGGATGGTCTTATGGACGGTTAGATTATATTTACAACTACTAGAGTTATTATTTCAGAAACAGATCCTCAAACTTTAATTTTTGTTTAAATTATGTCCTTTTATTTTATGGTTTAATACCTAATAGGCCCATAATATTCTTTGTTTAGTTGCCAAAACTATAAGTCTTGATTTCTAGTCTACTTATACATAAGTCTCGGATTAGGATAGAAAGTGTAGTTGAGCATTAGACTTCACGACGTTCATCGATTGAAGACGAAGAACTACTAAGGGGAGCTTGTGGAACTTAATCAACAAAAGGTATGTCGAGACTTGAACTCATCTATCACTCAAAAGTCTATCTACTCTATCTCCTATTTGAGACAAAAGTCGTATAGCTATATAGACTTCAATTATACACATTTGATATTTCGAGCTGAGTTTAACTCGCTCACATATTTCTCGAAATATGTGTTGGCAAGCTTTCGCTTTAACCAAGTTCATCATATATTCTTGACGAAAGTCAAAAGATGATCATGTGAAAATTGCCTAGTAACATCTTACATGATTTGTGTGAGACAGTCATTCGATGTAGACTCGGAATGTTTCGATCACTTGAAAATTGCTTTGAAGCTAATAGTTTGTGTGAGAAAGCTATTGTCGTCTTCCAAGAATGTTTCAATGGTTGAAATGAGAGTTTATAACAATTGGATTTAAGCATAGTGTGCGTACTTGCATATATGTAATCCATGTCCGGGAACCATGGTATGCATAAACGTATGCGTACTTGTTGGTTTGTGAAGTCCGGGAACCTTGTATGCGTACCGGTACGCGTACTGGCGTAAGGTTCAGGTCCGGGAATTTCTACTGAGTTTGGATGGTATGCATACTAGTTCGCGTACTGGCGATACCCAAACTTAGTCCGGTTATGCATACCTAAGTGGATGATGTTCTAAAATCGGTTTGTTCCTAAACTAATACATTTATATATTAAGGAATGCAATCTTTTGCAAACCATGGCTATAATGTTCATGACTTGATTCATGTGAATCAATATCGATTTTGCTTCAATTGTATCTTGTATATTTCTATGAGAATACAAACAATTGAACAACTCTAGAACTAGTTTCATTTGAGTCATTTGAAGTAGTTATGGTTAAGATGAATGAGGTTGATATGAAAGTATATGGCTAACTTTGGTTAACTATTGTTGATCCAACAAGGTGTACACGTTTAGGTACGGTTACTCATATCTAAATGAAGGTACATTTCATTTGTGTGTAACAAGCTAAGTTCGATCTAACGGTTGAAAGATATTAGCTTGAGTTTTCATCTAACGGTGAATATTGAATGCTTTGTTACCAAGGTAACATTGATTTCAAACCCTGATTTGAAGACTATATAAAGGAGAACTCTAGCAAATGGGAAACCTAATCCCCACACCTTTTGTGTGATACTAGTTGTGACTAGAGTCGATTCTCCTTTAACCTTAGGTTTTTCAAGAAACCATGTAGGTTAACGACTTGAAGACTTCATTGGGATTGTGAAGCCAGACCCAACTATTTTCTCTGTAGTTGCGTGATCTGATCTTGCATTTTCTATCGTATTGAGTATTATCTTCTTTAAGATTGGCTTGAGATTTATTCTCCGATAGGCAAGATAAAAAGTAATCACAAACATCTTTGTCTCATCGTTTGTGATTCAACAATATCTTGTTTCGCTACCATACGATTATGATTATTGTGAAATGATTGATATTTCTAGGTTGTTCTTCGGGAATATAAGTTCGGTATATCAATTAGTTCATGTTCACCTTGATTTATCAAAAGACGGAACAAAACTCATAGGTTTATCTGTGGGAGACAGATTTATCTATACAATAGACTTTTCTGTGTGATACATATTTGTTTATCAAGTCTTCGACTTTGGGTCATAGCAACTCTTAGTTGTGGGTGAGATCATCTAAGGGAATCAAGTGCGTAGTATCCTGCTGGGATTCAGATACGTAAGGAGCGCAACTGTACTTTGATCAGTGTGAGATTGGTTATGGCTCAACTACATTCCAGTCCAAAGTTAACTTGGAGTAGGCTAGTGTCTTTAGCGGCTTAATACAATGTGGTGTTCAAATCTGGACTAGGTCCCAAGGTTTTTATGTATTTACGGTTTCCTCGTTAACAAAATTTCTGGTGTCTGTTATTTCTTTTCCGTATTATATTTTGTTATATAATAGAAATATCACAGGTTGTGCGTAAGATCAATCAATTGGGAATCCAACCTTTGCTTGTTGATTAAATTGATTGACACTTGGATATTGGTTTTTGATACCGTCCAAGTTATTTCTTATATTCAATCGGGCTCTCAAATTCCTATTTGTTTGATTGAGGATTGAATTGAGAAATAGAGATACAACTCTTGAATATATTTCAAGTGATTAAGTCTGTCTGTCTAGTTGATTCTCTTGGAATTATGTTGGAGTTTTTCCATACAGATTGCTAAGAGAAATATTGGGTGTGGTTGTTGTACCCTGGATTTCTCAATTATTAATGTTTAAATTAGTTTCGTAGAATGTTAACGGTCTCTGTGACCCGGATAAGCGGTCGAAGTTAAAAAATCTTGTGAAATGGTGGAAGCCTAGTATTCTCATGATTCAACAAACTAAGCTTAGTGCTTGTACGGAGGTTATTATGCGTCAATGTTGGGTTCTACTCCTTGTAGATGAATTGCGTTAAATTCTTATAAACGATCGGGAGGAATTTTGTTAATATGGAATTCGGATATGATTGAAGTTGATGAGTTTCTTGAAGGCATTTTTACTATAAGTATATCTTGTCGTAATTTGGAGGATAATTTTCGTTGGGTTTTAGTTGGTGTTTACGGTTCTTGCAACGTGAATGAAAAAAAAATCGTATGGAGTTAGCTACCTTACATGATTATTGGGATGTCATGCCTTTGTGCTTCAGTGGAGACTTAAATGAGATAAGATTCATGGCGGAAAGAAGAGGTTGTCGTAGAGGGTCAAATACAATGAATTTATTTAATGACCTTTGTAATGATCTTGATCTTGTAGACTTTCCTATTTCCAGTGAAATACACTTGGAGTAGACCACCTAATAGGACGAGAAAGATCGATCGTTTTCTTTTCTCTTCGGATTGGGGAGATTATTTCCCAAATATCCTCTTCAAGCGCCTTGCAAGACCTTTCTCGGATCACTTTCCTATTGAGTTACGCTCATCGGATTCGGATTTGCTTGCCCTTTCCATTTCCAATTGGCTTGGCTTGAAGGCACTAACTTAATTCCTCTAATGAAAGAATGGTGTGAATATTTTTCTTTTGTAGGTATGGCGGGGGCATGTTTTGCAAAGAAATTAAATGCTTTAAAGGAGAAATTGAAGGTGTGGAATAGAGAGGTCTTCGGTAGCATTGATAGGGCATTGGATATGGTACTCTAAAAGTTGAAAGAGTTAGATGATCTAGATGATGATTTGGATCTTACCGAAGATAAAGAAGACATGCTTGTGACGGCTAAAGTAGATTTTGATGTGGCTCATCATCATCAAAACATAATGATGCGACAAAAGTCAAGAATTAGATACTTTCGAGATGGGGATAAAAACACAAAATATTTTAATCCTGTAGTGAAGGGTCATCGAGCTTTGAACAACATAAGCAACCTTCGTATTAATGGTCGATGGACCGGAAACAAAGAAGAAATCAAGAAGGGTATTGCAAATCATTTTGAATTAGCTTTTAAAGAAGTTTCTAACAATCGTCCAAGAATCAAGAACATGTTCCTAAAGTGTATTGATGAGAATGAAAGTGTATGGTTGGAGAGGCCTTTTAGTGAAGAGGAGGTCAAGAATGCAATTAAGGATTTGGGAATTGATCGTGCTCCGTGTAGAATTACACTTAGAAATTAAAGCGCTCTTAAACTTTCTCTCTCCTAATGACTTGCTTCCCAATTCAAAAAGATCTCTCCTTACAACAGATTCACTCAGCCCTTTATATAGGGTAATAGTGGACGATGACTAAGCTATCCTTTATTTTTTGGGAATGTCCTACATGGGAAGTGTCGCAAATGCGCAAATATTCATTCTCGCGACACTTCTTACCCCTCGCGGGTTTCATGTCTTCCAATTGTTTTGTTTGCCGTTATTCATTGCGTCGTTTATTTTAGCTATCTGCGACTGCCTCGCGACACCGTCGTTTATTAATCCCGCGAGCCTTGTACGTTGCGATATTATGATCCTACATCTTGCCTCTTTTTCCTTGAATATTGCTTGAAGAGCGATCTTTAAGGAAAAAATCTGTTGTTGTAGTAATCTTTGATCTTTGTTGATGAAGGAACGAGCAGAAGAATACCTTTGGACTTGAAAAGTACGTACTTGCCTCTATTCTTTTGCGAATTTCCGAAGCTTCTTTGTAATATATATACGAAGTGTCATTTCTTGCCTCATTAATTACGAAAATAATCAATTTCGCAATCTCTTCTCCTATTAGAAATACGTTGTATATTTGGATTCTACTAAAGTTCTTTTCGTCAGGTTTCCTTGGATTTAGTAGTGACCGTTTACACGTGTCTATATTTACCTCTTTTTACGTGCATTTAATGTTATCCAGGTCATAACATTTTTCCCATCTATTTATAGAGCATCCCTGTGAAGAATTTTCCTTTTCCTTTTCATCTTCTTCACCGTCCTCAAGTGTTCTTCTTCTTCATCGTTACGGCAAGTGTTTGCCTATTGTTGTCTCTTACCATCTTCTTCACCACTTTAGCTATTCCCTACCAAATTGTTACTCTCATGGCGTTCGGGTTTGTTAATTTTGCCATATCTCGGCTGATTTTGTGGTTGATTATATTTGAGATTAGCTTTTCTTGTTGAAATCACACTTTGGTATGATTAACTTTGTAGTTCTCTTTATGCCATTGTTGTTTAGCAAGAACCAACCCAAACTAAATTTACCGTGAAGGACCCTCTTCTTTCTTTGGGCTCGCCACCGAAATCTACTTCGCAACAAGAATCCCTCACGCAACCAAAGTCCTCTTCGCGAGCAAAAATCTATGGCTACAAAAAGACAGTCATGAAAGTGACAAGGTATTTAAGAAACATTTGTTTTTATTAACAATGCATTGTTTCCTTTGTTTCTTAATTAATTTTTCATTCGGCAGGATGATAAAACTACTGGTCATACTCCCAAAAGGTCTCGCTTCTCTAAACCCTGTTACCCCACGTTCCATTTCCTTCATTCACGCCTTCGTCTCCTGCTGCGAAATCATCGCAAGATAATTTTGTGCCTCTTTCTTCCAAGTAACATTACTAGCGACAATATTTCTATACCTCAACTCCTCATAGACCAAGTTCCTTATAATCTGTCCTACTACAAACGATCTTATACCTCCTCTTGCTATCAATGTCCCTCGCTATTTCTCCAATCACCTCTCTCCCCGAAACCTCCTCTTCTCATGAGGTTCCTTTGACAAAGGACGATTCGTCTTCTTTGTTTGAACAAATTCCTCTAACTGCCAGAAAATTTGGAGGGGATAGATGTGGCCTTTAAGGTCCTTTCGATCTCGTGAATGATGCCAAAAAGACTTCTGCCGATCCCGTCAAATCCAATGTCTGCGAGATTTTAAGTAAGCATCTTGGTCCTGAGTAGGAACTCACAAGCATATTTAGTTCAAGAGATTAATAAGGTCAAGGATGATCTCCAAGTTATGGTCAGAAGTGCAATAATCTCCACCTTGAAAATCAAAAATTTCTCGCATCTCACTAGATCGTGATAATCTTCTTGAAGAAGAATGAAGAATTAAAAGGTATGCTCTCGCCACCCCCTTCTTTCTTTTTCTTTTTTTTTTTTTTTTTTTTTTTTTATTACAACTCAAACCCTTGCTCGTCCTCCAAGTATTAAACCGAAACGAATAATGGAGATATATCGACTGAGTCTATCGTTGAAGAAGTTCGAGTTGAAAGAGATGCTTGGATGGAGCAAGATAATCTCTTAGATAATCTTCATACCTATGCAGCTGATCAAATAAATAACTTGTCTAAAGAGAATTTTGATTTATCGCAAAAGCAAGACTCATTAAGTAATGACTTATCTCGCCTCTCTTATTCTTTGACTAAAACTAATTTGGAGTTGGAAACTTTATCGGATGAGAATCGAACTCTTTCACAAGAGAAACGTTCTGTTGAATAAGGTGGCGATCTACTCGCAACAATATGATGCTTGTCAAAAATTATGCGAAGAACAAGAACAGGGCCATTCATACTTTGAAAAATCAACTTGAAGAGAACTCCACCGAGAGAGATAAACTTATTCAAGGTAGAATAACTTTGAGTGTAAAAGCGAAGCAATTCCAGAACAATGCACCAAATTAGAAAAATCCAACTCTACTCTACCACAAAGAAAAATTCCATACTTGTTTCTAATGAAAAGAAATTGCGATCTCGATTGAAAGGTTTAGTTGGAGACTCATTTGATGATGCCATGGATCGTGTCACGGGGAATAACTTCGCGGCTTTAATTCAACAACTTACTCTTCAAAGGAAGGTAGTCAAATTATTTGACTACCTTAATTCATTTATTTCACAAATCTTTAATTATTCTCGAAAGTTCCAAAGATCCGGTGTAAGGATCTCTTTTAAATTTTTTTATGCGTATTTATTATGCAGATTCTGAGAAGAAGCTTCGTGCCGTCGTTTCTACTCTCAAATCGGATTATTCCAAAATTCGCAAAGAAAATAGATTACTCGCTTCTTCCTCGCTCGTTATCGCGATCGTGCGAACGTAGATTTGATTACATGTCCATCGTAAAGACATAGACAGTAAAAACCGTCAAAAGGCGCTGTCGTCAATTCCCCTCAAAGTGAAGTCCTCGTGAATGAGATTTTCTTGTCTAAGTCTCTTGATCCTATACATGTTGCTCCTTTGGAAGTAAGTGACGATGAAGTCCCTAATGCTCCGATAGTGATTATGACTATGAAAGCGTGAAGATGTCACCAATGCCGAAGTTGTCAATAAAAATCTTGCTGAAAAAATTTCTGACGAAATTCCATTCTCTGGTGAGGCTGAAGCTGAGAAAAGTATTGGTGAAGATGATAAAATTGATGTAGAGAATTAACTGCTGTATAACTTTTGCTGCGACTTTCTTTTTGTTTTGTAGTTAAATCCCTTGTTGAATAATTCTCTTATTTTCTTCTTCTTAACTATGACTATAATCTCGCAAGTTTATTCGCCTATAATTTTACGAAATGATCTTTACTCAGTCATCATTATTTTGAAATGTATTCTTCACTGATGTCGAATTTTATATTGCGACGAGGTGCAGTATCTCCATGAACGGAGAAATCTACTTTTCTCGCCTTATCATTTCGGTAGTCTTTATTTTATCTCTTCTTGTTGCGACAAGGTCGAAGTCGCCTTACATTTTCATGCAATGGCCCATTGACCTTGCCTTATCATTTTTGTGTGGTCTTCCAAGTCAGACCTCCCTAATTAGAGGTCTTCCCACGCCACCTTTCATCGCGACAAAATCGCAGGACGTCTTTACACTTGCATGTAAAGACCCATTGATCTTGCCTTATCATTTTCCAAGTATTTTTGCCTCTGCGGGATGTTTTAGTTGCGACAATATGACAGGTCTAGATATCCTTGCGAACATAAAGCCCCATGACATTGCCGTCTTGCGACAAAATCGCAGACGTCCGTACACTTGTCGTGTAAAGACCCATTGATCTCGCCTTACCCTCGCGTTAGTATTATTGCCTCTGCAGAGATCATTTGCACAACTATGACAAGCCTAAATTCTCTTGCGAAAACATAGCCTTATGACATTTGCGTCTGTTTGACACTCCCCAATGGAGAGCATCGCCCTTATCATCTCCCCGGTTGCCCCTTCAAGGAGGCGAAACATCGGCCATACAAGACTAGCTCCTCCCATCCTGGTCTTAACAACAACCGTTGTTTTCGCAACCTCTTATCCCTTATACCTATAGGGTTTATGGTTACGAGACCGCACCCTAAGTGGAGTTTTCTTCGAGCGAGTGCAACATATGCCAAGACTTGCCAAGAATGGCCGGGGTAGGTTCATCCATCCCGGGCACTCGGCTCAACCGTGTACCTCGGCGCCTTGAGCATACATCGACTCTAGGAAGAGACCTCTGTCGCCCAACCAGTATAACCTTATATATATAGTTAGGAATCCAAGGTACCTCTTAGGATAGGCTTTCATGGGCCCCAAATTTTCATGACTCGAGCTTCGGGAGCGGTGTAACCTTCTCCCAGCCATGTCGAGAGATACCCCATTATATGACGCACTTTAGGTCTTACATTTGCCTCTTACGAAATGTTATTCGCGAACTAGGTGTACGCCATAAAGGTTCGTCCCATTCTTTTGTTCGTTCATTTTTGTTAAGCCATTCATGACTCTTTGTTATTCTTATCGCGAGATCTTCGCGGATTTTCTCTCGCATTTATTGAATTTCGCGAATATTTCGCGTAGAAGTACTTCATCTTAATTTATTTTTCCTCTCCCATTTTTATGGGTAATATTTCTTTAGATATAATCTATTCCATGGTCTATCAATTTTTGTCCCACATCTGTTCCTTCGGGATCCATCAATCTATATGCCCCGTACCAACTACCTCTTTGATGATATAAGGTCCATCCCATTTTCTCGCCAACTTGCCTCCACTTTCACGTTGATATATTGGGGTTTCTCGCAACACCAAGTCTCACGGTTGGAACTCACGTATTTTTACACGCTTGTTATATTCTCTAGCCAGCCTTCTTGATAATTCTCCATGTGTCGCAATGCCTTTTCTCGTTTTCTTCCAATTCATCCAACTTGATTAGAATGTTTCCCGCGCTAAGATTTTTCTCCCAAACCTCTTTTTGGTTGTCGGAATCACGACCTCTGTTGGGATCTTGCTTGACCTCAAGTAAGTTAAGCAAAAAGGGGACATTCCCGTGGCTTCTCTTAGTTGTATTATAAGCCCATCTTGCATTGGGTACTTGTTCGCACCATCCCTATTGTGTCCTTCCAACTTTTTCTTCAATATATCGGCAATTGTTTTGTTTGTCGCCTCCGCTTGGCCATTAGCTTGTGGATATAATGGAGTTGATTTTCCACATCTTATCTCGAAATGCATTAAGCGGAACTCTATATTTTGCCCTTCAAAGCGCTTTCCATTATCGGGATACCAATTGTGCGGGGGATCCCAAATCTGCATATAATATTTTCAAATATGAAAGTAAAAACATCCTTATCGCGAATGTCTTTGACCGCTTTCACCTCGCCCATTTTGTGAAATAGTCCGTTTGCGACAATTAAGTACCTTCTTTGTCCCGTTCCGGTAAAAATGGTCCCACAATATCTAAACCCCATTTTCCAAAAGGCCACACACTTCTCGAAGAATTTAACGGTGCTCCGGTGCATGTATCTTCTTCCCATGTCTTTGACAATCTTCGCAGCGTCTGGATATTGCTCTCGCGTCCTCATGCATATATGGCCAATAATATCCTTGCGTCTTTGCCTTATATGCCAAAGATCTCCCGCCGCTATGATTTCGGCATCCCCACTATGCAAAGATTTTCAATATGGTTTCTCCTTCTTTCCTTGTTAGACATCGAAGCGAAGGCCCCTCAAAAGATCGCCTATAAAGCACGCCATCTCGTAATTCATAATTTGTTGCCCGACTCTTTAACTTGTGTGCTTCCAATCTATTTCTTGGTACCTCTCCTTTCATTAAGTACGCATGAAGTTCTACTCTCAGTCTTCCTCGCGACATTGCATTTCATCTACCACCATCATTATATCTCGCTTCTTGTCCTTCCTCTTTATTAATTGATGGCGCCGATGAGCGTCGTATTTTGATATTCCTCGCGATGGTCATCATCATACTTGATATAAAGGCAAAAGCGTCTGCGATCTATTATCTCTCCTTGATATGTGCCTCCATTTTATTTTCGGTATCTGTGCCGACAATTCTTCGACATGCTTCTTATACTTTTTCAAAGATGGATTATTTGTAGTGTATTTCTCTCGTTACTTGGTGAATTGCTAGTTGCGAATCACCGGTAATCCTTATATTCTCCAATTTCATTTCTATTGCAAGTCGCAGAGCATGTATTATAGCTTCATACTCCGTTTCATTATTCGTGGATTCAAACTCCAATCTAAAAGAGAAAGCTAATTTATTGCCTTCCGGCGAAATCATAACAATTCCCACTCCATTTCCTTCTCCATTTGATGATCCATCTACTAATATTTCCCACCTATCCTACTCGCTTAGCAGGTCTTTTGGGTCTCCATACTCTTCTTCTACATCCATCATCTCATCTATCGCTTCAGTTTCTTCCAAGGGAAATTCTAAAAAAGTCTGCGACAACCTGTGACTTAGTTGAGGATAATATCTCATACTTGAGCTTACAATGGCTTATTTGAGCATTCCATCTTTCAACTCTCCCCGATCTTTTGAGTGTTTCATCACTCGACTCGATTGGTATTTTCGTTACTACTTTAATAGTATGCGCTTGAAAATATATGCGAAGCTTGAATGTTGCATAAACTAATGCCAGGATTAATTTTTCGATCTTGAATAATTTCTTTCTGCGGCATTAAAAGTTTTGCTGATATAATAGATTGGTTTTTCTACTCCTGCGTCCGTTCGCAGTAAAACTGCACTTAAGGCGTGCGAAGTGGTCGCGAGGTATATTAATAATTCCTCTCCTGGTTCTGCCTTCTGCATAATGGATATATCCATTAAATGCTCTTTGATCCCTTGTAAAGCCTTTTCACATTCGTTCGTCCACTTAAATTTCGATCCTTTTTTCAGAACGCTGAAAAAGTGTTTGCACTTATCAGATGACCGCGAGATGAACCTTCCTAGTGATGCTAACAACCCATTCAGCTTTTGAACATCCTTTACCGTCGCAGGTGTCGGCATATCGCGAACTGCTTTTACTTTTTCCGGGTCAACATGTATTCCTTCCTTTGCTCTTATCATATAAACTCTAAATTCTTCTTCTTTCTTAGCCACCCTCGCCATCTTTTTGCGATACTTTGATATATTCTTTCGCTTGTTTACTTGTTCCTCATGACACTTTACTTCATTTTGATAATATATTCTTCCTTTAGTAGCATCCCCTTTGATCTCGCCGATTCCAGTTGGTGTAGGAAACTTGATACATTGATGAAGCGTCGACGCCACAGCTTTTATTGCATGTACCCATGGTCTTCCTAGTAATAAGTTATACGGTGATTCCATATCTACTACGCTCAATGTCACCTCGTGTTTCGATTCTTCCTAACAGAATACGTATTTTTATCTCCCCTTTGACTTTTGTTATGGATTTACCAAAACCTTGAATATTGTACGCCGCGAAAGTCATATCTTCGTCTTTATATCCCATCTTTTTGTAAGCGTGATAGAACATGATGTTCACCAGACTCCCTGTATCGATTAAAACTCCATTCACCACCCATGTTTTCACCGTGTTCTCCGATTCCTCTCCTTCCTTATACGCGTTGATTACGATCACCAATGGAGATGTGTGATCCAAATTTTCTTTGGATATTTCCCCGCCGTGAATGTTATCTCTTGCTTTTCCCAATCCTTCAAAGGTGATGTTATTTCTCTATCCATAATCTTCTTTCCTTCAAAATCTCGTTTGTGTATTCTTCCTCGATATTTTCATGAAATTCGCTAATCATTACTCTTGTGTACTGTGTCTTTGCGTGCCATATCTTTTTCATCCGATTTAAGATTTTCCTTTCTCATTTTCTGATTCAAACAACTTCAATTGCAATCTTCTCTCTTTTACAAATGATACTCCCTGTTTCTAGCGCATATGTAGTTGCGGAAATCCCACACTACACCCAATTGTTTTGTTTGCCGTTATTCATTGCGTCGTTTATTTTAGCTATCTGCGACTGCCTCGCGACACCGTCGTTTATTAATCCCGCGAGCCTTGTACGTTGCGATATTATGATCCTACACTCCGGGTCCGGATGGGTTTCCTATGAAGTTTTTGTTGTTGGATGGGATTTATTAAAAGAAGACTTGATGAAGGTTTTTGAAGAATTTCAAGACCACAATGTTCTTGATATGTTGTTAAAAATAATTGCATTTCTCTTATCCCTAAAAACGAGGTCGTAGAGGAAGTGATGGATTTCCGGCCTTATTAGCCTTATTGGAAGCGTGTATAAAATCATCTCAAAGGTTTTAGCGGAGCACTCAAAGGTATATCTTCCTACCTTAATTTCACCCTTTCAATCTAGTTTTATTAAAGTAAGACAAATTCTTGATGGAGTGTGGATAGCGAATGAATGTATTGATTCTAGACTTCGTCAAAAACTCCCGGGGTTGGTTTGCAAGCTTGATTTTGAAAAGGCTTTTGATAATGTGAATTAGAATTTTCTAAATGAAGTCTTATTCAAAATGTGGTTTGGTGGCATATGGATAGCTTGGATTAGAAATTGTTTAACTTTCTCAAAGTTTTCGGTTCTTGTTAATAGATCGTCTCATGGTTACTTTGGTAGTGAAAAGGGACTCCGTCAAGGTGACCCACTCTCTCCTTTTCTTTTTACTATTGTTGGTGAAGTATTAAGTTGTATGTTGACCAAAGAACAAGATCTCAATCAAATCTCGGGCTTTTCCGTGAAGGAGGAGGGAACGAAAATAAATCACTTGCAATTTGCCGATAACACTATCATATTTCTTGATGCTATGAGAGAACAAGTTGATGCCTTACGCTACTTACTTCTTTTTTTTTCGAGTTAACTTCCAGTTTGAAGATAAATTTCTCAAAGTCTAGTTTATTTGGGGTTGCTTTTGAAGAGGGAATCGAAAATTTCGCAAACATGTTGGGTTGCAAGAATGTTATGTTTCCTAACATCTATCTTGGTCTTCCCTTAGGAGACAAGGTGGGAGGTATGCAAAAATGGGAAAAAAATCTTGAAATTTGTGGAAAAAGAATTTCTTTTTGGAATGGGAAGACCCTTGGTAGAGGAGGTAAGTTATTTCTCATCAAAAGTGTCGTGGCTAGTTTCCCAATTTATTATCTCTCCATTTTTCTTGCTCTCCATTTTAGAGTGGTGAGAGATTT
This sequence comes from Papaver armeniacum, assembly GCA_023531295.1. Lineage (NCBI taxonomy): Eukaryota > Viridiplantae > Streptophyta > Magnoliopsida > Ranunculales > Papaveraceae > Papaver > Papaver armeniacum. The sequence goes on along the minus strand of JAJJWW010014947.1, from coordinate 88,201 downwards.
CTTATGGGATGACGATTCTAAAAGAAAAGAGTTCATAACATCAAGTGGAAAATGGTTTCCAAATTAAAAGAGAAATGTGGTCTAGGTATTAGAAGGACCAAGCAAGTGAACTCGGCTTTGCTAAAAAAAATGGTGGTGACGATTTGGTTTGGAGAAAGATGCATTGTGGAGGAAGATTATGGTCGAGAAATTTTGTGAAACACCCACCGGTTGGAAAACTCTCCAACCCAAATGATCAAAAGGTGGTAGTTTGTGGTTCAACATTTACAAAGAGCTTGAAGATTTCAATAAAAATATAAGATTTAAAATTGGCGGGGGAAACGAAACTAGATTTTGGGAAGATTTTGGCTTGGTGACGAAAAATTATGCGATATGTTTCCTTTGGCATTTCGAGCCTCAAAAACCAAAGAGTTTGTGGTGGCGAATATGTATGAAGTTAGGGAAGGTGATGTAAGATGGAAATTTATGTCTAGACAAAGATACTCTCAAAATATTTTAAGAGAAGTCTCTAGTGAATGTCGTTTTTAAGAAGAGGTATGGATGTCTCTAGTGAATGTCGTTTTTGTGAAGAAGATAATGAATCGAGCTCGCATTTGTTCTATGAATGTTGGAGAATCGGAGAATATGGGATTATTTTATTGAAGGGTGCCAATTTCGTTGGACATATGACCGTAGTGTCACTACATCTATGAAAACTTGGAAGTTTAATTGGGGAGATGAAAGACTTAATCGAATATTGAATAACATCCCGGTTGTTATATGGCGGTGCATATGGAAAGAGCGAAATGCAAGAGTCTTTGATAACAAAAAGAAAAGTTTGGCAAGCCTCGTTAGAGATATCAAATTACAAGCTTTTTTTTTTTTTTTGGGGGGGAGAGGGGGCGAATCGAATACAAAGATGTTAGGCTCACGACAAATATGGTGATCTCTTTATGGGATTCATTATACAGGTCTCCGTAAAAAAAAAAATGTTTTTTATTTGGGTAACCAAATCCACTTTCGGTTCCCCTTTTTGTTCGGTTGTAATCATTGGGTTGAGATACCCCTCTTAAGTACCTCTCTTTAATGAATTTTCTATTTGACCGATTAAAAAAGAAAATGTTGAGTAAATTATTGTGCGCTGATACCCATGACCAGAGGTCCTAATTTGTCTGCATATTAAATTACCGATTGTAGAAACTGTTTTCAAAAACAGTTGAAACTCTGTATCATATAAAATGCACCCAAGTAACAAAATTTCAAACTTAAACGGGATTGAAAGGAGATAGTATCATATAAAATTAGCATGTTTTGGATTGAATGCGCAAAATACAATGTTACATCTACGCATTTTCCAGAACCCAATTGACTAGACAACCAAACACCTAACATTTGAGTTAAATTTTTTGCATTTTTTGGGTTAACTAAGAGTCGGAAGTTTGTTGATCCACATACCCCTGCTCATCCAAATTGGCTGCTTGCCCGGTTGTGCCACCAATGTTTCCATATGGCCCTTCATCTGATTGCCAAACTGATTGCCACGCCTGTGACGGTTGATGAACGTACATATTCGGATCCATACCAGGCATTGCCGGTCGGCCCATCATAACGCCTGGTGCGGTCTGCCCAACCGGCGGGTAATAATAAGGGACTCCGCTAGCAGTAGCACCTCCCATAAGCCCCAACGCCGCTTCCTCTTTCATCTCTTCCCTTGGTACAATATCAACTAAGAAATCAAAAATATCAGTACGGGTAATTGCAGCTGCAATATCATTCTTCTGAAGTGTCCGACGCTTGTTTTCCTCGGCGTGAAGCCAGGATCTTATAGTGAGCTCAAGTATGAAAAGTTCACAAGCTTTTGCAAATAAGATTGGTGCTTCAGCTGATATCATGCGGACATCTTCATCCGCTTTCATGATTTTCTTGATTCTAGCTAAAGGAAGTTGATGGTTCTTGAAATCATTCACTTGTTCAATCTCTTGCCTTTGGTAAGTCCAGAACATTTGAAGCTGTTGTTGCTGCTGTTGTAAGAGATGGTGAAATGGTGCTTGTGGTGGAAATGGTGATGGCTGACCTTGTTGGCTGTTGCTGCTGTTTGTGTTGTTCTCCATGTCTCTTCCTTTTCTCAAAATGAGCTCAAAAGCTTTTCTGTGATTGGGTTTTTGTAACTAATATTGAATAGTTTCGAAAATGTTGAGAGATATTTAAAGGTGTAAAAGCAGGGGAAAACAGTGTAAGCTAGATAAGGTGTAGATTCCGATTGTCTGTATCAAATATTTTTTTTTTTGAAGGGTCTGGATTGGCTTTCGATTCAAATACCTTATCTTGCACACTGTTGAGAGATTCCGAGGTTTTATGGGCTTTTTGCATCCATTGGTCCCCAACACATCATATACCTTATCCTGCGGCCTTTTCTTCTTTTGACCTCTAGCTAGCAAGAAGGGGTGGATATCTAATATGACCCCAATACTCGAGTTTTAGCAAGAAATCAACAGTCTAGATTGTCAACGAGTCTGTTTCCATATGGTTGAAGAACTACCTGCAACTTGCATTACACCACTACCTGCTGAGTTGGTGAAATCGAAGGACCGAATCATCCAGACAATGCCTAGCCAGGACTGACCAAACTGGATTCCAGTTGAGCTGCAACCAGTACAAACCTCATGCCAGGGATATATCAGCTGTAGGGTCTGATCCAAGAGCCCGTTATATATTTATAAGCTCAGTGATCCCATAATTTCATATGGTGGCTTGCACACAAGAGCTCTTAGCAACTGCAAAGTCCTGCAGAGTGACTTAACAGTATATATACTACTAATGAAAAAGAGATGCAAACAAAAATATGTAAGAAACAGCAACACTGAGCCACCTAGAACTATACACAATCTTAATTCTTAAAACACGAAAGAAAAAGAAGAAAAATCCAAGACAATAGGTATAAATTGATCGAATATGAAGAGAATGAATATCAACTTATGTTTATCATCTACAACATTGGCATCCATTTCTGTTTAAAAGCAGAGCCAACAAGAATATAAAAGAAACTATGAACGAAACAATGTGAAGACAGGATTGCCTCACCATCTGAACAAAAAGAAGAAAATTTCGACAGGTTGCTACAATATCTTTGAAGATATATAAGCGAAAGGGTTTATTGGTGCAATATTGCAACTTGCTATCAATCAAACATATTATCAATTAGCTGACTAGCAGGCAGATTGCTATCAATCAAACATACTATCAATTAGCTGACTATCAATCAAACATACTATCAATATCTTTGAAGATATTGGTGCAATATCTTAGCTGACTAGCGGGCAGATTGCAGTTATATTTGTATGGGGTTACTATCAATCAAACATACTCCTTGTAGTAAAAGCGATGCATCAATCCTCACATTAACAGATATTCGAAGAAGTCCACCACGACTGCTACAGAACTCCTTAGAGTCGGTCACATTCGACTTTGAGATACTTGAACAGCCAAATGCCCCAATCACTACCATCCTCCTGTTGTTGGTGCAATATTGCAACTTGCTACTCTGCAATATTGCAATCCCAACATCAAACAGCAACGGATAACCCAGAAAGTTCCAGAAGGGTTCGGATACTTCTCATTTGAGAAGTTGTTCACCTATTCATGTCTGATGCACATAGATCCAAAATATCCATCTTCTTGACCATATCTTATCTCCCTATACTACAGAACTTTGAGCCATCTCTTCACTTGACCGCAATCTTACCTGCTCTATCTCTTCCTGAGCTTCTGACACTCTTCGTTGTCCACGATTCTTCATGCACTGACTGTCCTTAGGTTCTGGGGTTACCTCTTCACCAGTCACTGCATCCTTCTGCTTTTCATTATTTTTTACAAGCTGATCAGAAACATTCTCCACAATCTCCTCCTCGGTTTCTTTTGTTATATCTTCCATATCATCTCTTGCCCTCTGTTTTTCATCATTCTTCAAAACTATTTCCTCAGTTCCCCCTAAATGAGGAATCTCAACAAAATCTTCTTCCATGGGTTCTTCTTCTTCATCTATAATTTCTTTCTCTTCAACTTCCACTATCATTTCTTCTACAGCATCTTCTTCCTGTTCAAACAATGATCTGATCATTCTGTTCCTGCTAGAATTATAGTCTTTAGTCTTACAATCTTCACCTTCTAAAATCATTTTCTCTTCTTCAACAATCTCCATAACATCCTCCTCCATAACATCACTTTCCTTAGAATCTTCTATCATCGTTTTCTCCTTAGCTTCCATCATCATCTCCTCTTCAACAATCTCCACAACATTTTCTCCTGCACAAACCATTTTCTCTTTTGTATCAACTGTGATCTCTTCTTCAACAATCTCCACAACATCCGCTTCTCTGTGTTTTGCCTTAGTCTCTTCTTCAGCACTATCCTCCATTTCTTCTTTGGCTTCTGTTACTATCTGTAGAAGATCCACAGGAGTAGCAGCAGGGTCCAGCTCCCGGCAACCTTTTGGAGCGCCTGGAGCTTCTGAACCTGTAAGTAAGCAAGACGGAACTTGATGAGAGAACCGGAACATCTCTTCTCTGTGGATATTCCTGATTTCCCTGGTGTTCAAGTGCCTATGAAAAACGGTCTTGAAACCAGCAACCTTAACTAAAGGCGCAACAACCACACCTTGATCCTCAGTATAATCCTCGAGTACCTCCACCATATCATACTTATGTATAACTTCATCTGGGGTAAGCTCATTCCAGTCAGGGGACCAGTTACGATATACAGCCCACACATCACCCCTTTTAGGAAATATAATGACTACCCCGCGCGGACCTTTAGTCCATCTAACTTTATGCGAGAAAGAATTGAGTGAACTATTAAACTCATGTTTACCAACCCTGAAATCTCCACAGGTTTTGGAAAATCCAGAACCAGTCCAATTTAATGGGCCCAATTCAGTGTTGGTTTTGGAATTGAGCCAGCTTATCCGCATTTTAAAAGGATTTACAGAAATCACTTTGTGAATTATTGCATAGTAGCGAGGCATTCCATCATCATCATCATATGCAGCCCAAACTTGGTTTGTTCCAAAACATTTTTCAGATCTATCCCTGTCGAAGTCGTGAAAATCCGGATCTGGAACTGTAATTGACATGGTATTACGAGCTCCAGTTTCAGAAACAACACCATCTGTATCAATTGAGGGTGATCCATTTGACAATTTCTTGACATCCACAGATTCAATACCCTTGCTCTGATCACTGACACCAACTTCTACACTAGCTGTTTCCTTCACTTCCTCTCTCTCTTCCTCCCGATCTTTAATGACTTCTGTCTTTCCTTTCTCTTTCTCTGTAGCCATCCCTGCAGCAGCTGACTTACATTCATCTAACTTCTTACAAATTTGCCGCCTAGCCTTTTCTATCAGCATATTCCTGAGTTCAAGCTGTGATAAGTCCCTTGTGCTGTTAGGCAAACTATTAGTTGAAGAAGAATTAGCTCGATCCTTCTCTAAGAAATTACGCATAATTCCTGACCCACTAGCCATGCCAGCTCCCGATGTTGTTTGCTTCCCTGCATTTTCATCTCCATTCCTCCTCCTCTTAGCTTTCACGTCGTGAGTACCAGCACCAGAATTGCTAGCTGTCCTCTTTGAACCATGGCTGTTCTTCTTCCGAAGGGCTTCTTGTCTTCGGCCTGCTGCTTGAGCCTCCTCACGCTCTCTTTTGACTTTTTCATACGCCTGCTGAACCACACTTGCAGCTTGGGCAGCAGCAGCAGCCGAGGCAGTAGCGCTTCCACCACTAGCTGTTCCAGAAAATGGACTCCATTTTGATTGATTGGATGGATCTGATCCCATATTTGCAGCAGCAGAAGATGATTTCCTCCCTGATCCACCAGAACTCTTGTTTGAATTATGATTGGAATTTTGACGTTGCTTAGGAGGCTGCCAATGGCCAGATGCAGTAGAAGCATTTACTGGTGGGGCCTGCGTTTCAACTGCCAAAAAGGGTTCATGACAATTGGGACAAAGGAGTTTGTGATTTTGATAAACCCGAAGATACTCGTACTGCATCTTGCATCTATGGCAAGCAGTCCAGAATGTATTGGGCTTTGAATGACGAGGCGGTGCAGGAGCAGGAGCAGGAGCAGGAGCTGCAGCTGCTTTAGTAGTCGTCTTATGGGCCTTCACATTGGAAGAAGGGGTGGTGAAATTTTGAAAGCCGTTTGCACCAGGTGGATTGGCCGAAGAAACTCCACTTGCCGATGGGACCTTTTGCTGGGATGTTTTCAGAGATCTCCTCTGATCATACGTGATTCTTTTGGTTTTATCAGACAGTAAACTCCACGCTTCTGAAATGAGCTTAAACGCTCCTTCGGCTCCGATTGACTTGTTCTTGTCGGGGTGGAGCATCAGAGCCAGTTTACGGTACTTTTTCCTGACTGTATCATCATCGGCCGTGGGATTCACACCTAGAATCCCATACCAATCTGCTTCGTCGCCTATTTTATTCTCCCCAGAGAGGTGCACATCAAGTGTAGATAGCATCTGTGAAATACCCTCGAGGCCAGGGAACAAATTTTGCGCTTTTAATGCAAACTTCTTAGCACCAACGACATCTCTAGCTGTAAACTTTCTCTCTGCGATTTCTTTTGCCCTAGTAGCCTCGTCTCGGTTACACTCCATTGTCTTTCACCGTCTGCTGTCTATATCCTATTTAATCCTAAAACTTTCTTTCCTTTTCTGTGAGAGCTGTAGGGAAACTGGCGGACTTTAAATTGCGAAGAAATGAATCGCCATTAACCAATTCCACATGACATAAACTCCTCATGCTTCCAGCAGTGATTTAACTCTTAGCTTGTCCATGTCCTGATATAAAGAGAGAGAAAATGAAAAGAATCAACTCCTTGAAATTGAGTAACATACGGCATAAAAGGGAACTAAATCCCCGGTAAAAGCAGAGTACCAATCCACCGAAATACGAAAATTCATAAATGCAAGACACAAACCCCTATTTTGGTAACCCAATCCTATATAGAAAATCTATTCCCGCAAAATTATATAGAACCAAAATGCACAACAGAAAAAGAAACTCCGAAGGTTTTAATCCAATTTCAAAATACCGTTGAACTACGAAACTGTCGATAAAACCAATGAACCGCGTAAAATAACGACAATTTGAAAAACTCAATTACAAAACTCAAACAACCAAACTAGCAACAATATATGAACTACAAGTCTACAATTCTAGTCAGTGGTAATTAAGTCGCAAGTAAAACTAGTATCAATCCATCTAACTAGAAAATTTCATAAATGCAAGACAAACATTTCCGTAAACCCCGACTTTGGTACTAAATGGAAACCGGGAAGCTGTTAATCCAATTTCAAAATACCGTTGAACTACGAAACCGTCGATAAAACTAACGAACCGCGTAAAATAACGAAAATTTAAAATACTCAATCACTGAACTCAACAATCAAACTAAGAACAATATATGAACTACAAGTCTACAACAAAATTCAGTCTAGTCAATTGTATATCTCAAGCATGATAATCTCAATTCTCAAACCCCCCTACCACCACATTGTAACAACAAGAATTCATACACACCCAGCACCTGTAAAACTCCAAAACAGTTTCACTGCAACCAAATAGTTCCAGAACAATTTCCATGCAACCAAACAGTTCAAACCTCAACACCAACACAACAATACTATTTCGACACAAACAAGGTACAATACCAACTGTTTGAGAAAACGCCTATCACAACAAAATTCAACAAGTTCCACTTCTAAACGAGCATAGATCTACAAAAACCAATTACATGAACTCAGGGTTTCACCAATGAATTTTCAAGTTTCAGTAGCGAAGACTGAAACCCTAAATTGTACGCATGATCATGTTTATTAATTTAATCAGTAAAATTCAGAATCCATAAATAGACAAAGAAAAGATAAAAAAAATTACCTATCTCTGTTTCAGAATTTAAATCAATCTCAGAGCCGCCATCAAAGTACAAAAAATCATGAGACGGAAATTGTTTTAGCCCTATTTTAGAACCTAAGTCCAAATCCCAAATACAGGACTTTTTTTTGTCAAAACCCCACAAAATTCTGAAATTACTAGATCAAAAAAAAAAAATTATTATGAAAAAAAGAATATGAGAGAATACCTTGATTTTTAAGTAAGGCCTTTCTTCTCTTAAACCATGACCTAAAACTATTTATTTATTTATTTATCCATCATGGGTTCAATTTAACCATGGTTAAATTTTAACTCTACACATACATATTTCTTTACCATGGTTTGAACTTAACCATGGTTAAGTTTTAACCCTATACATACAATTTGCTAATTTTAGGAATTTTAAGAGGTGGAAACCAAAATTAAATGAAAATTTTTTCATTAAATATTTTTTCTCCTAATTAAGATTGAATTAATGAGAAAAATTATTGACTTTATTCTGTTAATTTAGCTTTTTTCTAATTTATTGTATTTATTTGGATTAATTTTATTGAATTTTTATTTTTTAAGTTTTGCATGTGTATAATTCCATGAATAAGTGTAGGAAAAGAGTACAATTTATTTTGTTTAGTTAGTCAATTTTGATATTAATTAGGAGAAGTGGGTCCCAATAATACATGATTGTAATTTTAAAAGTGGGTCCCAACTGCTAAATCCTAACCACATGCAAGAGTTAGAATTAGGTATGCTTTGGTTAGGTTAACCATAGCCCATGGTTAGGTTAACTAAGTCCATGGGTTAGTTTTAACCACGGTTAATAGTGGTGGTGGTGGTGTAGTCAGTCACTTTTTCTATGGTTAAAAATCATCAACTTGAATCAAATTACATGGACCACCTAAAAGATACTGACCTTAATCAAGGTTCACTGGTTCTTGTATTTATGGACCTACCTCATATTCCAGGAAAGGTTAAGCATGGTGCAGCCATTTACACTATATGGCTATATGGCTATATGGCTATAGGAAAGGAAAGGAATTTGCGTGTTCAGAATTGCATCACTATATGTCAAAGAAGTTGCGCCGTACAAGTATCTCCTTTCAAAGCTTTAAGCAGCAGTATTTTTAAGTATCTTGTAGTTCATGCTTTAGCATGACATTGCATGCTTGCTTTCATTTCAGGTAATTGCTTGTTTGATGCATGCTTTGGACTTGGGATTGATTTGAGGATTCTCTGAAGGGAGAAGTGGAAACTATTACAGAAATGGAAACTATTTTGCCTTAGTGAACCAAAGGCTCACTGAGCCATAGGATCGCGAAAGAATCGGGTGTTAGCTGCCTTCGCAAACCACGTCAGGAACACACATTGCGCTCAAGGATCACAGGAACCATCAGTAGCTATTTCAGTGAAGTTCTCCATTTCAGGGGAATTTTATACAACTAATGAGCACAATTTGCGTTTTCAGGTGGTTAAATCCTAAAACTCCACATAAAGCTAAAAGGAGGGACAAAGAGGTCTCATGTCTTGCTATCTGTGAGGGCTCAACAAATAGAGAAACCAACATCATGTTCTTTAGTTCCAGATGACCAAACCAATAACAACAAAGTGACTCGATGTACAAACACAAAAAATCGGATTCTTAAAAACTTACACAACACTTCCTTGATCATCTCCAAGCCTGCCAACCCCAGCTGCTTAACTAAACAAAGAGCAAACAGAAAAACCCAACAGTTGGCCTCGCTGTCTGTGGTTGTCTGTCTTTCTGAATCTCATCAGGGAAATTGTGCTTCTACTTTCTCTCTTTAAAAAGCTGCTCATGTCCGATGCTTTTGTTCTTCATTTTCGCGAAAAAGAGACAGCTAAGAGGAAATTTTCTTCTCACAACCTTTTACATACATATTACAAGCCTGCCAAAACAAAACCATAATCTCCTCACTGAAACAATCTTACACTCCATGGAGTTGTCAAAACGTCCCAACTCATGTACGGAAACTTCCAGTTTTTCCATATAAACTGGCGTACACAACCTTGGTCCTGTGAACAAGAATCAAGCTCAACACAACTGCGACGATGCAAAATCCAGACATTATCATGGAAGTAAGGAAGAAGCAGATAGAGCCGTCACATTTCAGTGGTTCATCTGCTGCCATTATAACATCTGAAATCCGTTGGAGCATGCCTCTAGAAGTGTGCGCTAGGTTGCTGTGCATATGAGCTTGTTTTTCAGCTTCATGGTCGTATATAGAACTAGCTATAAGACCAGAGAAAACCAAGGATCCTGCAGGATTTGCAAGTGTGAGGAAATTGTACAGAGCTCCGAATTTCTTCAATCCAAAAAGCTCTGATGCAGCAGCTGGCACAATAGCCCAATGGGCACCATACCCGAGTCCGATCAGTAGGGTACCAATGTGCATGGCTCCAGGCCACCCCATAGCAAAGAAGAAGTGCCCAATTGCCATTATGACTTGTGCCACAGCCATGCTAACTGGTCTTGGGTATGCATAATCCCTGGTGATAAGATTACAAATAGATCAGTATCGGGAAAAAGGACATAACATAAAGTCAATATTAAGCCATGGACAGCATGAAGTGAAAATAGGTTGTACCTTACAACAATCTCGGAGAAGAAGCCACCACCAATACGACCAAGGAAATTCCAGATGCTGATCATGGATACAAATATATGTGGGTTATCATATCCTAAAGACGCACTCATCTGACCGAGATTATCAATAACAGTTAAGCCAGATCCAGACCCCAAAAGAAGGGAAATAAATATGAGCCAAAAATCTGCCTTTATCAATGCCTGCGTCAAGGTAAAATCCTCGCCTCTATGTGGACCCCTTCGCCTCTTAACTCTCACTGCTCCTTCTGCTGCAGCTCTATTAATTTTCGCTTGCAACTGTGCAATTCTTTTTTTCCTATCATTCACTGAAAGCGACTCTTCTTCTGAGGACTTCTCATCTTCAAGTTCACTGAAAATTATTTCAGTACTTAAATCCTTGCTAGATACAGTCGCTAATGGAGCTTCAGGTAGAAGTCTTTCTTCTACAGAAGATCTCTGACCCGAGAATGTCAAAGTCACAGGAATTATGATAGGCAGAATTAAGAGAATAAACAATATTACTGTGAATATCTCGATCATGGAGTGGCTAACATCAACTAAATCTTCAACAAGCATGACCCCCATCAAATAGGCAGCCAAAACAAGGCAAACACTGTAGATAAATGTGAAGCTTGAAGCATCAGAAGGCCGAGGTTGTCTATGACCACCAACAGGTCTGACAATGAACATGAGAGCGATAACTACCATGGTTGGCCCAACAGCAACCATGAAGATGATTCCTGCATGATCAGGGTCATAAATCAGAGCATATACCTGGGTCATGATAGCACCACCCAAACCTGCAAACCCCTTAAGTATCCCAACAACTGGACCTCGACTTTTAGGGAAGTTCTGAACGCAAGAAACCAGTGCTGCAGTATTAAAGTAGCACTCTCCATTTGTTCCCACAAATATAAGAATGCACATCTGTATAGCAAAAACTTGGTCAAAATCTTAAACCACGGCAAAGTGGAGTTCACATTAAGAAATTTTAAATCTTTTTGCTGTAGCAATATCCTAGATGCGCCAATAAGATTTTATACTTTCAGGTTTCTCAAACATAAGTATGAACGATTTTAGAAAAATATCATTGCAGGGTAAACAACTTATGAAGAACTATATGTGAAGACAGTCACTTGAAGAACAAGTACCCAGTAAAGTGCTAGACATTGCTTCACCATTAAGGTTGATACTCTCATTGATCCATGCAGCTGAAAGTTAGTTAGTAAACTGCCATGAACTCATCCAACGAGAGCAGAGGACACGCAAACTTTTTCCTTTTTTAGTGCTCGTCCCTCATATGATCATTTTAACCAAAAACAGTACATCATAAGCCAGCTTAAAACCCATTAGCAGTTACTTCCCTATAATCGGCAATCAAAGACTAGACACAACCTTTTGAGCTACTCAAGCAGGCATCGAGCACAGACGACAAAGACACAAAGACTCTAGGAAAAATGCAACCTGAGAAGCATTTCCAAAATGAATCTACTTTATCCCCTAGTGCCCCAACAAGCTATATTCTCCTACCACAATCATATCATTGACTTGGTCCAGTCTCAAATGATCAAGAACATACCAAAAAAAACTCCTACAAAAAAAGAACCAGTTTTGAGCCATGATTCAGCCCTGTGTACACAGTTGTCAGTATACAAATGAAAGAACAACCAAATCCGCGAATTTGACAATATTCAATGACTTCATTTCTGAATGATCTGACTGGAATTTGGAAATCAAATCCACTATCTGATTTCATTTATTCATCCAAATACAAAGGGATTCAAACCAACTAATTTGAATCAAAATCCCAAAAACACGAACAAAATCCCTAGCTCATATTCATACACCTGTACACTTAAATCATTGAATCACCATTTTCATATCTAAATTAGCTCAAAAAAAAAAAAACATTACCAAAACTGTAAAATTGAATACAAAGAAGAAGAAATAAGAGTACTTACCGCCCATAGAGGCAAAGTAGGAACCCTATGAGTGACAATAAGCCATACCCAACCATAACCAATCATATTCTGCATAGCACCAATCAATAAAGCAGCCCAAATAGGCAAAACTTCACATAAACTACCAGCTAAAAATCCAACACTGTCACCAAGATCTTTAGCCACACCCAATCTAGCAATTTGTTTTTGATTGTAATTCAATGAACTTTTGATTACTGGTGATATACTTCCAAATAAATAACCAATCCCTGCTACTGATTGTACCCACATTGCTGCTACAAATACTAACCATCTGTTAGCAAAGAAACCTTCGAATTTCCCTTGAAATCGATTCATTTTGAAAACTTAAAACAAACCCAGATTTAAAAATCGAAGCTTTTGAAAAACCCAATTCTCTGTTTCTCTTGATTCAATCTGTAAATCGAGTTCTACTAAGAAAAATGAATCAGGAAAAAAAAAAGAGGGGTCTTTTATTGAAAGGGAGATTTGTCTGGGTTTTGCTTTTTTCTTTGCTCTGTTTTTTTCGGAAACAGAGCAGAATAGGAACAAAATGGTCATGTATGTTGTTTTTATATATAGAAGATAGAGGTTCCATTAATGAACTGTAAAAACATTTTAATACTGAATTTAACGGTGAGGGATTTTTCAATTAAAGATTGATTAAGATGATAATTGTAATTTAATACTATGATTAATCTTGTGGTCACTAAAAGAATTAACCGAGTGAATATGAACTGTTCGATGTAACAGTAATACAGATATCGAGGTATTCCTAGGAGAATGTATTTAAGATCTTTAAGATTCGTTCATATTTGGTGATCCAATTGTTGATATGGGCTAGATTGGACTGCTAAATTGGCCAAAAAATGTTGCAAATCATAAAAAAAGTGTGGGAAAAAAGTTAACACTCAATCTGACTACTTCTCTCTCCTAGCATTTGCTCGCAATCCAACTATCAGCGAGATTGAAACGATGAATAGTGCGGCGCTCAAAAAGTGACCAAAACGCTGAATGGTTCGGCGCTCACAAAAATCATAAAAATCTAACGGCTAAGATTTAAACGCCGAATGGTTCGGCGCTCAAAAAGTAACCAAAACGCTCGAATGGTTCTACGCTCACGATGACGTGGATGGCCAATCTAGCCCATAAGACTTAGGAGGTTGCCTGTGTCGACGTGGATGGCCAATCTAGCAGCTAGATATCTAGCCCATAAGATTTAGCCTTATTGGCTTTTTTGTGGGCAAAAATGACTGCAAATTGGACTGGTCGGGTAGTCTCAATGCCAACCAACGCACTTGGTTGGGTTGTTTTTTTTTACCAACCACTCTGATTTTTCATCGAGTGGTGATCGTTGTGGGTTTCCGGTGAAAAATAAAGCAAAAATGTTGCGCATAATTATTCTTGTATAACGGAAATGATTTATACACCAAACAATGTGCGCAGGTGTGAGAGGAGGGTGGGGCCCACTCCTACCTCACTCCATATCCCAATGTTCAAAGCCGTTATTGTACCGTCGGATTTCCCCGAAGTGCAATTCATGGTACTCTTCTTTGGTGTGCCATTCTTGTATGTTCCTGTTTTTTTTAACGAAAGAGAAGGATTTTTTTGGAAGAGAGGATTGACAAAGTGGAAACTAGTGGTGGCCAAGGAAAAAGAGAGGTGGAAAAAAAGATAGAAAAACAAAGCGAAATTATGGAAGATTACACAATTATTGAGTCCCAGTTATTGCGTAAAGTACTAGCAAAATTTAGGTGTACTCTTTTCCCTGCTGCAGCTGCCCAAATGAGAATTAAAGATTTAGCTTCAATTACCAGATCTTGATCAATCTTAAAGGAGTCCGACATTTTCTTTCTCTCCAAATAATCCAGATAATTGTTGTTGGAATGAGACTCCATATAAAACTTTCTTGACAAGAAAATAATTTGTGATCCCAACAATGAGCAAGAGTGTACACAAAGTTAGGAAAAATCCTTGCCCAACCATCTCTTGGAGAAAGAATTCCAACCTTTCCTAGCAACTTTACAGCGAATAAAAAGGTGCTCATGAGATTCTCCATCATCCCCACAAAGAATGCAGCTGTTGTAGATATTGAGACCTTTATTGTTGAGATTGTCTAAAGTGGTGCGCTTTCCATGCGTTGCACACCAAACCAGGAATTCGACTTTAGGGGGAATTTCAGGTATCCAAATAAAAGAAAAAGGAAAATCCTCTACACCAGCATCTGCGATCAAGTAAGAGTACACAGACTTCACGCTAAAAATGACAGAAGCATGTAGAGACCATCTTCTAGTGTCTGGCAATGTATCCAGAGTTGGAGGATTATCACCAATCTGCAAAAAAAAAATAGTTGCCAGATCCATAGTTTTGTGTCGGATAAATTTCTTTTGAAGTCAAAGTGACAGTTACCATACATGGTGATCATATCAGCAATTGTGGAGTTTTTGTTACCGACCACCTTGTAAAGTTCAAGAAAGATCATGTTGAATAAGTTACTATCCCTCCAGTGATCATTCCAGAAAGCAATTTGTCTTCGAGAGTGGATAACTAAAGTAGTATTTGCAGAGATGAGATTATTTATAACAGAAGCTATCACCATATTTATCTTTGATGATTATATGCCATAACATGTTACTTTCTACTCCAAATCGCCAACACCATTTGTATGTTCTTGTCCTTGATATCTTAAGTATAAAATTTGACGAATTTGAGTTTATATTATGAGGGAGGATCCCCTCACACTTTAGAGATTTTTATTATTTTTTTACAAAAACCAAATGGTAACTTATTTGAAGCTAATATTATGTTCGTCTTACAAAGCTCTACACTTCTACATTTTTTACAAAGATTTATTAAAATAACGTGCAAAAGGGATTTAGTACATATCCAAAATGTAATTTCAAATAAGAAAAAAACTACATGATGAACTTTTTGCAGTTCTATACCAACTAAGAGAAGGTTTCTCTATGAAATATTTCTATGTGACTTGATCTACGTTGTAAATATCACGGACCAAATGACCCAACATTTTTAAATTAGTACTTCATATTTTACTCGACATTTTTCATAAATTTCGTTTCGTTGGTGAGAACTTATTTGAGCTTATTATCTTGTTGATAAGTGGGATTCTAGCACGGTTCTACAATCAATACATTGACAACATAATATTAATCAATCCTTGAATAACCCTAAGAAGATGAACTATCATGATTAGGAGTTTTTATTGATAGCAACAATTGTATGAGTCCATAAAGATATATCATTTAAGTATTGGCTAATGTTTTAATTTTTATTTCAAAGACGAGTGAAATATTAATAGTTCAACAAAGTTTAGAGTGTACAATAATACATCCCTTATCTCTTGATTTTCTCCCTACCCACAAATCAAAAAGAAATTTATCAGGCATTGTTGAATAGATTTGAATAATGATTATTGTTTTTTTGTTTTGTTTTTTTTCTATCGTAAGTTCTTTCATAGTTGATCTTGTTTTAAAATATGTTTCGTTAGTTTTAATGTTTTTTCGTTAACGAAAAGGCTCTTGTCGACATCTTTATTTTGTGAATTTTTTATACTAAGATTTCTTTGTAATTTGTTCTTTTAATTAAAATTCGTTTGTACCTAAATATGAGTTAGGTAGTTTAGTGGGGTTTAGGGTTTTGAATGAGTTGTGAATGGCTGATTATAAGCCGACCTCGCTTAGACCGAGATGATGGTCATTAAAAGACTGACTCCGGAGCTTTCGTGGCACGGATTTTCATTGTCGGATTACCAGCACAAAAATGGTCATTTTACCAAAATTAAGCCACCATCTATTTTGGATCTAAAGGATACTGACAATTAAAATAGGAACTTTAACTTATAGGATTTAGTGGTTGACAGAACTAAGGAAAAGAAGAAATTTCACTTGGAAAATAAAAATGTTGCATCAATTACGACAAATTCCATAATATTAAACTCGTCTTCTATAACGTCTAAGTTTGTCAAATCCATCACAAGAAAATCCTCTCATCATGGATAGAGAAATACATCCAAAAAATAAGAAAACCCAAATCAAAGAAAAATAAGTTATGAACTCCAAGCAAAAATCTGGAAATAATGACCAAACCAAACACTCCATAAGATTCTGTTAATTCTGCTACTGGTATGCCTTCGGATGAAGATATCAATATGAAATTTGACTCCCTAACTTCATTTTCACCCAACATTTCGAATACCAATATTTCAGTCCTATATAAATTCGTCAAACCCATCACATAACCGATCCATCCTTTGATTTCAATACCCGTTGTCTCACCATCTTTGTAACACCCCGTGTTTTTAGCATGGTGTATGCTAAAAGATGCGACATGGCCTGAGACGAAGCTTCATCCAAAGCTTTCGTTGGTTGGTAAGAGGTAGATTGGTTTAAGGCCAATACCGCGCCAAAATGGCGCATTAGGTTTGGCATTTGGCCAAGATCCAAATCTCGCATCAAATGATGCATTAGGCCAGTTGGGTAGATGGCCTAGAGCATTACAGCGCATTCTTTGTGCATTATGAAGGCTATTGGCTTAAAACCAACATTGCAGAATCATTGTGCATCAGGCGAGAGAGGGCTGGCCAAGAGAATATTGCAGAGTCATTGTGCAATACGCCAAAGAGAATGTCGTGCAATCATTGTGCGCAATCATTGTACGCAATCATTGTGGCGCAATCATTGCTCATGAATAGTGAAGCAAGCATATCAATTTGCTCTAAGTTGTAGAAATTGCAAGTTAACATATATAGGGAGGGGTACTTGGTTGAAGGTGCATATGCGGATCATGCACCAAGTAAGCTTCATAGCTTAGCCTAAAGAGTATAAATGATGTGTGAGCCTCATTTATAGATGCGTAGCCTTACGAAGAGGGCATTTGATGCTTAGGCATCACTATGCCATATCACGGACCCGATAATGTATAATCATTGTGCATTATGATGGAACGGCCTATACGGACTAGGCCATTACTATTATTGCTTGGAAACGGCCTTGCAAACGAGTTTATCTTAGTTGAGGTCCCTTCAAGGATAAACTACGGTATGTGTTTGATCCCTTTAGAGTAGGGAAGGTTACATAGGCAGACGGAGTGAGTTGCAGCATTGCCGGTCCAGAACTTTGTCGCTCTTATCATCTAAATGTGAGATGATTGCGGCATACTGCCCTCTCATATCATCTGGCTCGGTAGCTCGACGCATGAGATGATTGTGGCCAAACTTGACGAGACAAGTTGATACAGATGAGCAAGCTATAGCCTATCTGGAGGCTAAAAACCCGAGTGTTGTAATTTAGCTCAAGACGGGTCTAAATTGATTGGAAACGACCCAACGATGAAGATGTGATCTACGCATCACGGTCTTGGGATTTTAACCAAATTCCATCATTTAGGGTCTCAAAAGGCCATTTTTGCCTTTTTAAGAAAGTTTTTGTTTTCTTAATAAACCCTTTGCGGAACAAGGGTAAGTTGGAACGGTGTGGAATTTAATTTAGCTGCATCATGCTCCACGAGCATGCTTGCAAGGGCAAATGAACGTGTATTTTCCTAGATTTAAGGCTCGGATCGTAGCATCATCATGGCGCGTCGGGAGAGTGCACCCAGGCGCGCCGGGCGTAATTCTCCAGTCCGCCACAATCTTTACCCTCATATCATATCACATAATCAAATATCTTATCCAACAAGATACCATAAGCATCATCTAAGGATGCAGCTCCCTTTATGGATCATAGATCAAGTCCACAAGTTGTACAGGATATGAGTTCAGTTAGGTATCAGTTTGGACGATATGCCAAACCATACCAAGAAATTTCATTTGAGTAAAATCACAACCGAGAGGTCTGTTTTAAAACCAATATCTTAGAAATCTTTATTGCCACCTCCTATGAAGAAGGACTTCGTTATGCAATACATAATTGCTTTAGAAGGTATACATAAATTCTCTAATCATGAACCTAGAAAAAATAAAGAACAATACCACTAACATGTCTTGAGGATACATTTATTGTGCCACTGGATGATGACATGATTGTAGATACCTCATTTACTCTAATCTATCCACCTAGTTTTAAACCTAATTTTAAAGATATAATGGATGACGCTTATTCTCGAATCTCCTCGGTTTCCGAACATACAAGTAATAATGTTGTACCGAAGAAAATGATTTAAGAATGTAGAAGACTTGGAATACATGTGGATGATGCTAATAAATATGAGGCAAAATGTATGAGAGCAAACAAAAAAAGGGGTAGTTCTAGTGATAAATAAGCTTGCGGATTTTATAATGGATTGTCAAAGGATTGTGTTCCAATATTAAAAGAACTATTGTGAAGAAAATGATTCATCTAATAAAGGCTCCAAGTATAATCTTACAGGATACAAAATTATACATTGTACTTCATTTGATATACAACAAATTTGTGTGCATACAAAATATGGATGGACTTATAACAATCTCTTGATAGCTCGTATCATGCTAATTTTATGGAACAAAGATTTTCTTGTAGTTACTGACACTCTTTTGTTGGGGATTATACTTTTTCCATTTCTTGCATAATAATTTTGAAATTATATATTTTGAATGGGTGTTGACCAATGTATATATTTGTTCCTAATAAACCTCATGAAAGATCGGAACTATGGGAAGAGCTTGATAACATTTGTAGATATTGGAACTTACCTTAGTGCTTGGGAGGTGATTTCAACATTATCAAGAACTTTGATGGGGAAAAAAAAGGTTGCAATGGGTAACTAAGAGCATGAAAAATTTCTCTAAATTTATATCTCAGCATAATCCCATTGATCTTCCAATGAAAGGTGCAAAATATACATGATCAAATGGAAAATTCAATCATATTACGTGTAGACTTGATAGATTTCTTATCTCCCCCCTTTTTCGAGAACCAATTCCCTTTTATATCCCAATTATCAAAAGCTAGGCCTACTTCAGATCATATTCCTATTTTGCTTGATATCCTTGAGCCCTCTTGGGGGATCAATCCCTTCAGGAATGAAATTATATAGTTCTTGAGAGTGGTTTCATTAATTTGTTGTAAGAGTGGTGGCTATATTTTTATTTTGCAGGTACCCGAAGTACTGTACTTTGTCTCAAATTGAAAGCTCTAGAGGAAAAGCTCAAAGTTTGAAATATAGACACTTTTGGTCATACAAACTCAAAGCTAAAGGACACTCTAGCATAAATATAAGAATTTGCCGAAGACATTGTTTTATATGACATACAACTAGAAGAGAAATTGAAGTGCAAGGCCGAGTTTTAAAAAGTGTCCCAAATGAAAGATACTTCATGGACGATAAAGTCCAATTATATGGTTAAAATAAGGGGATATAAATATTTTTTGTTTATAAACCAAGCAACTACAAGAAGAAGATTCAATATAATCGGACAACTTTATATTAATGGGGATCTTGTTTCTAGTAGATTTTAGTTACATGACCACATAATTGGTTTTTATAAAATTTTATTTGTGGGAGGAGAAGTCATAAGACCTGAATTAGAAGATATTGTGTTTGGCATAATTAGCCATTGAATTATGATATTCTTGATGCAGCTTTTGATGAAGAGGAAGTCTTACGAGCTATTAAAGAGCTAAGACAAGACAAAGTGTGCGGTCTTAATGGTTTTCCGCTCATGTTCGTTCTGAAATATAGAAATTTCATCAAATCTGATATTATGGGTACAACTTTTGAATTTCATTAAAATGGTAGAATATATATGAAGCATAATTTCACATTTATTATTCTTTTCCCTAAGAAATATTGTGTTGACACAATCAGCTATTGCAGACCTATATGTTTTCTCACAAGTGTGTATAAAATCATTTAGCTGGGATTAAAGCTTGATATCGAAGCTCATTTCACATGTACAATGTGCTTACATTGAAGGTTGGAAAACCACTAATAATATATTAATTAAAAATGACGTTGTAGATTCCAGGTTAAAAAATAGAAATTATCATGTGGGTGATGTGCAAGATTGATATCAAAAAAGCTTTTAATAGGGTGGATTAGAGTTGTCTAGAATTTGTGCTTACAAAATGGGTTTTAGCTCAAAACGGCGCTATTGGTTAAATTTTTTTTACTCAACAACAACTTTTTTAGTTCTTATAAATGGATATACTTTTGGTTATTTTGGTAGCACAAGGGATGTTAGAAAAGGTTTTCCTATATCACCTCTCTTATTCAATGTTGTGATGGAGGACTTATCGAGATTCTTAAACAGAGTTGTTGTTTTGAATTGTTTAATGGATTCTACCTCTAACATAATGGACTTATAGTCAATCTGTCTTATGCAAATGATGCTATCATTTTTATGGATAACATGAGAGAGGGACTTATGGATTAATTCTCAACTCTTAAATGTTTTGAATATACCGGTGGTCTTAAGGTGAACATTGTCAAGACAATAACCACAATAGTTGGTGATGTTCTTAGGGTTCGTTTGGCACACATTTTTTCTCTCTCCAATTACAAGGTAATTGAACTGCAGGTAGTTGTATTACACTGCATTTTATCACATGTATTGAAAATAATGGTGTTTGGCACGTTACAAGTGTGATCTATAATTATTTTGGTATTTTCGGTAATTTTCAAATTTAAAGTATATTTTGGCCATAAATAATGAGAGAATGTTTTCCAGGGAAGGGAAATAATCTCAGTTAATCTAACCAAGCATCAAACAAATTTTATTTATTTTCGGAAACAAGCTTAAATTAATCAAGGAAAATTTTAAATCATGCCAAAGCAGATTTGATCTATGGTTGAAAAAGGAAAAAAACAGATATGATGCCCTAAACCAAAAATAAATCTGATATACCAATAATCCACACAAAGATAGAGAAGAAGTGAAGAACACAAATCAAGTTGAATCTTGATGGTGATTGATATATTGTGTTGGTTATGTTAAATCTTCCCAATATTCTTCATCTCCATTCTTCATTATTTGGTACTTTGGTTTTGCTAATCGATGATTCCATCATTTTTATGTAGATAGTGAACCAATTGTTCATCATATCTGATCTTATCAATTAAAGAATACATGGAATACAATAGTTTGTAGGGAAGAACACTAGCACCTTCACAAGAAAAGAGCGAGAGAAAGACAAAGAGTATCAAAAATGAGTGATTTTTATGAAGTATAATAACTTGTCAACTTTTTCAAAGGGGGTAGTTTGATGGTGTAATAGAAGGCAACATTGAATGCGGACCTTTAGAGGTCGGTATTCAACTCTGCCCGATGGAGGTAGTGTGAATTACCTGTAGTAACTATGCCATGCATTTGGGTCCTGCCAAACATGCTAAATATTGAATGCAGCCCTTGACCACACAGTTGACTACACTCACTCTTCTAATAACGCTGTGCCATACGGACCCTTAATATCAATGAGTGGGCAAATAAGTTTGGAAACGCAACTAATTCAATGCCTTTTTTGTATTTGGGCATATGCCTCAATGAGCCAAATAGTCTTCAAAAGTTATGTGGGTACCTATTATAAAGAAGTTTAAAACTTTCTTCATAGAGGAGAAGCAGCTTATCCAAAGGTGGTAAACTAGCATTACTAAAATGTATTCTAACATCTCTTCGGATGTATGACATTTTACTATTTAAGTCTCATACATCTGTCATTCAGCAACTAGAAAAGAAAATACAAAACTTTCTCCGGGGATTCAAAGATAACTCCAGAACCTCTCATTTGGCTTAATGGAAAACAGTTTGTGCTGTAAAATCTAGAGGTGGGCTAGGGGTATTGAATCTTAAAATAATAAATCAAGCATTATTAGCGAAATGGTGTTGGAGATGAAGCATTGGAAAGACCCTCATGTGGGGCAAAGTTATTGATGAAAATTATAGTTTGTGAATATGCGGCTAGGTTCCTAATAAAATAACAACATCATGTAGTGTTTCGTGGTGGAGGATAATTTCAGAGATTGTTCATTTAATCGCTGCTAATGCCAATCTTTGTATTTACTCAAATGTGAAAGTTTCATTTTTGGTATGACATGTGGGTTGGAACCTCAACATTAGCAGGGGAGTTCTCCAGGTTAAGTTAGATAGGCTTTCTCATGCTAGCATCACTGAACATATTATGCTAAATAGCTCCGGGTATTTCAATTTCCAGAGAATGTGTCTAATAAAGAATCAAATCAGCCTTCTTCTCTACTTTGCATCATCGGTACTCCTCCTCCAACCGTGGATACTTTCCCGAACACAAGAAAATGGTCTCTCACGGCTACAAGTTTCTGTCAAATCTTTATACGACAAGATGGCCGATGTTGATGGTGTAGAACACTTCCACAACAATTTCATTTGGCATTCCTGCATACCTCCTAGGATTGACTTTCTGGTGTGGTGTCCATTTCATGGTAAGTGAAACACTTTGGATATGCTGCAACATAATGGCATTAATCTATACAACTCTTTAATACATCGCAAGATTGCAAAAAAGATTTGGTATGATGTAACTCCAACAAGAAACTGATATTGGGTCTTCTCAGAAAATATTTTGGCTTTAGAATACACTTGGCCACATAATCATCTTTCTCATTCAGGGAAAGTCATATGGGCTCTCATCCTGCTGCCATTAGTTGCATCTTCGAAGACAATTATATGTTTAAAATTGGCAATGATTTGTGTGAAAATGCAAGAACTCAAGTCTTCTTTAGGAATGTCACCGATGGAAAGAGAGTACGCATGATTTTTCAAGTTCTGTCAGTAATTGGGGTACTATTTTCTATTAGCTTAGTGGTTATTTTGTCGTTGTTTTTCTCTCTCATGTTCAAGGTAGTCAATATCGGTTGTACAAGCCGATATTACGGGTTTTTATCGGGTATCAGAAAATACCTATACGATATCGAAAATATCGGCGATACAAAGATGGAACGATAAAAACGTTCGTACAGGCCGGTACAGGCCGATATATCGGTTTTACCTATACACCGATAATATTGGTTCCAATATCATCTTTGGTTAAGATGAAACCTATGAAGGGAAAGTTAGGAATTCCAGTATCATTTGTGGTAAAGATGAATTCTATAAAGGGAAAACTAGGCACTATCAAGTATAATCAATTATCAAAATCACCACCAAATAAAGTGAATAAGTTTTTCGAGCAACATGCATCTAGTCTTTACAGACAAGTATAACGTTAATTAGAGAATGTAAAAAACCCTAATATATTTAAGATATAAAATCAATGACTATACGTAGGATATAAGATGGACACCATATATACTCGAGGAGTAACTTGAATGGATTTTGGTTTTGTTGTGGACGGCAGAAGATAATGGAGAATTTGAGCGGTTGTTATTGACTACGTAGTTGTATTGTGATTGTTTCAATTATAAAGCAAGGATAATAAGAAAGATTTTACCGGCAAAATTGGACAAAAGTCACAACGCGTAAGATTTTTCCACCTTATGTTTTAGAAATTTGCGATATGTGTATGATTCTTATTATTTTCTCTAAGGTCTTATAAATATTTGAGATTCTAATGTTAATGATGTATCACCGATAAAACCTGGTAATATCTTTTGTATAGGTGTATCGGACCGTGACGATACACGACCGATACGCGATATTAACTACCTTGCTCATGTTAATCTGTTGAAATTCTTCTCCTCTTAATAAAAATTCTCCCTTAGAATTTTTTTTTTCTTTTTTTTTTGTAGAACTATTTTTAAGAGAAAATTCTGGTTTATGGTCCATTTCACCACGATTGCTAAAGGATGATGCCAAATCTTTCAGGGGTACCGTTTGAATGATCCAACGGTCATGATCATTTTATATTTTTTGTCTTATATAAAATATTATCCCCGAAAGATTTGGCATCAACCTTTAGTAATCTTGCATTTCTCGTCGTAGAATAACCGCATGATTCCCTCGTAAGAAGTTGAGAGTAAAATAAAATAATATATATATATAAAAAAATTTGGGTACAAGAGAGAAGATTTGAAATCTGGACCTATTGGTCCCCGAACTACTACCTTAATTGTGTCGCTTAGATCTCACCAGGAATGGGGAATTTACGGTGAAATCCTTATATGCAAAATTGCAAGACCAATCTTATGTTACTTCTGCACAAACAAAAAAGTTCTGGAGGGGACTATGGGCAATGGATACTTCACAAAGAATCAAGCTATTCATATGGAAATGTCTTCAAGATGCTCTGCCTACAAGACTAAAGTTGGGTATTAAACAAAATTGTGTTTTCTGCCAACAAAGGGAAGAATCAACTTTTCATCTTTTCTTTGACTGTGATTATGCAAAACCTATATGGAACCTACAACCAGTTCCAGTACAGGGAGTTTTTTCTGACCAAAGTTCTAATAACATCTCCTTCTTAGATATCTATAATGTTTGGCTAACAGATGAAGTTAATTCAATCTAAATGGCTCTAGCAGCAACCAAGTGCTGGTTTATCTGGAAAGAAAGGTGCCTTAGGGTGTTTGAAAATAAAAAAAGAACACCTGATCAGTTAGCTTTAGTAGTATCAAAACACTATGAATACTGGCATCCAGTGACACAAAACACAAAAACTGCTCAAGATAGAACAATAAATGATACTCAAGATACTTGGAAATTCCCAATTACTAGATCTCTGAAAATTAATTGTGATGCTTCATGGTTATCCTCTAAAACTGATGCAGGTATTGGTTTTATTTTACGCAATTGGACAGGTACATTCAAAGGAGCAGAATGGCTAAGTGCGTAACTTCATCACCAAGAAGCGAAGCTCTAGCTTTACTGCACACATCAAAATGGGCCATTACAGAAGAATTGCAAAATCTGGTAATTGAGGGAGATAACAAAGCAACAATTAACTATCTATTAGGACAAGACACAACAATCAGTTGGCAAAGTAAAGCTATCTTAGAAGAGGTTAAAAAGAAAGCAACTCAACTAGTTTCCTTTGGAGGTTTTCACTGGTTAACAAGAGGAAACAAGGCAAACAGATCTTTTAGCTAAAAAAGGAAGAAAATAAGCTATTACTACTTTAAGTTTTTATGAAGCACTACTGATTTTAATTCCAACAATAGCTTATGACACTGTCAAAGCTTTAGAACTATGTAATATCGCTTTAACTCCTGTATCTTTTTTCAGTGGATGCTTATCACACGGATTCAGCCATCAGAAGGACTACTCTCAACGAGTTTGTTCCAAATGAGACTGAATCTGCAGATTAGCTTTCCCTGCGGTAATCTACTTTACCTTCCAAAAAAAAAAAAAAACTTCACATCAAGTCAGCTTGGACCGACCGACCGACCAATTTGAATATCGATAAGTAGTTGACCTCCACGACTCAAAGGTTCAGCCTAGATCAAAATATTTGGCCAACAACAATTGTATTTGTTATCCACATGCACATCAGATGTGGAAAAAAAAAATACATATTCAAGTTTCAGGCCTTCAGGGTAAGCTGTAGACATACTTTCTTACTAGGAAGTGGCAGTATTCTTTCTAGTTTCTACCCCAGTTTGTCCCAAAAAGTGTATGCCATTTTTTATTAAAAAATAAATTTCAATATAATAAATAAATAATTGAATATTGCAGCTACAAGTGTTGAGAGACATTAATGCAAAAAGAGGTGGTAAAAGGCAGAACGGCCTTTATATGCGAGCAGACAAACTTAACTAACAAAATCCATGCCTATTCAATGCTGGCCTCGTAGAGAAACTGAACTGTGTTTTTTTTTGAAGCATGCATTTTATTAATAGAAATTAGTTTACAATTTGTCGTGGGTATGTGGTACCCACTAATCATGAAATAAAATTTGACTAATAAAAGATGGGATTGCATGGTCCCGCATTTTGGTTGACGAGCTTCTGTTTGACTTCCATCCGCCGCATGATTGGCCAATCCGTCGGGTTTTGATTTCCTTCTCTCGTAGTTGTCTTTGAATAGCAAAGACATGCGGGATCCGTTGAAATCTAATTTTTATTTCCTCAATCATTCTGCTATGTGCCAAGGTGGAGGTGTAGAGGAAGTGATGAAGCGCAACAAGTTTTCTCGAGTCGGTTTCAAAGAGAACTTTTGGCCATTGTCTTTCATTCTTGTCGTTCTTGAAGCTAAAAGCATAGCCCAAGTTTCCGCGTTAAAGCAAATTGTAATTCCTAGTGGTTGAGCTAGAGCCAATAAAGTTTGTGCGTATGAATCTCTGCAGATGAACCCCGCCCGCAAATCTGGATGACCTCCGTCGCTCCATCGGTGTTAATCTTGATCCAAATTGATGTATGGAATGGACCATTTTACCGATATTGTTGATATCCTTTTATCTCTTATTGGATGGTTAAATATCGGTGTATCTCCTGGAATTATTGGTGGTGAAGAGTGTAGAGCCTCGTAGTATTCTTGTTGTAGTTTTTGTGCCCATGCTAGGATTTCTTCTGAGTTTGTTTGCTTTTGTTGGTATATTAGATCATTCCTAGCCAGCCATAAGGTCCAAAAAAGGAAACAGAAAGAGGAGATTACAGATGCTGATGCAGGTTGTTGGAGGATTTGGGAAATGGTTGTTTGGGGTGTTAAGATGAAAGTTGGGGGGGTATTGGAGTTTGGTAAATTTGTAAGTTGACTGAATAAGGTGTTCCATGAATTAGTTGCTGTTGGACAATGAATTAGAAGGTGACTTGCCAATTCTGGATTTGTGTTGCATCTTGGGCATATGTCTGAGTTGGTCAAATGGATGTGATGTAAGAGAGAGAAGGTTGGTAATCCTTCATTGATGGCTTTCCACAAGAAAAGCCGAATTTTTGGTGGACACGGTAAAGTCCATAGAAATTTAGTAGGCGGTAGAGGGGTGTGATTTGGTTGACCTTGGGTTAGACATTTGTATCCTGAAGAAGTAGTGTAGTTTCCAGATTTTGAGTGTGGCCAGATAATTTTATCTTGGGGACTATTTTGGGGGAGGTGGATGTTTATGATTTTTTGGATTATAGGATTGGGAAGGGTGTTTAATTTTTCATGATTCCAGGAATGGGATATTGGGTCGATGATATCCGCTACCATTCGGATTGGGTAACATTGTGTTGGGTCTAGATTTGTTGAGTGTGGAATCCAATTGGCTTCTATTGGGGTCGATAATCCATTTCCAATACGATGAAATATTAAATGTTGCATGGTAGGGACTATTGATGCCAGTTGTCTCCATTGAGGACCTGGAGGAGGAGGGTATAAAATCAATGCCTTGTAGAATTGGTTGTTGATCCGGATATTTTGCACCGAATGTACTTCCGCGGATAGAGTTAGGTTGCTCATGTAGATTCCAGATTCTTTTCATGAGAAGTGCTTTATTATGATCACTGCTCTTCCTTATTCCTAATCCTCCTTCTGATAATGGTTTTGTTACTTTATCCCATCCTATAGGGTGTAGTTTTTTAGTTGTTGAGTCGTGTCCCCAGAAAAAATTCCTGGTGATACGATCTATTTGTTTATGAATATTGGTGGGTAGGTTTTGTGTTTGCATGATGTGATTTGAGGTTGGAATTAGGGAGGTTTTTATTAGAGTGAGTCTTCCTACTGAGTTAGGCATTTTGTCATCCATCCTTTAGCTTTTCGGGCTAATCTCTCGTAGGAGGGGAGCGAAGGTTTGAATGGATGTCCTTCCATGTTTGAACTGGACTCCTAGATAGGTTGGTGGTTTTGATGTAGCCGACATATTGAATAATTGTTGAAGATTGTTTATCTTGGTTGGGTCTAGGTTTGGGTGATGGATGATTACTGATTTGGTAGTATTGATTACTTGTCCCGCTAAGTGCCGTATGAGTGGAGCAGGGTTTTAAGGTGTTGGTTACTCGGGTCCAAGCTTTGTATGTGATTAGTAAATCATCTCGCATACATTAAATGAATGATCGGTGGTGCTTTTTGGATATGTTAAGTCCTTGAACTAATTTTTTGGTTTTGAAGGTTTCCTAGATTTGTAGATAGGATTTCAAAGACATATGATAAAAATGTAAGAAGATAGTGGGTCTCCTTGTCTCGATACCTCTACTTGGGCCGATGTAGCCATGGGGTGTACCATTTATGTTGATTGAGTATGTAATCATTGTTACGCATAGCATAATGTATTCTATAAATGCTGGTGGAAATCCTAGTTTTGTAAATGAGGTTTTGATGAATCCCCAATCTAAGCTATCATAGGCTTTCTGGATGTCTAGTTTGAGAGCTATTTTTGGGTCTTTGGTGAGGTTTGAAGTTCTGATATGATGGAAGAGTTCCCCAGCAATTGTTATATTATCGTGTATTGATCTTTGTGGAACAAAAGCACTTTGGTAAGGGCTTATTAAGAAGGGGAGAAGGGGTCTAATTCGGTTGACTAAAATTTTTGAAATGATTTTATATGTGACGTTACAGAGCCCTATGGGTCTGTATTGTGATGGTTTTGAAGGATGGTCGACTTTAGGTATTAGTGTTATGTTCGTGTGATTCATGAGAGGATGCATATTTAAGTTATTAAAAAAACTTCAACCATGGCTATCGGTTGGGGGTGAGTTGTTTCCCAGTAAAACTTTGAAAAACTTACTTGTATAGCCATCCGGGACTGGAGCACTTTCGTAATTTATGGAGAAGAGGGCTTGTTTGATTTCTCAGTAGTTACTTCTTTCGTAAGTAGTTCCGACTGTCTGGGAGTTAATCTTGGTCTGATGTTTGTAAAGAGATCTTCATTTATCACTGTAGGCGTCGCAATATATTGTTGAGTATAGTGATCCAGAATGAGTTGAATAACGTCTTCTTTTTTGTTAATCCAATTGTTTTGTGGATCTTGTAATTGTTGTATATTGTTACAGGCTCTATGAATGGTAGCTTTAGTGTGAAAAAAAGTTGTGTTGAGGTCTCCTGATTGTAGCCATTGAATTCTAGATCTTTTTTGCCAGTATGTCGCATGACATTGTAGTAGTTCTATATGGTCCATTCGTAGTTGTTTTTCTTGATGTAGCCAATATTCCAGATCGGAGCCCGTTTGGGTTGCACATTGATGTTGAGCGTGTTTTATCTTTGTTGTCGATTTCTTGATCATAGTTGGTAGGTGACCGAAAGTTACTTTGTTCCATTCCAGGAGAGTTTGCCCGGTTGTTATGAGTTTGAGTTGGAGATCGAGAGTAGGTTCATTATCTTGTTGTTGCTCCCATGCCGATTCAACTACTTGCCTGAGTTGGGGATGAGAGAGCCATAGGTGCTCAAATTTGTAATTTTTTGTTCCCTGCCAATCCATTGCTTTCTCTTGTAATACTATTGGTGCGTGATCCGACGCTATTCTTGGAAGATGAGTAACCGCCGCATGTGGATTTGACGTTCTCCAATGTTGGGTTGCTAGAGCTCTATCTAATCTTTCTAGAATGTTGTCTTGCCCCATTTGGTTGTTTGTCCAGGTGTAGGGGTCTCCTCGGAATCCCAAATCAATAAAACCCATCTGGTCCATCAGATTGAGTAGAGGCTGAATTTGAGCATATGTTACTTGTCTTCCTCCTTTTTTTTCTGATTGATCTAGGACGTCATTGAAATCTCCTAGTAAAAGCCAAGGTATGGATGGATTGATGTTGCTAAAGATTGTTGGAAATTCTTGCCAAAAGATTTTCCTTGTATCGGGGTGCGGTGGGCCATAGATACCCGTACAGTACCATGGTTGGTTTGGAGGTGGTGGTGTAACTTTTGTATGGATGTAGTTTTGAGAGTGAAAAATTATTTGGATATTTAGGTTGTCTTTCCACATTAAGCACAATCCGCCTCGTCTTCCTATTTTTGGTACAGTGAAGTAATTATTGAATTGCAGGGTTTGTGATAATCTTCTCATGTGTTGCTCGTTAGCTAAAGTTTCGGAGAGAAATAGTATGCTAGGTTTGTGTAGGGAAACTAGCCCTTTTAAATGTTGAATAGATGACGGGAGATTAATGCCTTGACAATTCCAAGCTAGAATAGTCATTGTGAATTTATGGTTACTAGTATTAGATGGGCTTCGTTGATGGAAGGAAGAGTGGGAAGCCTACGAGGGGAGGAGAGAAATAGGGAATACCGAGAGGGAATTAGTGAGTAAAGTTTTGATTGGTCTTCCAGGATGGTTAAACTTAATGAATTAATGGTTAAATTTAATGGGTTTGGGTATGATATTGAGAAACAAGTACGCTATAATTAACTAAAAATACGAGAATAGGCGAGAAACATATATTACTAGTGAAAAAAGAAATTAAGGGTGCTGGGATGCCGTACCTGAGCCGAAAGGGAGACCACAGACTATTGAAATTCAGTATGGGTAATTAGAACTTGCAAAATGATGAACCGATCAAATATAAAGGACCGATTGGTTAAAAGTGAACCAGAGCCGCAACAAAGAAGAAATAGCATTTTAACTCGACGGATGGAGCAAAATCTCTATCAAATAAATTTATAAAATAATTCCTTCCATATAAAATCGCTGTATAAATATCTTCCTTGGGTCGGATTAACTAAACAAAACAGTTAAAGATAAATAAGGAAAGGTACTCGGTAAAAGAGGGACAAAATGAAAACCAGACAACAAACGTGGGCCAATATAAGTCTTCTACAGGGAAATAAATGCGGTTCGACAAAAGACTCCATTCCCACGAAGAAACATTTTTAGACGACAAATTCTTTTGATCAAAAAGTCTTTTTAGACTACAAAATACAAATGACAGCACAACATTTTTAACTAAAAGCAAGACTACGTGGCAACATGGTAAACAGCCAGAAGCAAAGGCAAGGCGCGATTAACGAGGTAAAACTTTGTGACCAAGAAAATTTTCACGATTTTCTTACAGACCGAGTTGATAACGATTTCCCGGACACTTTCATGCCGACTTGACTCAATCTTCTTACATTCTGTCAAGATTGAAAACTAACAGAGAAATTGATCCCTCTACTCCTACTAAGAGAATCAAAACTAAATCCTTCTCTTCGTGCTATTGATAAACACTATCTGACAAAACATCAGGCCTTCAATTGCTGCTACAAAATTCTCTACAACTATTAATTTGACATCTTCCTAATCCAAGGCAGATCCAAAAAGATTACAGCAATCACTTCCTAAGGAGAGATTCAAATACGGGACCTTAATAAGCTCAAAGAATTAAGCTAACCCAAAATCATAAAATCGAAAATAAACCCAGGGAAATAAGATAAGGGAATTAAAAGATAAATAATCCAAGAGAAGAAGCATCAAACGATCCAGTCTCACCGGGAAAAAAAGCGGAAATCGAATCCATCATTTGCAACAATTAAATTTACCCAATACTTACAACATCAATCCGTCCCGGTTCCTTCCGGCAGCAAGGTCCCGCATCCCAGATGGGAACTACTCTCTATTCATGACTAACCTAATAATTTCTCACCCAATTCTACTCAACTAATTACAATTCTAATTCATAGGCCAATTGAACTGTGTTGATGTGGATATGATTCATTTTTTTTTTTTTTTTTTTTTTTTTTTTTTTTTTGAAGTTATCCTCTCTGTAAGTCTATACAGTACTAAGCTGCATTTAGAAACGTTCCAACAAAATTCTTCATCAAAGATTGTCTGCGTCTCATTAACACAAAAAAAGCGACTCTTGGAAATTGAATAAAGAGAGTCAGAAGACGTCTCTTAATACTCAAAGTTTCTAATTCAAGGATAGGAATGAATGACCCAAATTAGAAGTTGGAAATTTAGATGTCTTCTTGACCCTTATTAATTAGCATACTGTCTCCAAAATGTTTGTGGTGGGTGAGCCCTTGACCTCTCAGACAGATATTATGCATCTTTTTGCCAGGGACAACTAATGATCGTCTACGTAAGTAGTAGATTGTACTACAACTGAACCATCATCTCATGGTCTCCGTATAAATAAATGAACCCACTTCCCACATGCACCCATACACACACATGTACAACTTGATGTCACATAGCAATTAATGATGATTACGATCGAGCATATATTTAAAACGTGACACTAAATCATGGCTTAGCTAGTGATCCCACTGAACCAAACTGCAAAAGTTATAAAGGGTTATGTGCTTAATCAACTGGTGTAGATTCAGTTTAACTGGCTGGTAGAGATGATAATTCAAAAATACAGTTGTCATCTAAACGTGCCAAACAACGTGCTTTGGCACGTAACAGTACTCTATGGCGTGTAGTCGTATCCTTTTAAATACTAAACAATATCAGGGTATGTTTCATTGATTTTTTATTTATTTTTTGTATCACTGAAATGTGACCTAGTTTGGACCACGTTATGCTTACATGCCCATTCATATCCAATCGAGTATCCACATGATTGAGAAACGGATTTGCCACTTTGTACTAGTGATTTTTAGTTTTGAGGGCTCACAAAGTGACAAAACGGGGTCATTGAATAGCAATTTCTAAAACCCCTTATCCTACTTGTTAGAGCATAGCTCGGTTGAACCCACCAAGCATTGGTATGTCAAGTTTGGTTGTCATGTTTTAGTGAACCAAAACTCATTTAAAGAGTCGCTTGATTATTTACTAGAGTCAACTTCGTATAGGTTAGCTAGCAAGTTATTAGGATATGAGACATACAAGTATTACTCGAAGACTTGAAGAATGTGAAGAAGTAAACAGCTACAACGACGACATCATCCTTCCTCTTGAGGTTAGTAATATTTTGACTTGAACTGTTTCATTCCTAACGTATCTTTCAAGTCGTGCTATATTGAAAACATAACTGTGAAGATGTGAATGATTATACTCTGGTTAGACGTAGTATTAAGCAATTATAATACGAAGTATAACGCCTATATTTTTAACTTCGTATATAAGACATCGACATAATCGTATGAATGATATTGTGATTATGTATGGGTATGGGTGAAGATTTCGTCCTGTGAAATGATGTTTTACATTCGTTTAAAAGAAGTACATTCATAAACTTATTTTGTGAATCGAAAGGGAAATCGCTAGGCTTATTGGTATTGTTATTCATTGCAAATCTTCGGATTACCAATATGTGTGTTTAATATAACCGCTCATAACCTGTTTATGTTCTTGGTAAAACTAATCACAATGCCTGACTTATGTATCAGTATGACTTTTATTAGTGAAACCAATCTTAAGTAATCACCTGAGATGGTATGATCGATATTTGTAATTGGTGTGACCAATCCTAGTCATTGTGTAACCGATCCTAGTACTTGGTGTGACCGATCACAAGAGAATGTGTAATCGATCCTTGTAGTAGGTTAACAAGTCTTAGTAATTGGTGCAACCGATCCTATGACTTGTGCAAACGATTAAAAGTAATACCATGAGATTGTGGTAACTGATCCTGGTACTTAGTTAACAAAGTTTTGGAAACTATTGTGACCGATCCTAGTAGCCACATGGAGGTAGAACCGAAACTTGTTTTTGGTAGAACCGTTAAACCCATGATTGTTGATTTGATATTTGATCAATCACATAGTTCTTGGAAATCAGATGAACCAATTCTAAACTTGTTTGGAAGTGTAGCAAATCGGTTCCAAGATTGTAAATATGAAAAAGGATTTACAAAGTAAAGATGTCGACATACTTTGAACATGTGCAATAATTCTTATCTATTATTGTTCAAAGATATTCCTTAATAACTAAAGGAGAATCCCGGATGGAAATAAATTAAGAATCTTTTTATTAAGGTTTTTAGTTTTATATGCTTTTAATTTCCAGCAATCAAATGCATATCTTTAGAAAATAAAAATTGGTAATGTGCATTTACTAATTGGAGGTTTTCTATTGAGATTTCGGTCAATATTTGGACAGAGCATTTCCAGGAATTATGAAAACCGATTTGGGCTTTTATTGCCTATCTTTGAGAATATTCGGTTTTGGAAATTCCTTATTGTCCAAACTTCATTGGTCTATAAATATTGAAGTTTGCATTTCGAACAAACTAATCCTCAGAGCCATCAAAACTACCTTGTTGTGTTGTTACTGGTGGAGACGTCTATTCGGAGAGGAAAGTACCCTAATTAGGCGAAATCTCTTACGACCGCTCGTTTTAAAGACTTCTTTTGGATTGAGAAGCTCTACGAGTATTGTTGGTGGGAAACTAGAAAATTGCAGTTTATTATTAGTTTTCGATTGATTTGATTGACTAACGGTTTTTGAACTTTGATTGCACCTAGTTTTTTTTTATGCTTGAGAATCTTCTCTACTGATATAAGATTCACTCAAACTAGATCGAAGTATCGACGAGGATCTTTAGACTGTTTGTAGATCTAAATACGTCTTATGATAATCCATCGTTAATAGACTCCGTTATGTGTGTGATTGATCACGAGAGAATCAAGTTGTTTGTGTGCAGGTGTTTATTGAAGATCTAAGAAGATTTGAAGACAAAAAGGATTTCTTATTTGAGTTCATAATCTTTGGTGTGCACACAACTTGATCGGTTGTGGATCCAACTATAATCGATTTATCTTTTGATAGATTGGATTGATTAGTTGTGTAGATCGGCATCAGTATTTAGTATACTGATCAGATCCTATTATTGATTGCATAGTCTAAACAATTACTTTGGTAGTTGTTGAATAGATTGAACTAAGAACCCGACAAAGGAGTTTATTGGGATAAACAGAAGATCCTTTTGTCAAACTCATATCACGTTGTTTGAAAAGAGTTGTTACCGAACAGATTTGTTGTTCCTTTACTGTTTGGAATACGAACCAAAGGAATTGTTCCATGCGTGACTTATTGCAAGTTGGAGGCGCAGGGATACCGAGGGAACTAGGTGAACTATAGGTTTAGTTGCTTGGTCTCAACTATACGAAGTTGGTTTAGATTTTGTATAGCGGCTTAATCCTGAGAGTATTCAATTCTGGACAAGGTCCCGGGGTTTTTCTGCATTTGCGGTTTCCTCGTTAACAAAGTCTTGCCGTGTCTTTTACTTTTCTATTTCCGCAATTATAATTGTGTTTATTATAATTAGAAGTAAAATACACAAACGTTAATTCCTAATTACTTGATAAGCAATCCTATAGTGTTTGGTTAAGTCCGAACCTATTATCAAGTAATCATACTTCATTGTTGTATTGTCTCGATCTCGTATCCATAGACGATCACACGAAGTGTGAACCGATTCGTTGTATTGTCTCGACTCCGTCCATAGACAATCACTTTTGGAGAAAGGACTTATAGATGGAAAAGATTTAGATTGAGGTATATATGGGTACCCTCGTCTTTTCACTACTAGTTTTATTAATGGCTATAATACCCTCAAATTATTAGTGTTATGATTAAGATGATGCTCATATACAAAAAGAACTAAATCTATTATCTTCTCCTTCTCTTTTCATTCATAAATCATGACAAAGATGATGCTCGTAATCTGGATATACCCCAATCCGACCAGGTTTATATATGAGCAGACAAACTTAACTAAAAAAATCCATGCTTATTCAATTTTTTTTTTATCCCCTCCTTTTATACTAATATAAATTAAGATGCATTTATACTAGTATTAGTACAAAAGGGAAAGTGGTGGCGACGTTATATGAGTTTTCAAGTAACGGCATCAAATGGAAGTTCATGTCCCGGAGTAGATATTCTCAAGCCATAATGAGTGATATTGCTTCCATAAACTCATTAATAGAAGTGGTGAATATTCAAGAAAGTTTCGTAGACTTTAGATTGTGGATGGTGGATAGAAACAATATAGTTGATGCTTATACGGTTAAGTGGGGGTTTGATTCTCTTTGTGATCAAAGCGATACTAGCTTCCAAGTGATATTATTTGGAGTCGATATTATCAACACAAAGTAAACTTTTTTCTATGGCTTTTATACCATGAAAAGTTGATGACGACGGACAAGCTTTTTAGAAGGGGTATGTGGATAGGGTGTGCCAGTTTTGTGAAGAAGAAGATGAAACAAGTGCCCATTTATTTTATGATTGTTGGCGATCAAAGAAAACTTGGGATTATTTTGTCTATGGATGCAACTTCAATTGAAATTACGATAGTAATATTTCAACAACTATAAAAGATTGGAGTCATGATTGGGGTGATGAAAGACTTGACCGTATATGGAACAATATACCGGTTGTAATTTGGTGGTGCATTTGGAAAGAAAAGAATTCTAGAATCTTCATCACAAAAAGAGAAATTTGGAAAGTCTAATTCGAGATATTAAGATTCAAGCTTATTTTTGGGAGGAGTCAAACACTAATATGTTGGATTTAACAATTAACATGGTGATAACTTTATGTGTTGAATGCCTCTTACGCATCTTGATACGAAAGATTTCCTACCGACATGAGTTACTCTTTTTCCTAATTCTAGCATGCTTCTTTATACAGGGTTTTCTAGAATTTTCTAGACCGTTTCTTAGTTTCGGTTATGCTATCTTTTTTGATTCATTTCTTAGTTTTATTGACTTCCTTTTGCTAGTTTTTTGAAGCTTATATAAGGTCTGGCATTGTAGAAGAGATTCACACCGATTACTATTTATGAGAAATTGTCTTTCAGTATTCTTTCTTCCTCGATTCTTGTCTTTGTTTATCATAGCATTATTTGTGTTATGGTATCAGAGCAAGGTTGAGTGAAACCTGTTTGATATATATCTTGAAAGAGAAGTCTAGTTTTTTATTTTGTTAGAAAGAGAAACTTGTTCTTGTTTGTTGTTTGTCAAGATAAATACTGGCAATTCTGTTCAAGCTTGTGTGGAGAAGTGTGTAGGTAATAACTACAAGTATTGGAGTCTTTGTATGGAAGCTTATATACAAGGTCAAGATTTATGGGATCTTGTTAGTGGAGATGAAGTTATGCCTGCATAAACTCAAGAGGATGCTGAAGCAGTTAGTGGTGATGAAGTTATTCCTGACGAGAATGCTGAAGCACGAAAAAAGTGGAAGATAAAGTGCGGAAAAGCTTTGTATGACTTGGGGACATCGATCAGTAAGGACTATGTTGATCATGTTCGTAATGAGACGTCGCTGCAAAAAAAATTGGGATGATCTTAAAAGGTTAAATATAAATAAGGATATAGCCAAACTGCAATTTCTTGAGAATGAGCTTATAACATTAAGTCAAGGAGGTATGTCTATCTCTGATTTATTTCTGAAATTTAAAAATCCTTGTTATGAAATTTATAATTAAATGAGAAGGAGCCAATCTGTGAAGCTCGGATGCGGCATCATATCATTCGTTGTTCGAGAAAGGAGTTCATGCCCTTTATTTCTTCAGTACAAGGGTGGAAAACCATTTATCATTGAGTTAGAACATATTCTTTGTAACCAGGAAGCGTTAATGAAACAAATGGCAGGAAAGCAAAGTTCAGAAGATGTACTTTTTTCCAAAGAGAAAACAAAGTACAATAATGGTGAGATGGAGTTCAGAGAAAAGAACAAAATTGTTCAATATTAAAAATGTGGAAAGCTAATCACGTAGCACGATATTTTTGTACAAAATCTGAAGAATGGCTTGAGTGCAATAGGTGTGGAAAATGAGGTCACCCCAACAGAGATGTTATGCAAAACTTGTGGATGAAAAGGCAAATGCAGTTCATGAGAAGCAAGAAGATAACCCAAAGTGGTAGCAATGTTTTTCAATTGAAGTTGCTGACGTAAAAGAAACTAAGAAGTTGTGTCTTGCAATATTTCTATTGATTATGCAAAGGAATGGATTGTCGACTCTGGTTGTTCTCATCATGCAAATAGAGATGCATCTTTACTTTCGTCAGTTCGTAGACATGATGGAGGAAGAGCTATTGTTACCGCCGATAACTCAGTGCATCTAGTGGTGAATAAAGAGAAGATGAATATCAAAGTTAACAACACAAACTGTGATAACATAGCTATAGATGATGTTTATCATGTGCCATGACTAAACAAGAACCTTTTATTTGTTCCTCAGATTACCAAGTCAGGAAGGTATGTTCTTTTTGGTCCAAATGATGTAAAGATTATTGAGAATATACAATCTTTGACTGCTGATATTCTTTTTATTGGAAAAAAAAGAATCCTTGTTTGTTATGACTGCAAGTGAAGCTTTTGTAGAGAATACTAGTCGCAATGATCGCGTATCTATCTGGCATGCAAGATTGGGCCATATAGGCTACCAGTTGTTCCAACAAATCTCTTCAAAGAAGTTACTTGAAGGTATTCCTGATCAACATGATGTGATTTTCCAAGGTTGCTAATTCGGTAAATCTCATTGTCTTCCGTTTAAAAATTCAGTTAATCGCTCATCCAATATGTTTGAATTAGTACATTCAAATGTAATGGGACTAACCATAACACCAAGTTAAAATGATTTTCATTACATGTTAATTATTGTTGATGATTGCTCAAGATATACATGGGTATATTTTATGGAAAACAAAAGTGAAGCTTTCTCAAAGTTTCTAGAGTTCAAAAACACAGTAGAGAAGGAGTTTGGGTCGAAAATAAAATGATTGCGAACTGACAATGGAAGTGAATATATGTCAAATGAGTTTCTTAACTATTGTATCCATCACGGTATTCGTAAACAAATGACATGCCCAAGCACTCCATAACCGAATGGGGTAGCAGAACGAAAGATCGCACATCTTACCTCAGTAATTTTATCATGCTTACACGATAAGAATCTTCCTAGAGAACTTTGGGCTGAAGCAATGAAATGTTCTTGTCATGTGATTAACAGACTACCGCCATCGCTAGGTACTGAAAAATCTCCATTTGAAATTTTGTTCAATAAAAAACCATATGTGAGTTACTTTCGTATATTTGGGTCTATTTGTTATGTACATGTTCCTAAAAGCAACATAACTAAACTAGACCCAAAAGCAAGAAAGTTCCTTTTTGTGGGTTATGATCCATGTAGGAAAGGGTGTAAATGTATGAATCCGGGAACAAAGAAGTATGTTACTTCTCGAGATGTGGTGCTTGATGAGGTATCAACATATTACACAATTCCTAACGATATCACCATCTTGGAGTATGATAATGATGAAATTGTAGTTGTGAATGGGGTTCAAAAAATTCTCAAATGGTTCCAGTTGATGGCATTGGCAACACTTCGATTGATAACGATACTAAAAGTGACGGGGGGGTGGGGGTGGGGTGGGGGGGTAACTCATCAGACTAAACTAAGCAAGAAGGGTCTCCAACAAGGTCAACAAGAGCAAGGAAGCAGCCTAATCATTTAAGAGATTATGAGATACAACTAAATCCTTATATTGTGACTTTATGTTTTTTTTTTTAGGAAGTATGATTGGTCTTGAGCCTTCATGCTACAAATAAGCTCAAGGAATTTTAGAATGGGAGGATGTGATGCAAGAAGAAATTTCAACTCTATAAAGAACAATACATGGGAACTTGTACCTAAGTCGAAAGACACAGATCTGGTAACTTGCAAATGGGTTTACAAGTTTAAAAAGAAGGCTTATGGAATTGTCGATCGGTACAAAGCATGCCTGGTTGCTCGTGGTTTCTCACAAAATTATGGGTTGGATTATGAAGAAATGTTTAGTCCTGTTACAAATTAAGATAGTAACTGTAAGAAGTGTTATCTCCAATTCTTGGAATTTATGGCAGATGTGAAGAATGCATTTCTCTATAGTGAATTAGATCGAGGAAATTTATGGAGCAGCCTCATGGTTTTATTTCTGAAAAATACCTTGATTATGTTTGTCGATTGAAGAAGGCATTGTACGGTCTTAAGCAAGCTCCACGAGCTTGGTCTGAATATTTTGCATTCTGTGGTTATAAGATTTCATATTCAGATTCCAGCTTATTTGTTAAGATGAAATCAAATATGTGTACCATGATCTTATTATATGTGGATGATATGATAAAAACTGGAGATGATGTTGCTGAAATTGCACGTCTTCAAGGTGATTTATCAGTTCGATTTGAAATGAAAAACTTGGAGAAGTTGGATGTTTTCTTGGGCTTGAAGTAAAAAAGGCGGATGGTTATTTTCTATCTCAAAAGAGGTACGCTACAAATTTAATGAAATAGTTCAGTATGAATGAGGCGAAACCAATGGCTACACCTATGGAGACTTGTCTCAAATTACCAGAAAGATGAAGGGAAGTTACTAGAAGATGCAACCTTATACAGACAACTTGTGGGTAGTTTAATCTATTTAACTATTACAAGACCTGTATTCTATATGCAGTTGGAGTTATTTCTCAATTTATGGAGAAACCTTGTGTTTCTCATTGGATTGTAGCGAAAAGAATTTTGCGCTATGTGAAAGGTAATATAGAATATGGACTTATGTGCAAAGGCATTAAAGAACCATCTTTGCGTGGATTGGTTGATGCAGATTGGGATGGTGATGTGAATGATTGGCGCTCAACTACTGGGTATTGTTTCTATAAACAACAGTTTCTTGGTGCAGTAAGAAACAAAGAACTGTGGCTCTTTCTAACACTGTAGCAGAGTATGTGGCATCAACTATTTGAAAAGATTAGTTGGTGACATTAGTCATAAAGTAGATTATCCGGTGCCAATCAAATGTGATAACCAAAGTGCAATGAAGCTAGCAGCGAATCCAATATTTCATGCTCGCAACAAACATATTGAAATTCATTACCACTTTTTTTCGTGAGAAGGTGCTAAATCGAGAAATTGATTTACAGAACATCCCAAGTGAAGAACAAGTCGCAGATATTTTTACTCAAGCTCTTGGAAGAATTAAGTTTGTAAACCAAGAGTGATCTTGGTATACTTGACCGTAAGTATGCACTGCCTCTTACATATCTTGATACGAAGGATTTCCTACCGCCATGAGTTACTCTTTTTCCTAATTCTAGCATGCTTCTTTATACAGGGTTTTCTATAATTTTCAAGCATGTTTCTTAGTTTAGGTTATGCTACCTTTTTTTTATTTATTTCTTAGTTTTATTGATTCCTTTTTCTAGTTTTTTGAAGCCTATATAAGGCCTGGCATTGTAGAAGAGATTCACACCGATTACTACTAGTAGTTTATGAGAATTTGTCTTTCGGTATTCTTTTTTCCTTGATTCTTGTCTTTTTTTATGGTAGCATTATTTGTGTTTTTATGGGACTCATATTTCTATCAGATGTTTTGAATTGGTTTTGAGATGTTTGGTGTATGTTTTTTATTAATTTCTCTTGGATCTTTTGTCTTTGTCCTCTTTTTTAGCCGATCTATTCCTAACTCGGTCTCCTTTTTTTGTATCGGTTGTATTTATTGGGTTGAGGTACCCCAATACCTCTTTTTATCGATAAAAAAAAATGAAGCTGCATTTAGAATGTTCCAACAAAATTCTTCCAAAGATTATCCTCTCATTTACATAAAAGACGACTCTTGGAAATTTTATTGGATACATAAAGAGAGTCAGAAGACGTCTCTTTATTCTCAAGTTTCTAATTCAAGGACAGCAATAACCCAAATTAGAAGTTGGAAGTTTTGGATGTCTTCTTCAACTGAGTCCGCTCCTTGACCCTTATTCTTGACCCAAATGTATTGTACATTTTATCTTATGTGTGTTTTGGTACACCCCAAGCAGTTGCTCTAAGAAGTAAGAAGTGCATATTGGATATGGTCTTCTTAACCGTTAATGTCATCTTAAAGCAACATCAACTTTTTCCATCCACTTCCAGGAGAATTTAATAGTCCACCTACATCTAAAATAAAACCGCTAATTTGGGCCTAAGCCACTTAAAAATTGGGGCATATAGATTTCCACATCCACCCAATGGAGAAGTATATGGGGTGTCTAAATCTGCTGAAAGTACCAATTTACCCTCTAAAAATTCTTAATACTACAAATTTACCCCCATTAACTCTTAATAATAAAACTAAAACTAAAAATCAGTTTCAATTTCATTTCCTATAAACCGATTCTTCTTCTCTTCTTCCCTTTTTTTTTTTCATTTTTTTGAAACCAAAACATTAAAATGTCGTCGAAACCATCGTGAGTGAAGCATGCTACTAACAGGCAATTTCCTAGTGAGAATAATCCCGAAATTGTTGAAGCAATTCGAAACAAAACCAAGAAAACGGTTGAGGAAGTTGAAGCATCTTTGATCGCACAAGAGGAGGAAATGGGTCGAAATTCTTACTTTTCTATCAACCCAATACTCTAAACTAGGTTTTAGTAACATGCAATCGCTCAAAAATCGATAATTTTGATTTCAAATTTTTCCGGGTTTACCAGAATCGGACGATGTTCATGTATTTGTGAACCAATTATATTAGGAATCGGTTATTGTTCATGCCCATATACCCCGATTGTGCTGCATGTGAATAAGAATCGGAAAATGTTAGTGTATAAATATCCCGAGTCAGTTATGGTAAGGATAACCGTTGTTTCTTTAACTTTTGGTCGTTAGAATCGGATTACATATGTGTTCACAAAAACTGATTGAGTAGCCTTTGAATTCTTATATGCTTAGTCAATAATCGGATTTTATATGTATATCGAGAAAACCGATTAGTAGAATCAGTTTACATTAGCACTGAAAAAATCCGATTGTTGGTTTTATTAAGTTAGGAATCGGACTTTATATGTGTATCGAGTAGACCGATTCCTCTAAGAAAAAAAACCCATCGGTTCTGTATGTTTTTTTGTTAGAATCGGATTACATGAGCACTTGAATAAACCGATTAGTTATTTGTTATTTTAGGAATCGGATTTTATATGTATATCGAGTAAACCGATTGTATACCTTAAATTAAAAAAAATTGCATTCGATTCCATTGTTGTTTGTCGCTTAACTCTGTATTCTACAGGCCAAACAAGAGCAACCAACAAAAGCAAGCTGAAAAGAAATATAAGAGGAAACATGACCTTGCTTCTCCTAAGCCTTTAGGACCTCGTCGAAAAGACTGTCAAAATTTGAATGCTTCCCACCGAAGCGCCACGGTGAGTAAAGCCAAAGGGATCAACATCAATGACCCACCACCTCAAACGGAGCAACCAACACATGAAGAATCTGATTCCGATACACCTACCGAACAAGAAGGTGGTGATAAAGAAGTTGCTGAAGAACAAAGTGATGAGGAAGTTAATGAGGAAGAAAGTGGTAGAAAGGAGAACGATGAAGAAGAAATTGGTGGCAAGGAAGGTGGTGAAGAAGAAAGTGATGAGAGTGAAAGTGATGAAGAAGAAGGTGAGGATGAAAGTGATGAAGAAGAAAGTGAGAAGCAAGTTGATGAAGAGATAAGAGAAGTTCAATAACAAGTGCAAGAACAAGTCCAATGAGGAGACTCTCAAAACCAAGATAAGACAGATGGTAAGAAGAAAGAAGTTCCAAAGAAGAAGAAATGGGACCATATGCCCGACCCGCTGAAGATGTTTACTCGTGACCCTAAGGATCCCGTTTATGGGTTACCCGGTGATGAAGGACAGATGTTATGGGGGTACAAAGGCAGTTGGGCCGTCGTCGTTTTCCATACAATAGTAAGTACCTAAACCTTATGCTGTGTAACATCAAAATTATTATTCGTGTAGTGTTTTGAATGTTGTCCATCGGGTTTGTTT
The DNA here is from genome assembly GCA_023531295.1 of Papaver armeniacum. Classification (NCBI taxonomy): domain Eukaryota; kingdom Viridiplantae; phylum Streptophyta; class Magnoliopsida; order Ranunculales; family Papaveraceae; genus Papaver; species Papaver armeniacum. The sequence continues at coordinate 44,275 of JAJJWW010014947.1, read as the reverse complement.
TGTTTTATAGGATCACAAGGATGTCGTTCGTCTTATGAAGCCAGGAACGTCGGTGAGTATGATGAGGCAATGGCCACTGCAAGCAATAGAATCAAACGTTGGAGAAGTTCAGGAAGCAATCGATCTAGTCAATTCTACGGGGTTGGTACCTGCGGTCGACAATTTGGACCTTGGTTACGACAAACCTCTTTGTTCCGCCTTTGCCGAGAGATATTACGGGGAAACAGATACTTTACATCTTCCGTTTGGAGAAATGGCGATAACTCCAAATGATGCGAAGTTCATTACAGGGCTAAGCATAGAAGGTATAGCCGTGAATCACGAAGACTACGTCCAAGAGCTTGGGTGGGACAAGATTTACGCGTTCACCAAGGATGTGTTCCAATGGGATGAGGAGAGGACCAAGTCAGAGATGCTAGTAGGCAAGGAAAAGCAGAGGATATTCCATCTCTCGAAGCTAAGGTACAACTTTATGGGAACAAAGAAGCTTCGCGCCGAGGGAAATGCGCTGACCAGAGAACGTATCATCGCCACGGCCAATGCGTATGTCCTCTACGTCTTGGGAGTTGTTATCTTCCTCGACGTTTCCGGTGCCCGTGTGAGCGCTAACTTTATCCAGTTGTTGCAACCATTTAACAAGATTCACGAATACTCTTGGGGCATTGCTATCCTTGCACACTCGTTGAATGAGTTGAGAAAGGCTTCTAGGGCTCGAAGGAAATCGGAGGGAATATGGCTTTTCTGCAGGCGTGGATATATTCTCACTTCCCAATATTTGCTCAAAGGGCTTTTGAGAACAAGGAATGGGACCACGAGTATTATGGAGACAAGTACACCTACAGAAGTAAGCCGAAGAACCAAAAAAATGATTATCTGAAGTTGAGACGCCAGTTGGACAATTTGACGATGAAAGTTGTTGTCTTTGATCCTTACAATGAGGATTTGGCTAAAGGAAAGAAGGTTGGGTGCGAAGAGCAAAGTGATTATTTTGGGCCTTTGTTTCACCCAAGAGGATATGTAATGTACAACCCGACAAGAGTCGCAAGACAATGCGGTTACGTACAAAAAATCCCAAAGGAGCACAAGATGTTAAAAATAAATGAGAAAAAAACCAAATCATTTGATAATGATATTGATATTGTTCACAAGCCTTTACCATCATGTGATTATTGGGAAAACAGAGCGTTTAACAGATATGCTATGGATGGTCCATCTCGAACAGATGATGATGCAATTCCGGGTTACATGCCATGGTACCTCAATGTTTCGCATACTCGAGTGATACAAGTAGATGAGAGGCCCAAGATAGAGGACAAAGATACGGCTCTCGAATTCCTGGTGCGTATTGTTACTCAATTACGGTTTTGTTAATGGTTTTAGTATTATATAATGAATGTTTGTTATTTGAAATTGAAACAGAGAAGACGAGTCGGGCACTTGATAACCCAAGCAAAGCTAGAAATCAGGGGAGGAAAAAATGTTAAGGCCAATAAAAAGTTGATCGATGAATTGAACAGTCTCGAAGATGTAAAAGCTAGTGCAAAGTTTGGGGAGCTGGAGGAGGAGCCAAAGAAAAAGAGGAAGAAAAAAGAAAAATGATGTCTGAAGGTGCATCAAGCAGCGCCCAAACAGGTAAACGAGGACGAGGTGGACGTGGTCGTGGTGGGGATATTCATGAATGAATGGTTATATTCATGTTTATGTCTTTAACTCGTGGATAATTATGGAGTCAAAACTTATGTTTTAAACTTATTGTCGAATTATGTTTGGTTATATTCCTAGTTTATGAATGACTTAATGTGGTTTCTTTTGAAAATTGTTTGTGTTTGTCCAAGACGTGATAAAATAACCAACTACAATGTGTGTGCAAAAAATGCAGGATTCTGGCATTTTTTCAAATAAATCGGTTTACATGTACCTATATGTAATCCGATTCGACGATTCCCTGAGGTTCGCCGAATCGGTTACATGTACATATAAGTAATCCAATTGTTATGAAGAAAAGTTCTGTAACTTTTGTTGCTAAGAAACGGTTTACATGTACGTATATGTAATCCGATTGTTATGAAGAAAAGTTCTGTAACTTTTTTTTGCTAAGAATCGGATTACATGTACATATATGTAATCCGATTGTTATGAAGAAAAGTTTTGTAACTTTTTTTGCTAAGAATCGGATTACATGTACATATATGTAATCCGATTGTTATGAAGAAAAGTTCTGTAACTTTTTTTGCTAAGAATCAGATTACATGTGCATTATAAAAGCCCGATTGATGAGAGGCATATTTTATATGATTTTGTAAGGACACAATCGGTCTATGTGTTCATCTCTAAAATCCGGTTGTGTGAATTGAATTAAAAAAAAAAAGAGCTGTTGAGACTTCATCTATATAAGGATAACCTCTTTGAGCCACTCCCACATCACACTTAGCCTAGAAAATGGAATGGGATCCCTTTGAAGATTTGTGTCTCGTTAAATCGTTTGCTAATACGTTTCGTGAACGTCCGAATGAAATCTATTCAATATGTTGTAAGAGAGTTAAAGAGTTCTTTTACGGGCGTACCGTGAATCCCAATAACCGTAAATGGAGAGACTTGGCTTTTCGATTCCAATACATAAAAAGCGCAATGTGAGAGTACGTAAAAGTTAGAAATATGGTGTACCATTATCATCCACGAGCTCCTCTTAGGGAAAAAGTGAGTAATGCGATCATTTTTATACCTATGTCAAAAGTGCACATACTAACATTTAAGAATTCTGAATTTCAGCTGGAACGTTTCAACGGTCTATGGAGAATTCGTAATGGGGAAACTAAGTTCATTCACCACAAAGAATATACAACGTTGTACCGACGTGCTCGGAGGTTCATTGACGAGCATTTGATGTGTCAAATTCTAGAATTCCCATACCGAATCCTATGTATGTAGTGCGCTAATTTCCTAAACTATGTAATGAATATTTTGTATCTGAAAGTAAGGTATAATCGGATAATTATAGACATATATAAACACCGATTGCAAAAATCGGTTTATGTGGGTATTGATTGAACTCCGATTCTAGGTTTACATCGTCAATCGGCATAAAATCAACCCAGAATCGGTTTACAAAAGCACTAACATCAACCGATTCTGGATCGAGTCTTTTGAAGAAAAAAAACTTTTTTTTTTACAAGTGTTGATTATGCATTAATGAAAGTTAATTTCAGGATTAACTCGATTAAACATTATTTAATTATCCGAATTAGCACTAATTTAACAAGGGCATATTTGGCATTAACATAAATAGTGGATAAGGGGTGTCTATGAATTATTTCTTAATGACCTTATTTTGTCATGTAGCTATAGGCCCCAATTTAACCAAGTAAAATAATAACCACTAAGACAAATATTAGGAGTACACAGTCATTTGCATCTTTTTCTTTTTGCCGGGGCCAACTCATTATCGTGTACTATCCGAATGTATAACAGAACCATCACCTCAAGCTCATGTAAGCGTGCTTTGGCACGTATCAGGAGTCTGTGGCATATACTCGTCTACTTAGTTTTCCTTTATCCAAAAAATGATCCGTCAATTTAAATGGAAACCATGTTATTTATTTTCCTCTTCTTCTCCCATCAATATAAAATTTTGATTTTTGTAGATCTTGAAATGTGACCTAGTTTGGACCACTAATGCTTATACGCCCCTTCTTATCCAGCCAGCTTATTTTATAAGTTTTGTGTCTATGATTGAGAAATGGACTTGCCTCTTTATAGTTTATACTAGTGATTTTTTTGATTTGAAATTTGACTTCAGCCAAAGGAACAAAAAAGAAAGAAAAAAAACTAATGCATGCTTGTGAACCTTACTTGCCCTAGGTAAGGTTCAATAGTCGAAATTGTTGATCATTTCTTAAGAAAAATAGTCGAAATTAAATTTTGACTAAATTTCAACATATCCCCAGAGTCAAGTAGCTCTTTGAATTTTAATCGTGTTATATTGTCAAGTGTCAACTGTCTACTCATACATTAAACTTTTTTCCCTGACAATCAATCATATTACAGGACTCTTACATCACTGACCCCCCTACTCGACCACTTGGACTTCTCCTAATGGGTCACTTTAGCCTTTAGCCTAAAAGTGACGTCTCTCAATTGTTGTTATTGTTTTTGTTTTTGTTTCACTAGGAAGATGACTACGAACTGTTAAACAACACACTTGAAACTTTTTTGATTTCTTTTTCAGTATAGTGATATAAAGAAAAAGGAGAATCACCATTATTTGGTGTGAATACATCTTGCTCCCAAGTTGGGGTTTCAAGTTTATTATAACAGTTCTCTCAATCCTTCAAGGTCTTGTTATGCCAATGGAATATCCAAGAATGATCAAGGAAGAGAACAAAGGGGCCAATTTAGCAATCAAAATCAATAAGATACAATCGTATGGGGGTTGTCTAAGCAGTGGATAAGAGCAAATATATATTGTCGATAGACATGAGAGTAGAAGAAACGCTGACTAGTTTGAATCCCAAGTGGCTAAGCTAGAAGCTTGTTGCCATTGTAAATAGAGGTAGTTCAACTGTCACTGTTATTTTCTTCTCATTTATAATAAATTTTAAAACACCAAAACAAAATCATACGCGACAGACTAAGTGCAAGTTGCATCTCTTGTTGTTTTCGTATTTTGGTTAGACTGCGAAATTTAAAAAAAAGCATGCCCGTAACTTTAAAAGTTTAACTATAGTAAATTTTAAAAAAAAGGATAAAACACTCTTGAACCTCTGGAGATAGACACATATGCCGAACATGGACGGTCTTGTCTCTTCAAATCTAACTCACCGAAAACGTCAGCATCAACTCCTGCCACTCCTTCTGGTATGAAGGTTTGCAGAGAAAGGAAGTTGTCCACGTGACGGTGCAGCTGATAATCCATTTTGGAGCAATAAATATCATCATCACCACCAGAAATAAAGATGTGCCGCGGTTCTTTCATCTTAGCTTGAAAGAAACGATCCTCTGTATAATAACCGGGCAGTACAAGCTGATGTTTTTCAGAACGCATGTTGTAAACTTGAAGATAATTCCCATTGAACCAGTAAAGTAATATCTGATCCGAGAAACTGAAGATACGTGTAGGAGGTGCAGTAGTAGTTTCGCCGAAACAAAAACAGCAGGGATCTGATGCCAGGTGACCCAGATGACCCAGCCATGTGCTGGTAGAACTTATGCGAACATCAAAACTCTCCTCCTTAATCCACACTTCCTTCATTACATACAAATGAACTTTACAGCAACAACAGCAACTACTACCATGATGACCATCACGACAACAGTGAGGATAATCACTCTCATTCCCTGAAAATTTTTCTATGCGTGCAATACAAGGAGATCCCTTGAACTCCAGAAGATGAGGATAATCGAGAAATAAGTTCTTCTGCTGCTCGTCAGTTGTACTTTTAGTCGGGAGTTGAATGAACTGAAACTTCTCATCGTTGAGATTGAACGACAGTAACATCTCCATCTCATTATTAACAGCATTGCTATTATCATGTTGGGTACTGTTAGATCCTCCTGCTCCCCCCAAAGTTGTTATTACCTTCCAAACCAAACACCCACTGGCACTGCTAGTAGTGCAGAAGATGGCTGATTTGTCACTGCCCGTGGGTGCTCTTATCTTTATAATAGGACGACCGCCATGACCTGACATGGTCGTGCTTGTAGCAGTGAGGTTTCTCCATGATTTAGTTCCCAATGTAAATACAACAAAGTTAAGCTCCTTTCGAGCAGTACGGTAAATACTTACCAACTTGTACTCATTTGCTAAGGAATTGAACCCGAATCCGTGACAGATGATGTGTGCATTGGAGATGCGTTTCCCAACAATGGCTGGATAAAAGACTAAGAGAAAATCGTCCCTGTTAGGGTCCAAAACTACGTAAGCAGTTGTGTAATTACCCACTTGTGACATACAAGGTAGACCATTACAGTAACCAACCAGTTCCCATATATAAGGATGAGTAAGACCAGTTTGAAACCTTTCAAACCTTAGCACATTGTCATGCTTGTAAAGTCCAGTAGTAATTTTGAAAAAGTGACACCCATAATTAGCATCACCAGTCTTTGTATCAACGGCAGCCCTAACATTCGAAAGACGGAGAACAACTTGGGGATGTTTCTGTGATTCAAGGAAATGAGAATAAGTTAAGCGCTCACGATCATTATGAATCGAGTTGTACCAGAGTTTCGAGACCAGAACAGAAAGCCGCAGTGTTGGGACTGGAACCTTGGTTAATATTTCTTCCATAATAAGATCATGAGGAAGGTATATCTTTCTTCTACATGCTCTTTTCTTCTTCTCCATCACAGTTGGAGTATTTGCATCACCACAAACCTTTCTTTTACGCGCTCGTTTCTTCGTCTCCATCACTGTCGTAGTAGTTTCCGCGGACACGGTGGTTATATCATCACCACAACCAATTAGGCTGGGTAGTACGAAGCTCATCACCAAAAATAAATAATTACTGATGCAGCTAGCTGCTAGTTGCTTCCTGCACTGGAATTGATACCAAAAATTGAACGCAGAGATTATTCTTATTTGATGATATTGATATATTAGAATGCAAGACAAACTGATGTGCAAAAAATAGCAGCAGCTCAACATGGAGAAGAAATAGAAATTGATACCAAAAATAATGAGAGCTTATAAAAGGAAAAGCTGAAATTGGAATTACTTGGTTGTATTCTTTTCTCAGAGACCCTCAAACAAACACCTTTCAGATTTTAAGATGCAATTTCAGTGAACCCTCCTAAATCTAAACCAAATTTGAATACGAGATTACCTGGGAGTGCTAGCTGAAGAAGAAATCCATATCTTGTCATGGAGGAGTTTCATGAGCATCATTTAATAGTCTCCGAACACACAAGCTGTTGCATTCTCTTATTATTTCATCCATGCTGCTTGCTGTAAATCTACGATGCAGTACCCAAGCGGCAATCGCAATACAGCGACAGGTCCGGTTACTTCCAACCCTTGCACTACCACAGGCATATTGTTTGCCCAAATGTAAGGTCTTCACATGAAGTAAGCTTGGGCCAACCGACCAATTTGACCATCGATAAGTAGTTGACCTCCACAACGCAAAGATTTGGCCACATCAGATGTGTGAATCCTACAACCAAATACACATTCAACATAATAATTTCTTGTATACTTAATAAACCTGGCGAGATTGGGGTATACTCAAACTAATTGGGGTATACCCAATTTTAAAGGGACACTTTTTGTGGGTTTTAGGGGAGGCATAATGGGTAAGTTATAAAACTACCCTTACCCATTAATAATCTTAATTACCCTAAATCAGTTTTTATTCTCTTCATTTCATCTTCTTCTCTTCTTCTTCTTCTTCTTCATCTTCATCTTCATCTTCCATCAACCAAAGCCATATAAAAATCTTCAACTTTGATTTTCAAAATTTTTTTTTGACTCTACAGCGAAAAGAAGACTATAAATGATGTTTAAACTCAAACCCATCATTGTGTTGTGTGATTTGATTGTTATATTAGGTTAGAAATCGAAAATTATGATTTCGTGTCTTCGGCCAGCAAGGTCGTGACATGGATATCTTGCCGACTTTTCATAACAGCCATGGCGGCGACCGTAAAAAATTTCAACAAATTAAGCGGGGTATTTTTTGAAGACCTTGCCTACCAATACAAATCGGAAGGGTATTTTTGAATACCTTGCCGGCCAAAAAACAAATTTAAGGGTATTTTTGAATACCTTGCCTACCAATAAATTTTTTATTTCATCTCCCGTATGTCAAAAAACAAAAGTCGGCAAGGTCTACGATGAAGATCATGCTTACCACTTTTGGCCTGGGCGAGGTCGACGATGAAGACCTTGCTTCAGGCCACTTTTGGCCGGCGAGTTCGACGATGAAGATCTTGCCGGCCACTTTTGGCCGGCAAGATCTTCATTAGTCGACCTTGCCGACTTTTCATACTTTCAGAACTGAAAGTGTTGATTTATTCGTTGATTTTGAGTATGATTTCATATAACAGATTTGCAATCCCCTTTTTAAAAGTATTTCGGTTGTGTGCTTCATTTTCGTTGCAAGAGATACTCTCAAAAAAAAAAAAAAAAAATCATCAAAAATCATCCCACAAATGTTCAATCAAAAACAAAATTTCATAACTTTCATAAGTTTTAATCTATTCAATCAATTTAAACTTAATTAATTAATCTAATCAAAATTTTAGTGTTAATTAAACGAGGGCAATTTTGTCATTTTGAAAATACAAGGTTAAGGGGTGGCTTGGTTTTACTTCAAAATGACCCGATTTTGTCTTATTGGGTATACCCCAATTAATCTGGGTATACCCCAATCAAGCCAGGTTTAATGGGAGAACAACGATTTAGTCCAAAAACGCGTCAAAAAGTACGGATTACTCCATCCCCAATTAACTAGGTACAATTTAGTTCAAAAGTTATTTAAAATATGGAAAATACACATATAACCTTTTTGATTTATAATAACTTAAATAAAGTGAAGAACCGGCTTGTAGCTCAGCTGGTCTCATGCGCCACAGAGGTTTCATGCGCTCCAGGAGGTACCAGGTTCGAGTCCCAGATGACATAATATTACAGAGTTTGACATGGACGCTAGAGTTAGCTTGCCCCCTTTGCGACGACATTAGCCACACTATCCGCTTCGGCTCCCTCGGCTTTGTTCCTCACGAGGCTCGCTGGTAAGCTAGCACGACAACCTGTCCAACTAATGTAGTATTACGCTGCTTGGAGCTTAACTTGTTAGGCTTCCAAATAGTTAATTATGTAATAATATTAATAAAAAATAATTTAAAAACAATTTATCTTTAGAACTGTTTGTCCAAAATTCCCAAACTTTATATATTCGGAAAGCTCTTTTCGAGAGCTACAAAATGAGTACCCATGTGACTATATCATTTTCATTTTTTTTAAATCTTTGTTTATATTAGTTTACAAACATGTACACATTTACAAAAATCCAGAAAATCTGAAGACAAGACAAGGTGCACCAGTTTGTATTTGTACACCACATACAACTTGAACTGTCCATCTAAGCACCAGTAACGCTATCCATATTAAATAAACATAACATGGAAACTCAAATGGATTTGAACCATCAACCTCCGCAAATTTTGTGATAGGCTTTGGCGCTCTACCATTTTGAGCTTATGAGTCCCTGAAAATAAACAATAAAAAGAATCGACGTGAGCACAGTAACAAATAACATGTGTACCAAAACTATATATACCCATGTGACAAGTCCATATCCGAGGATATAATTGACCAACATGTGTACAACTATGTTCACGTTAATGATTACCAAGAACAACAACGGTGTACTGTAAATATGATTGACCTTGGTTTTGATAATTTTTTGGTAGATCTCGTGGTTGAAGTGATTAAATTCATGGCTTAACCCCTTGGATCTGTCAGTTATATCTGATCCGTCATCGTGAAGTTAAAAAATAATGTACATATGATTTTACTAGATATTGTATGAAACAAAAGTAAAACAATGTACAAATGATTCTACTAGATATCACCAACAACAACTACAATATAAGAATATGCATATGAATTTGTTATATGAAACAAAAGTAAAATAAGTCTCAAAAAATAACAAAGATGTTTTATCCCAAAATAAACCTTTTGCATACATTGCCATCCCACCAAAATCTAATAATCTTATTGAAAAGGCGAGGGTACCCAAATATACCTCAAGCTAAAACTTTTCCTACCTATAAGTCCTTTCTCCGAAAGTGATTGTCTATGGACTGAGTCGAGACAATACAACTAATCGGTTCACAATTCGTGTGATCGTCTATGGTTACAAGATCGAGACAATACAACAACGAAGTATGCTACTTGATAAACAGGTTCGGACTTAACCAAACACAATATGATTCACTTATCAAGTAAATATGAATTAACGTTTGTGTGATTTACTTCAATTATAATAAAACAATTATAATGCGGAAATATAAAGTAAATGACACAACAAGATTTTGTTAACGAGGAAACCGCAAATGCAGAAAAACCCCGGACCTTGTCCGAATTGAATACTCTCAGGATTAAGCCGCTACACAAAATTACACCTAACTTCGTATAGTTGAGACCAAACAACGAAATCTATAGTTCGCCTAGTTTCGTCTGTATTCCCACACCTCTGACCTAAATCACGTAATTGGAACAATTACTTTGGTTCGTATTCCAAACAGTAAAGGAACAACAAATCTGTTGGTATCGACTCTATTCAACCAAGTGATATGAGTCGGACAAAGGCTTTTCTGTTTATCTTAACAGAAACTCCTTTGTCAGGTCCTTAGATCTATCTTATGTTCAATTACCGAAGTAATCGTTTAAGATTTAGCCAACAACACTATTAATCCATAGAATTGTGTTGATACCGATCTACTCAATTAATCAATCCAATCTATCACAAGGATAAACCGATTATTAATTGGATCCTCTTTTACCGAAACAAGTATTGTGCACACCAAAGATTATGAACCTACAAATCAGAAAACTTCAATATCTTCCTCGTCTTCAAATCTTCTTAGATCTTCAATAAACACCTGCACACAATCACTTGAATCTCTTATGATCAATCACGCATTTAACTGAGTCATTAACAATGGATTATCACAAGATCGTCTTTAGAACTAATAACAATCTAAAGATCCATGTCGAAACTCTGAACAGGCACGGAACTAGTAAGGATCTAGTGGGGACAGCAGTCCCCACTGAGTTTCCTGATGTTACATGTATAGGTCTATTAAAATGGGAATTTAGTGTAAAGGGGAGACAATTTTATAAGGATAAAGTTTTTTTTGTTGTTCAAATCATAGTCTTGGTTTACCGGAACCTGCCTCAGTAGTAGTAAACAAGTAATTCTTGAATTGGATGTCTGAGATTCTCATTATATAGTCTTCTGGGATAGTCTAATGAGTTGTACTGTAGAGCAAAAGCATCCAAAATTAGATTAAGAAAATTTTCATGTTGTTTATGATGGTTAGAATCATTTTTCCCGTACTACATGTTATGGGTAAATTAGAATCATTTTGTTCAACTGTTGCCTTTGTTTTAGTGGTTGGGAATTTCCTAAATGTTTAGCTATATGGACTTAAAAGAAGATATCTTCGAAGGAAAATATTGCAGCAGCTAATATCAAGGAAGAGTCATGGGGATGGTGTAATTCATACGCCTTACTATATAAAACGTTCACTGTTACAGAGAGTGGTTTGGTTCTACATTACAAATAACCTGGCATTCCTCTTGCATAAACGCTCTTTAATAGGACCCGAACACTTGCAACTATGAAAGTACATGGCAGTTTAAAGTTTTTGGAAATAATTCCTCATTATGAATTTGTCAAAAAAAAAAAATTTGTCCCCCCATCTTGAATTCCTAGCTCCGTCCCTGACTCTGAACTAGTTTGAATGAATCTTATATCAGTAGAGAATATTCTCAAGCATAAACAAACTAGGTGCAATCAAAGTTCAACCACCGTTAGTCAATCAAATCAATGAAAACAAAAGATAAACCACAATTATCTAGTTTCCCACTAACGGTACTCGTAGAGCTTCTCAATCCCAAAGAAGACTTTAAACTGAGCAGCCGTAAGAGATTTCGCCTAATTAGGTTACTCTCCTCTCCGAATAGGCGGCTACACCAGTAACAACACAACAAAGATGAAGTTTGTTGTTATGAAGGATTAGTTTGCAAGAAAGGCAAACTTCAAGTATTTATAGACAAGGAAGTTTGGACACCAAGGAATTTCCAAAACCGAAAATATTCTCAAGATATTCATTAAAGCACAAATTCGGTTTCCATAATTCCCGGAAACGCTCATCCAAAAATAATGATCGAAATCTCTCGAAAAATCTCTAATTAGTAATGCACATTACTAATTCTTATTTCCCTACAAAATGAAATTAATAACCTTAATTAAAAGATTCTTAACTTATTTATGTTTCGATCGTAGGATTCTCTTCCATTAGCTATTAAGGAATAACTTTGAACAATTAAAGAAATAAACATTCACAACACGTGTTAAAAGTATGTCGACATCTTAACTTTGTAAGTTCTCTTTCACACTTACAACCTTGAAACCGATTTGCCACACTTCCAAACAAGTTTGGAATTGGTTCATCTGACTTTCAAGAACTATGCGATTGATCAAATAAAATTCAATCACAATCATGGGTTTAACGGTTCTACCAAAACAAGTTTCGGTTCTACCTTCCATGTGAGTATTGTGCATAGTCACACTAGATTTCCAAAATTCGGTTGACTAGGTACTAGGATCGGTTCCCCTTGGCCTAAAAACGTGTTGCACATGTCCATAGGATCGGTTCCACTTCCTGCTATAAACCTTGTTGCACCTCATACAAGGATCGGTTTCCCTTTGTGATGTACTGCACCTCTTACTAGGATCGGTTCCCCTTTCCCATATTTGGTCAGATAAAATCACAAACCCGATTATACCATCTCAGGTGATTACTTAAGATCGGTTTCACTAATAAAAGTCATACCAATACATAAGTCAGGCCTTTGTGAATAGTTCTACCAAGAACACAACAAGTCGTGAACGGTTATACTCAATCACACATATTGGTTTTTCATAAGATATACAATGAATAACAAAACCAATAACGCCTGGCGATTTACTTTTCAATTCACAACAAGTTTATGAACTTACTTCCTTAGAACACATGTAAAATATTGTTCCCTACGATGAAATCCTCACCTCATACCCATACATAATCACAATAACATTTAAATGATTATGCCGATGTCTTATCTACAAAGTTTAATGGTTAAGCAATAAACCTCGTATTGTATTCCTTAATAATATGTCTATCTAGAGTTCAAATATGCTTTGCAGTTTTGTTTTCAATATGCACGACTTGAAAGATACATTAGGGAATGAAATAGTTCAAGTCAAATATCACTAACCTCAAGTGGAACGATGATTGTTGTCGTTGTAGCTCCTTGCTTCTTCGCATCTTCAAGTCTTCGCAATACTTGTAATGTCTCATATCCTAATACTTTCAAGCTAACTTATATGAAGTTGACTCTATTACATAATCAAGCGACTCTTAACATGAGTTTTGATTCACTAAAATATGACAACCAAACTTGACATACCAACCCTTGGTGGGTTCAACCGAGCTATGCTCTAACAATCCCCCCCTTTGTCAATTTTAGTGACAAAACTCTTACATCATATGGATAAAAAAATTACAAAAATTCATTACACATACGCTTGATTCCCGAATTCAACAGCACAGTAACCTGCTTACATTCAATCCTTAAAAATGTCATTGTTGACATTATAATAAAAAAGCTAATACTCCCCCTAAGGAAGATAGGTAGATATTCAATACGCACGTTTTTGTTATACCAATTCATATGACATGTTACTCCCCCTAGTCTGTGCTTTCACTCTTTCGTTTAGATAAAACGTTTAAGCACCAATGTTCTTTTCCTTAGCGATACCAATCAATATAAAATCAATGCCAGTATCGCTTGTTTACTCCATATATTTCTTCCCCTTTTTGTCACAAAATGACAACGAAACGAAAAAATAAAGGACAACACGAAAAGAATCTTACAAATCTCAATAGACTTGCAACCTGTAGAGTTAGGCACGAGGGTTCCACACACCATGTTCTGATAACCAATATCAAAAACCGAAACTACAAGTAGTTTTATTTTGATATGTTACCAAGGAAATAATTGTACGATACAATTATTTCCATTTTAGTTTAGCAAACCAAAAACAACTAAGCACCTTAGTCCCTTTGCTAAACCGATTGTACAAAAACAATATCTTAATTCGATAATACCAAAATAAAGATAACTCTATTTTTTCTCATCGTGTTCTAATTATCCATAAACTTAGAACCTTTTAGTTTTAAACAAGACAAGTACTGGGTTACTTAACTAGCATTTATTGTTAAGGAATTCGATTAGACTTGAATAACCGAAACCTCACTTTGATAAGTCTAACTAAGATCAAAATTAACTTAGTTTTTCTTATCCGGAATCGAATTGAACTAAACAACTCATCCCGTAAACCTTTTTATTTCGTTAAGCCATAAATAATTCATACAAACCAAATAAATCAACTTGCATATTATTCACCTCAACCGGAAGCAATTGAAACAACATAGACATTAAAAGCACCGCAATTGCACCGAAATTTTGTAAGCCTAAACAATTGATACCACACAATAAAGCAAGATAACAATAGTTTTTCTTAACCGGAACCAATTGAATCACACAAACATCCATACACACGTAATGGAATAAACATCAATTTTACCGAAATTTTGTTAAGCAAAAGCAATAAATATATATATGAAATAAACTCAGGCTTTTCTTAAACAGGAAAACAATTAACTAACAAGATTTTTACCTCAAATTTCGCAGCCACTTCTCCAATATGATTGCATCTTCTTCCAGGGAGAATTGATATCGAAATATCATCATGTTGTCATCCTTATGCAAAAACAAAAGAATAACAACAACCAACCTTTACCAGAGAAAGGTTGAAAATTGATTTTAACAATTGCAAGCAAAAGTTGAAAACCGTCGAAACACATATGCTTTTATGCTAAACCAAAACCGATTTAACATATTGTGACTTTTTCACATATTGTTTCTACCAGAACCCCTCATGATTCTTTGATAAAGCCTACCAACATGGGCTAGAACTTAATCCTACTAAATAAAAAAGTCACCCAAACGACAAGGGTTCACAACTTATGAGATCGAATATTAAGGTAGTAAAACCGAAATCAAACATCTCATAAACATACATGGCAATAAGATAAAAGCATTCAAGCACAAGCTATGTAAACCAAAAACTATCACAAGAAAAATTATAAATCAAATAATTTTATTCATAATAGTTTTTTTCATAATAGACTAATACAATCATTGAAAGAAATAAAAAATTGATGTCTATTTTTCTGGATTTCAGAATCCTTCAAAATTTTGAGATCTCTTGCGTTTGGTAAGGATGATTCTCCTGATTCCCTGAACGATCCTTGATTGAAGACTAATTCCTCAACCTTGTGGAAGTTGGGTTCCTCCTCGTTTACTCTTTTGGTGAGTAAATCCAGTTGCTTGAGAGTTTGAGCTTGAACTAGTAAGGAATTTTCAAGACTACGTTTTAATATTTAAAATCTGTTCATTGTTCTTCTCTATTTCTTAAGCTCCATCGAAAAGTACATAAACACATAGTGCTATTAAAAATAATATCATGATATCGAAAAACAACAACTTAGGATTTCATCAAGAATTAGTTTTTTTATATTTTTGAGAGAGAACAATGTTGTATAGTTATGAACACACCCACAAAAATCTGACATCCATACCCAAAACAAACCATATATAAATTATCGAAATCGTACAATGGTGTACAATATCTTACACACCTACAAAAATCCAACATACATACCACCAAAAATGCCACAAAATCACGAGAAAGCATAATGGTGTATAACTATGTACACGCCTACAAAAATCCAGTATCTACACCCACAAAATTTGCACATATTAGATAGAATAGTAGTGTACAACTATGGACACTCCTATTAAAAAATCTAACAAATCCAACATCCATACCCACCAAACAGGCCATATAAATTATTGAGAATGTACAGTGGTGTACAAACTATGTACACACCTATAAAAATCCAAGGCCATAAAATCATGAGAGAGCACAATGGTGTACAACCATGTACACACCTACAAAAATCCAACATTTATACCACAAAACATGCATATATTACTGAGATAGGACAATGGTGTACAAATATGTACACACCTATAGAAAATATAACACCTGTATACATTAGTGCTTTGCCTAATTTTTGGTTTGTATATAGAAAATTTAGTTATGCAAGTGTACAACTATTTACTCCTAAATAATCAACATGTGGACAACTATGTACACCTAAATAACATAACATGTGTGTACAACTATGTACACATAAGTGCTTTCCTATTTTCTTAGACTTCAAAATAAATAACATGTGTACAACTATGTACACCTAAATAATCAACATGTGTGCAATTATGTACACAATAATAATTCAAAAAAACAAAGTGCACAAACTAGTAAAACAAGTGTTTAAAGTATTTGTAGATTGTAGAGAGCCAGATACGAACTTGTACTAGTGGTATCTCTAACATTTGATAAGTCTCTAATGTTACAAGCTTTAGGCTATATAAAATATTTGGACCATCCATTCAAGCTTGGCTCAAAAATAGAATCTGTAGTAGATGTCACCACAAAATTCAAGTGCATGAAAACCTACTTGCAGCTGTGTACAGAAGCCAAGTCATAAAAATATTGAAACCCACTTTTTTATGTTCTTTTTCCGTTCAAGCATTTTCAAATTATCATGCCCTATGAATTAGTTCCCAAACGTCATTTCCTATGAATGTTTAGTTACGCATAGTAGTGTGGAGCTTACCCATAGAGCTGTAATACTGAAAAAATATCCAAATATTCCACAAACAAAAGAAAATCACAACCAATATAAAATGGACACCAGGATTAGATGATAGAAAACAAAAATTGAATCACCTTACTTAGCTTCAACCACTACGTGATACATTTTGAATGATATGGATGCTGGCACGAAAAAGTGGTCAGCATGTCTTGGTTTTTGTATTCCATATAACAGATCACACATCTGCAAAATTTTCAAATTAAACCGAAATGAGAATCACATGAATTTCTTGACTCAGTTACTAAACCATGGGGATGAGGGAGAAGGAAAATCAGTAAGTTACACGTAAATGCTATAAGCATATTTGATTTGTACTCGTCATGTTTTTTCTTGGAGAACAATCCTACTTTATGTGAATCACTAAGAGAATCTGTTGGAATTGATAGCACAATGGTGTACCATTATGTGGCCACTAAAAGTCAATATGTATAGAATTACATACACATAAAAAATCAACAGGTGTACAACTATGTACACATTAACAAATAATTAGGTGTATAACTATGTACACATTAAGAATCAACATGTGTACAATTACGTGCACATTAAGTACTACAACATATGTATGTTTCTAAGTCAAAGCGCGTCTAGAGCTAATATATCTCACACTCAATTTATTTCACCGTCAACACATTACTGACTCCAAGTTCTAACCCCATTAATTGATATCTCCTAGAAATCTTTTTTTTTTGGTATGATATGAATGGCTAGTTTGTAGCAGATCTAGCTAGACAAATCATTTATCAAGCCCATTTTTCATAATCATAATATTCATTATTACAAAAAGAGGGACACGCATAGGACTTCTACGTTATTCACCCAAGAAATATCAAAGAAAATTCTTCAAAAAAAAAAAAGAATTGATATAGCATGCCAAATAAGCTTGGGGAAAAAAACCACCGAATAAATGTTTCCAAGTCAGAGCGCGTCTACATGATAAAACGCACACCAAA
This sequence comes from Papaver armeniacum, assembly GCA_023531295.1. Classification (NCBI taxonomy): domain Eukaryota; kingdom Viridiplantae; phylum Streptophyta; class Magnoliopsida; order Ranunculales; family Papaveraceae; genus Papaver; species Papaver armeniacum. Next base: position 26,765 of record JAJJWW010014947.1, on the reverse strand, counting down.
CAAATGATCATAAAGCTTGTCCCTCATTTCAGTTAGGCCTTCATCTCAGGCTGGACTATTGCATGGCAATTCAAGCGCAGACAGAAATAGAGATGGGAGTAATATTTCAACTTCCCATTCAACATCCCACTCAAACTCTATGATCAACCCATTTCATTCAAAACTGCACTACCAATTAAAGCTACCATACCTGAAAATTAGGCAACATAGCGAACCAATCGACTGAAAATACTAAAATTTTCATTAGCTACCAGACCTCAAGTAATTGTGAATATGTGTTGATGAGTCAATACACACATACAATAGCGTAGTGAGCACATGTCACAGAATACGAGTTACAAAAAGCATTGGCTATCTTTGTAAATTTATTTATTCTGAATCGTAGTGTTACTGTCCATTTTTTTTTCCGATTTTTGTTAAAAGGGAGAGCAAAAATGGATCTAAGGAGAGCGAAAATCGTATTTGTCTCACTAACTAGACTGATTCCTATAATGAGTTGTGACTTGGACAAGTTTACCCTTCACATGCTCCCCTCACATGCTTGCAGACCTAACCAAACTTAACTCACTAACCAAGCTCCCAACCAGTCAATTAAACCGCTTCGTTCTTTTTATTTCTTCTTCTATACAGTGGAAATGGAAATCTATATTGAACCATAAGCCAAATCTATTTTATGTAGTGATCATTAAAAAAACTAACATCCAATAGGTGGTTTACGTTCTAATATGTGACGAGTGTGCCGAAAGATTATGTATTTTAGGGAGTTGAAAGCAAACATCCAAAGTCACTTATGCAGTGATCATTGATCGACGTCGATGCCAAAAAGTTGGAAATATCTCCAACCATTACTACACAGAGAAATGTACAACAAACATCAAAAAGTCGAAAATATTATAAGGGAATTTTGATAAATTGCCCCACTTCCAAATTCCGGTTTAATAAAGTGACCCCGTTTTATTCAACTTTTCAAAACTGCCCCCCCTGTTACAGAATCTGTCCAAAGTCAAATATGTATTGGTCAACCAGGTCAACACATGGTCAAAACCCCACTAAATTTCCCAGTTTATCCCTTGGTTTTTATGACCTGTCGAGAGAGAGAGACTTTCATTTTTGTTTTCTCTCTTAGGTTTCAGTTTAGGGTTGGCAGCGGCGATTGAGAGAGAGTTTTGTAGATCGAGATGGTTCTGTAATCTTAAGTGAAAACGAGAGTGATTGAGAGATTTAACTTGGGGGTATTTACTTGATTTGAAGGTGAACGAACACGAAAAGGAGAAGAAGGTTCCAAACGGGTTAGTTTTATCAAAACCCTAGTTTTGATTTATTCTTTTTGATGATAATTTCTTCGTTTTGGTGATGATTCTGTAGTTGAATGATGATGATTATGTTGTTGCATGATGAATATCTTACTTTGTTCATCCTGATTTTGTCACTGTTATATGTTTATAAAGTTAGGGTTTGTTAAAAATTGGGTATGGGAATTTTTAATGGTTTAAGATGAATCTTTCCCATGAGAATCTGTAACATTTAAAAAAAAAAAATCCCCATACAAGATAATTTGTTAACAATATTTGATGCATGCTATTGTTTATGTTTGTAATGTATTGTTTAAAAAAAATTCTTGAGTTTGGGTATGATTCTAATGTATTTTTTATGATTCTAATGTACTTTGTATGCTTGTTTTTTAATGTTTCAGTGGAAATTCACCATACATGGATATAAAATGTTATTGTTCACAGAGCCAGATTCAATTTCTATTGAAAAACCTACACAAAGATGAACTGAGTTTGAAGATGCTTGAGCAAAAGATTCACAGTAGGTTACAACTGGAAGACATTGAAATTGTTGATTTAATGTGGATGGAAAATGGAGTTGGTTGTAGCTTAATGAGTGATGAGGACTGCTTCACATTTTGGGAGAAAGCTGAAATGAATTGTAATGGTTGTTTAGAATTACAAGTAAGGATATTCAATCCAGAATGGGATACTTTGCGGGGTACTATGAACACACCTAAGAAGACTAGAGTATCAAAGTCACCAATAGTACCAGTGAGAAGAAGCCCTAGACTGAAAGGTAAAGGAGTTACAAATTCTACTTCAAAGACCTTGTTTGGTGAGATAGGTGGTTCAAGTACCAAACCAGTTGTACTTGATAATGATAAAGATATAGAAATGGGAGCTGCTCAAGCTGAAGATATTGAAAATAGACAAGGTGATGAAGACATTGAAGATGTTGGTGTATTTAAGCATGATTATTGGGTAAATCAAGCAATGCTAGATAGAGAAATGGGAGCTACTCAAGATGATGACTATGTTGTTGAACTTGAGAACATTTTTGAGGATGAGTGCCACCCTGTAGAGGACCCTGATGTTGCACCAATATATGATAGTGATGAAGATATGGATTGTATGGAGTATGATTCAGAAGAAGATAGTGTTGATTCAAATGATGATGCAAAAGAAGATAGGGGTGATTCAAGTGATGATGCAGAAGAAAATAATGATGAAGGTAATTGTTACACATTATTGGCTTTTGGTTTTTGGTTGCCTTATTATGCATAAGAACTTACTTATGCTTGTTGTTGTTGTTTAGGTAATGTTGAGAACAAAGATGATGATCCTGAGTGGTTCAAGAACTTTAAAGTTGAGAGGGCATTGAAATTCCCTGATGAAGTTATTGAACAAGGAGATAAGGGAAATGATAATAGAGGTAACAGTTAGAAGTTATTGTACTAACTCACTTTTGTTACACTACTTGTACTAACTCATTTTTGTTGTTGTTGTAGGTACTGCCGAGATGGAAGATGATGATCCTGAATGGTTCAAGAATTTTAAAGCTGAGAGGGCAATGAACTACTTTGAGGAAGAAGTTATTGAAGAAGAAGAGGAAGAACTGTTCCCAGATCAATGACATGATGAACCTCTTGATCCCTCACAGATGGTAGTAGGTACATTATTTCCTAATAAAAAGGCATTTCAAAGGCATCTTAGAGCCCATTGTGTACATGAAGAGCATGAATATACAGTAAAAAAAAAAAAAGTGATAAGAAAAGACTTAGGGTTTGGTGTCCAAATAGAAAAGAATGTAACTGCAATTGGTTTGTGTTTGCATCTAGAGTTAAGAGAGAGTCCACCTTTAAAATTAGGAAAGTTAACCTCAAACATACTTGTGAATGAAATTTTGAGGGTAGAAATAGATCTGCAGATCCAAGGTATGTTGTTGATGTTGTAATAGACAAGTTGAAGCACGGTGCCAAGAAAGTGATTCCAAAACCAAGACAGATTAAAGAGGATTTTAAAGTTTCTCACATGACTAATATTCCTTACCATACTGCATGGAAGGCTAGGATATTAGTATTGGAATACATGCATGGAAACTATGAAGACAATTTTAAGATGGTTCCAACCTTTTGTAAGAGGGTAAGTAACAAGGAAAAGGACAATGTTGCAGACTTTTCTTACTGCAAGTCCGATAATGCATTTGAAACCATGACTATTAGCTTTGGGGCAACAATTAAAGGATGGCAACAAGGTTGCGGGAATATTATTGAGTTTGATGCTTGCCATCTAACCTGTAAGCATGGAGGTGTATTACTTGTTTGCAACATGATTAGATGCGAAAACAGTTAGTGCCATTGGGAATTTGTGTTTGCAAGTCTGAAACCATTGAGAACTGGAGCCAATTCATCACTGATTTGAAGCCAGCAATAGATGGTCATCATATGCCTCCTACCTTCATCTCTGACGGGCAGAACGGCTTACTTGAAGCAGTTCCTGTTGTATTTCCTAATAGGCCTCACTGCATCTTATGATTTTTTAGGTTTATTGATATTTATTTGTATGAAATACACTGCAGACACTTGTATAAGAACTTTAAAAAGCACTATAAAGGGCAAAATTTGAACAACTCACTGTGGAATGCTGCCAAAGCATACAAAATGCATCATTACCAAGTAATGTATATTCCCAAGTTATTTCCATTTTTCATTATAATATTTAACTGTCATATGTAAACATTTTTGAGTGTTATATGCAACAACACATGGATGCTTTGAAGGAGGGAAATCCAGTAACACATCAATACCTTTTAGATGGTGGTCCTGAGTCTTGGTCAAGAGCATTTTTTGATGATACAAGTAAATTTGAACACTTGAATAACAATTTTAGTGAGTATTTTAATGCAATGATCACACACATTAGGGACAAACCTATCTGTAAAATTGGAATGCTTTATAGTCAGTTGGTGAATGCTAAATGGCATGAAAGGAGGCAAGAGGCTGAAAATGGCCAGATGAAGGATTGGTTCCAAAGTCAATGAAGTTGATAAAGAAGATGTGCAAGTTAGTTGGTCATGTTGATGTTAATCCATGTGTTTTTGGGAAATTATATGAAGTTACATCTGTTCACAATTCTGTTTTCACTGTTAATTTGGAAGAGAAAACATGTTCTTGTCTTCAATGGCAGTTGAGAGGGTTTGTATGCATACATGCAGTCTGTGCATTGAAAGGATACAAACCAAAATGGCATAAGTAAGTTCACCCACCTTATACATTTGTTTGTTTGTCTTTTTGCTCTTGTTAACTATTTACTTTTGTTATTGTTAACCATTTACTTTTGTTGTTGTGCAGGTACTGCTCTCATTACTACTATGTGGCAGCACTCAGGGCCACATATGAACCACATCTGAAACCATTGGATGATGTCAAAGAATGGGTCAAGGTAAGCACTTTAACCATATCTGAAACTAGTAAAGAAACACTTTCTTGGTAGTTGTACATTTAATATTCACAATATTCTTCTTTATATAACATATAGGGATTCCTTTAGGGTTTCATTTATCATTATTGTTTGGTTGCAGGTAAAGATGGAGCTAAACCCTCTTAGAAGTGGCAGGAAAACATGGAGGCCTAGAGTTAAAAGAAGGAGGGCATATGATGAACCTCCACCACAGCCCAGAGTCTATAAATGCCGCAGGTGTGGGATTTCAGGCCACAACAGTAGAGGATGTGCTGGTGGTGTTGTTGGCCAGAACTCTAAAGCACCAAGACAAAGAACTCAAGTTGATGGTGCAACTCTAACAAGCTTTGATACACCTGCAGCAACCTCTTCAAGATCTAAGAAGAGGAAATCATATGATACTCCAGGTGCATCTACTACAAAACCAGCTGGAACTAAGAAGCAGAAAATTTCTCAAAATTTCAGAAATGTTAGATCTGTTAAACAAACAGTGAAGCAAACTATGACAGATCCTAAAGGAAAGACAATGAAACCTAGCAAGGCAAAGAAAGACTAAAGTTGCAGTTTCTTTTTTTTTTTTTTGGTGTCTTTTATGAATGGTTAATTTGTGAACGTTAAGTTATTGTAAGAATGTGACTAGTTGTGAACTTTGGTTTGTTTGAACATCTTTTGTTATAACAGGATCATGGTCGTTCATTTTGTGTGCACATGATCATGCCACGTGTTTTCCGTGTGAGTTGCATGTGTGAAGAATTTTCATCCCCTGTTATTGCTGTGTGTGTGAGATGCAAGCACGAGGGGTGCATATGTCATTTGTAAGGTGTCAACTGACACTTAACCCCCCTAACCAGCCGTTACCCGTTTTTTTTTTTCAAAAAACAGGGCACTTTTGAAAAGTTCTAAAAAACGGGGGCAGTTTATTTTGCTATATTCAAAAGTGAGGCACTTTATCAAAATTCCCCATATTATAACTTGACTTCAAAAAGAAAAAACTTGTATCTGTTTCAAATTGTTGTGCACACATTATAATGGGACTGTTTCTCCATGAGGATCAAAATGGATGCATTGGAACTGGCATCAAGGTCGCATTGCTGCTACATCGGAACTGGCATCACAGGGCTACCGTTAAAATATATAGGAAAATCTACATTGATTGATTGAATAATATTAAGAACTTTTTTTTGCTGCATAGAGTAGAAATGTACCTGACAATGGCGTAGAGTAGAAATGCACATACATTGATTGAATAATATTAAGAAAAAAATAATTCGACAACATTCAATCTACATAAGGATTCAGACCTCCAAAACATACAGACCTCCAAAAGAAAGTAACTACTCTAATGAGACAAGCGGATTAAATGCAATGTGTATTAAATGAAACTAATATAAGAGTAGCCATTGGAGCTCTTGAACAAGGTCTGCAAACAATGGAGCCATATAAAAAAGACAAAAGTATTCAAAAGATACGATGAATAAAAAAATTAGTTCAACAACGCAAATGAAAACACACAGTTCATGGTAGGACTACCAACTAGTACGGAGTACCCGATTACCCGAAATCGAACCGGATCCGGGTCTATCGGGTTCGGTTCCGGGTCCAAAGATTGGACCAGTTGGCCAAATCACTACCCGACGGGCAGACCCGTTAGGAACCGATAAGCTTTCGGGTCCAACGGGTATTACCCGTCAGGTATCGGGTACTTGAATATTTTTCATTTACGTATTATTTTTATTTTTACTTAAAATATATAGGATGATTTTGTGTAATTTCGTTTAATTTTTTTTTATTTACCCTCTATTTTCTTATGGTTAATCTTAATTAGGAAAATTAGATACATATAATAATAATTTTATACGAAAAATTATTAGATTCAAGCTACTATAAAAAAGATAAAAATAGATTATCAAAAGTGAAAAATACTAGAACCCCTTACTATATGGGCTCAACATATAGAAGCCCCACTAAATGGATCATCCATTGTCAACTCCATACTTTGAGAAAATGATATTGCTGGGCCCAAAAAATCAAATTTTCTTCAAATCTGGCTGTATTTTGATATTGACAAAACTACCCTTTTCTATTTAAAGAAGGGAAATATCATAAGATATTTTCATTTCTCCATCTTTTTTCCCTCTCATATTTCTCTCTCTCGGTTGCAAAGAAAAACAATTCTAGGGTTTTCTGAGATTCGGTTTCATCTTCTCCTTTTGGATTCTCTACTGCAACTACGATGAAGATGTTTTAGGTTTTTATTTCACTATTTTTCATCTTCTCCATCGATTCCTCTGTAATCTCAGTTACGAAGATCAATTGCATTTGTTAGAGAGAAATCATATGGAAGATGAAGAAGAATTATTTGATTCGATTATTAACCAAAGAAGATCAATAGAAGATTCATCTACATAATCAAATCCACGTGCAGATAAGATTCGTCAGGTTTATATTTCTTTCATTGATTTCATTTTCATATACTCTTTTAAATCTGGAAAAACAATGTTAAATCATCCTAGTTTTGATGTGGTTATTTAGGGATTTGAATCAATTTGATTCAACAGATTTAGTTGTCGAGCATCAAATAATCTATGAATTCGAATAAAAAACTTGTGAATCTTAAATTATGGCTTCATCAACTCTTCTCACTCTCCATTCAACTCAAAAGTCTTTTTGAATTGGTTATTGTTTCATCAATTTCATCTTCTTCAAGGTTCTCTTTAGTTGGGATTTCCTCTACTTTTGTTATTTCTCATGTATGCATTGATGTTTTAAACCGTAAGACTTACTTTCTCTGCAGGTTCAACAATTGAATTAAGAAAATTTTCAACACCAGCAGAAATAAAGAAGCTAATAACTCATCATCATTCACAGGTGATTCAAAATCTGGTTCTTCTTTTGTTTTCAAAAAACTAAAATATTCAAAAGCTAATAACTTACCCTGGCTTTTACTGGATATTAATATTTTTGAGTTCTAAATATTTAATGAATTGCTTATGTTGTTTGGTTATATTGTTGATGTAGTTGTAAGGTTCAATTTGTTGTTTTCATTATTTCGATTTTGATTTTATAGGGTTGCTTTTTGATAATGGTGATGGGGAGGTTGAAGAATAAGTGGATAAAACTAAAGGAGAAGGTGAGAAGAAAGAGGATGAACCATATTGAGCTTCTGCTGCTGGTGCTTCTTATATGCATGATGATTGTTTGTTGGAAAGTGGTGGTGACAGTCGTCATAGGTAATTAGCTGATTTCAGTTCATGCTACAATTAATATACTGATTCAATGTGGAATTGTGGATTACAATTTTGCGCAAGAATATGATCAAAAAGCTAGGGTGTCTTTTAGCAAATTTGTCCATCAGTTGCCCTCGGTTATGAATCAGGTTCTTTTGACTAATGACGACTTAACTCTTAATTGACCTATGAGTAGGGTTAGCTTGCACTAGGACTAGTTGACCTAGTTCTTCCCCAATATTTTGAGCATTTGGATGTGAATCTCCTGAGATTTGACGGTGGTAGATGCTTGTTGTGTCAAACTTATAATCGGGAAAATGGTACAGTGTTGTTACATTTATGAGTGGTTTTCAGTTTATTTACAAGTTACCCAGGGAATATCTGAGTTCAAGCTAATACCTGCTGAGAACCGTGATTGATTTTTATGAAATCTTACAGTGTACCTCATAGTCTACTAGTACATTATAATCATCTGGAGTTTTAAGGATTAAAACTAAATATCATGCATTGTCTTCTGTGATGTTGATATTGCACTCATTAATTCCTCATGTGAAATTCAGTTCTGATGCATTCGAAGAAACAGATGTTGTTGAAGAGATCTTGAAGCCAAGCCACGCATAAAATCTGTTGGTGTAAGTTAACTGACCTTTTTTCGGATGTGTAACTATTAGTTACACATGCTAATTAGATGTGTAACTTCTAGATACACAAGATAAATGGATGTGTAGCTACTAGTTGCACATGCTAATTAGATATGTAACTTATAAATACACGTACGTATTGAATTACTAGTTAGTTAGATGTGTAACTACTAGTTTCTGAAGTTGTCATCTAGTATTGTTCATGCATTTCTTATTCGATATTTAGGTTCACGGTTGCTCATTGATTGATTATGTCTCTCGATAATGAATTCTTCAGATTCCATTTTGTGGGTCTATATGGTCATGTTCTTCAGATGGAGTAATGAGCTTTTCAGCCTTTTCTTCTTTCATTTTGCCGCAACCATCATTCGCTTCAGGTAAATTTTCCTTAATTACCTTCAGATGTTTTTCCTCCATATAAACTATAGAATGTCAGTTCGTCGATATCTTTAATCTTGCTTTCATTCGGTGCTACTACCATATAATGTTGCTAAGAATTTCAGAAGATAAATTGGCCATTACATTTTGCTTGTATTTTTCTTCATGTACATAGGTGTCAGCTATTCTACCAAGCCCACAATGGATTGGCAAGGTGCTTGAGTCTCTGCAAGAAAGATTCCCTACATCATCAAAGGAACAATTAGTAGTTGCAAAGACGACAACTTCATCAGGAAAAATGTAAGTAGTGTTGGTACTAGTACTGCTAAATGTATTGCAGAGTGTTGTAATTTGTCAAGCTAAATGTATGTTTTTTACATTGCAGAGTATTGTAATTTGTCAAGCAAAATGTATGTGTAGATACTAGTTACACATGCTAATTACATGTGTAACTTTTAGGTACACAAGCTAAATGGATGTGTACCTACTAGTTACACATGCTAATTAGATGTGTAATTTATATATACACATGCTAGCTTATAGACAGTAAGAAGCTTCAATATGCATAAATATACACCTGCAATGGATTGACGACGTATACCAAAAAGGTAAAACTCACTTTTTGATTTTGAATCTTAAGTTCTTGAGAATGTCATGTTTCATGTAGAGTTTAACTGTATTTAAAGCATTATTAAAAGAAGTTGTCAACCACATAAGCTTCAACAAGTTTGCTGCTGAAATTATTAGTTTCTCTTGTGTTTTGGATTACAAGATAATAAACATTATTTACTGTTGAGATTTATTAGCTTCTTTACATTTAGAAGACTTCTGTTGTCAACCACATAATTTATTTGTTGTTACAAAACATTTGGTAGGCAGCATAAGTCGCAGTTTTTCATACCGTTGCTGCATCAAATAGATGGGGTTATGACATACTTCTGAAAATTTATAGATAAACTGATCTAAGCCAGGAAAAAACACGCATTTTAGGTGATTAATATTTTTTTGTGGTAAATTCGGGTACAATATGGAATTCCTTGTTATCGCTAAAAAGTTGTTTTGTTGTGTCAGGCTCACTTGCCTCATGTCCGGACCTTAGCATTGTTCTTGAGGTTCTGAACTTCGTGTTATCGCATGAGGTAACTTAATTTGTTATTAAGAGTTCCTATAAAGTGATATAACCTAATTGTGTTACTGAAGGATATGATTGGTGAATGACATTAACTTTTGTTGGCTGTTGCGGCACGTTCGAAGCCAAGATGTTGTTTTTGGTCTAGTTGTTAGCGGGGAAGGGCGTGAAACTGCATGGTGTTGGCTTAAGATATTGTTTTTATTTCCAAATGTTAATGAAACACTAGTTAGGTGTAAGACATTAGACATTTCTTTGCATTATATGGATGTGTAACTCTCAGTTACACAAGTCAGGTGCATCTGTAACTCCTAGTTACACTATTCAAATGCATTTGTAACTCATATTTACAGTAGTTAATCTTCTCATATCATGCATTCATGTTTTCTATGTTTGAAACCTTGTCTGCTAAATGAATGTGTGTTCTGCAAATTTATTTCATGTTTGAAACCTTGTCTGCCAATAAATCAGAATTAGCAAAAAAACTAATTGGTTCTTAGTTGTAATATATGTGTTACAACTGTGAATATCATAAGTAAAGTCGGTAAGCTGAGTACACAAGTCATACGTAGGTGTAACTCCTAGTTACACATGATATATGCATGTGTAACTCCTCTTTACACTAGACATATGCATGTGTAACTAGGAGTTACATATGCTAAAATGAACAAACTTGCAACCAAAAAATTCCACATGCTAGGTATCCAAGGCATATCCATGTGTAACTCCCAGTTACACATGCTAAGATAAGTTATCATGTGTATTTTATGTGATTTGTGTTCTATAATTTTTCCTTACAATTGTTCAATAATATTTATTTATTTTGCTTTTTGTTCATCCAACCTAATCCATGGATGTTTATTTCGTTGCAGATATGCAAGCATTTTGGAGTGAAGAAGGCAAGAAGGAGAGGCAAAGATTTAAACTTCATAAAAGCTAATTGCTTAAATGTGGTAATGGTCTCGCTGGAATTGGAGTTGACGCTGAATACACAAATCAAATGTATGTGTAACTCTCAATCACACTAGATAGATGCATATGTAAATCTCAACTACACTAGACAGATGCGTGTGTAAGTTCTAGTTACACATGCTAAGAAATTATTGTAAATGAATATTGATGTAATACATGTATTTTTAATAATTTTGGGCTTAGTTTTAAATTTTATTTAATTAGGGGCTTAGTTTTAAATTTTATTTAATTAGGGGCTTGAGAATATAAATAAGGGTATGAATGTCCTTTAATAATTCGGGGCCTAGATTTAAACTTCTTTTAATTAAGGGCCTCATATTATGGGTTATCCATGGGTTGGGTCTTAGCCTAATTTCCCGTTATCAAAAAGTATGGTTGATTTTAGAGGACCCGATAAGTACCTGGACCCGACGGGTATTTAAGATTTTTATCAGGTCCGGTTCCGGATCCATCAATATAGGAACCAGACCCGGACCCGCTAGGACACGAAACCGATTAAAATTACCGGGTTCGGTTCCGGGTAGTATACTACCCGACCCGTTGGCACCCCTAGTTCATGGTGATAGCACAAGTCTCAAGCATTCACAAACGCAAGTGAAAACACACAGTTCATGGTGACGACGAATGAAAATATTAGCTCACAAACGCAAGTGAAGACATATGTTCATGTTCAGTGCATGACTGAACCGGGCATCTTTTTTCTTTCAAAAAGACATATGTGGTGTTAAAATGTTCTACATACCTGGGATTCTTGGTTCCTTGAAAGATCATGAATGTTTGAGGCACTTGATTCCTGGTTTCCCATCAAATCATCAAAATAAGTCGTCATGGTTTCATTGATTTGGGATTTGGGATTTAGGGTTTACGGTATTTTGGTTGTTAGGGATGATGAAAATTCTGAATTTAGTCCCTTGAATTTCCGTTCCAAAAATTGTACCTAAGGTTAAATTACATAGGTTAGGTTAATAATCACGGTTAGGGTAGATGGCATTTTGGGGAAAATTTTTTTAACTCAGTACACAAATCGATCTAGTTAATGAGTCAAATACGGTTTTCGCTCTCCTCGGATCCATTTTTGCTCTCCCTTTAACAAAAATCTTTTTTTCCACTGTACCGTTCTTTTTCTGAAGTACCACTTTGAACACAACAAACAAAGTATTCTCAAAATCATTACTTACCATAAATGTATATATATTGTACATTGCAGGACCTATGCATTTATCTTATCAATAATGCACCTTTTTAGTATGGAGATTTGTATATAATTTTCCATGAACATCATTCCCAAATTTTGGGCCTTGCTCAAATCTCAAGGCTATTTTAATGTTTTTTAGCTTATGAATGATACAAGAAGAGTCATAAGTTCAAATGAAATCATGCAATTAGTGAAAAAGCGGGGGTCTAACAACCACACCCAATATTTCGCTTAGCAATCTGTATGGACTAACTACAATATACTTTAAAGAGAATCAACTAGACAATCAGACTCAATCTTAAGAAAAGTATATCAAAGAGTTATATCTCAATCTATAAATTCAATCCACAATCAAATAAATAATAATTTGCGAGCCCGATTGAATATAAAAGAGATAACTTGAACGGTACCAAAGACCAATGTTCCATGATCAATCAATTCCAATCAACAACCATAGGTTGGATTTACCAATTGATCGATTCAACATAAAACCTGTGATATTTCAATTATATAATAATGCGGAAAAGAAATAACACAAACACCAGAAGTTTTGTTAACGAGCAAACCGCAAATGCAGAAAAACCCTTGTACCTAGTCCAGATTCAACACACACTGTATTAAAAAGCTTCTGAGACACTAGCCTACTACAAACTAACCCAGTGCAGACTTGTAGTTGAACCCTAATCAATCTCACACTGATCCAAGGTATAGTTTCGCTCCTTACGTCTCTGATCCCAGCAGGATACTACGCACTTGATTCCCTTAGTTGATCTTACCCACAACTAAGAGTTGCTACGATCCAAAGTCGAAGACTTTAATAAACAAATCTATCTCACACTGGAAAAGTCTACAGGAATAGATAAATCTGTCTCCCACAGAAATACCTACGAGTTTTTATCCGTCTTTTGATAAATCAAGATGAACAGGAACCAATTGATATACCGAACTTATATTCCCGGAGAACAGCCTAGAAATATCAATCACCTCACAATAATCTTAATTGACTGGCGAAATAAGATATTGTGGAATCACAAACGATAAGACGAAGGTGTTTGTGACTACTTTTCTATCTTGCCTATCAGAGATATAAATCTCACGCCAATCTTAAGATTGCATTCAATCACGATAGAAACACCAAGATCGTATCACGCAATTACAGATAAAATAGTTAGGTCTGGCTTCACAATCCCAATGAAGTCTTTAAGTCGTTAACCTACAAGGTCTCGAGAGAAACCTAAGGTTAAAGGAAAATCGACTATAGCTTACACAACTAGTATCACACAGGAGGTGTGGGGATTAGGTTTCCCAGTTGCTAGAGTTCTCCTTTATATAGTCTCCAAATCATGGTTTGCAATCTAAGTTACCTTGGTAACAAAGCATTCAATATTCACTGTTAGATGAAAATTTGATTAGATTCAATCTAATATCTTTCAACCGTTAGATCGAACTTAGCTTGTTATACACACATGAAATGTAACTTCATTTAGGTTTGAGTAACCGTACCTAAAAGTGTATACTTAGTTGGTTCAATAGTTAACCAATGGTTATCCATATGAGCACTTTCATATCAACCTTATTCATCTTCACCGTGTTCAAATGACTCAAATGAACTAGTTAGAGAGTTGTTCAATTGCTTAGATCTCATAAAAGTATACAAGACACAATTGAAGCAAAATCGGTCTTGATTCACTCGAATCGATTTATTAACATTATAGCCACGGTTTGCAAAGATTGCATTCCTTATTATATAAATGTTTTAGTTCATGAACAAACCGATTTAAGAAAGTAACTGTTAGAGCACTTCTCAGTCGAACTCGCAAGCGTTTCTATCTCAAGCTTGTTTGTCAAGTTTAGTTTCCAAAACTATAAGTCTTGATTTCTAGTCTACTTATAGCTAAGTCTCGGACTAGGATAGAAAGTGTAGTTGAGCTCTAGACTCCACAGCGTTCATCATACTAGACGAAGAACTAATCAAGGAAATGGTGGAACTTCATCGACTAAAAGGTATGTGGAGACTTGAAATTATCTATCAATCAAAAGTCTATCTACTCTATCTCCTATCTTGAGACAAAAGTCGTATTGCTATGTAGACTTCGATTATACACATTTGCTATTTCGAGTCGAGTTTATATCGCTTATCTATTTCTCGAAATATGTGTTAATAAGCTTTCGCTTTGGCCAAGTTCATCTTTACAAGTGACGAAAGTCATGTTGATTACTTCAATATCTTGAAAATTGCTTTGATAAAAAAATAATGCGTGAATAACCTCTATTTAACATCCTCTAAGAATGTTTCAATGAAATGAGAGTTTAGAATATATAACCATGTATGGATATAAACATTGTATGTGAAATCATACTTGTGTAAGTCCAAAATCCTTGAACCAAAGTATGCGTACTTTCTTTTCGGATAACTTAGGAACTAAAGTCTGTGTACTGTACGCGTACTACAGGAAGTTCACATCCCGTGAATTTCTATTAGAGTTTGTGAACTGAAAACAAACTCAATATGGGTACTTAAGTATGCTTACCGGTATGCGTACTTGAGTGGGTTATTTTCTAAAAATGGTTTATTCGTGAACTAAGACATATATAAACTAAGTTTGCATATTTTCAAACCGTGGCTATAATGTTCATGAATCAATTCGAGTGAATCAAAATCGTTTTTGCTTCGATTGTGTCTTATATACTTCTATCAGATATAAGCAATTGAAAAACTCTCTGACTAGTTCATTTGAGTCATTTGAACATGGTGAAGATGAATAAGGTTGATATGAAAGTGCTCATATGGCTAACCATTTGGTTAACTACTGTTGAACCAACTAGGTGTACACATTTAGGTACGGTTACACAAACCTAAATCAACGTGCATTTCATTTGTGTATAACAAGCTAAGTTCGATTAAACGGTTGAAAGATATTAACTTGAATCTAATCAGGTTTTCATCTAACGGTGAATATTGAATGCTTTGTTACCAAGGTAACTGATGTAGTTTTACAAGTGGTAAGTAGAGTATCGTTCGCTCGGATATTTTTAAAGATTTTGATTTTAGACTTAATGAAAGAAATACTAAAACTAGCAAATAAAACAAAGGATGATAATAATTTTGAGATTCTGCGAATCGAGATTTCATAGAACTCTTTTTCTATGGTTCAATTATTAATTCTTTGACAATTATAGCTCCAAAATTAATAGTTATTGACTCTAAATCTTTGCCAAGGTAGATTTTATAAAATATTAATTGTAAATGGTAAGCATGGATTATCAAAACACCTAAGCTAAGCATAACCCATCAAACTAAATCACAACTAATTAATTTAAAATCATAATTCAAATTATATTAATGCAAAAGTCGTAAAAGAATTAAATAAAATTACCACGTTGATGAGAATTGGCTTCCTCAGTCATCCCATCGATGGGGTTTAGCTCCTCATATCAAAAACACGCACAAAATAATAATCCATAGCTCAAATAGGTGTTTTATTGAAGAATTGTATAAAATGTGAGATTTGTAATTATTTGTAGTGGTGTTACAAGCGTCAACGTAACAAGTTTCTAAGGCTTGTCAAAGAACGATAGTTGTTTGGCTCATTTGTCGTTGTATTTAAGTCTCGCCTCAGATGCATTCTTCGTGTTCTTGAACGACATTCAGTGTCGTCTGCAACTCTTTTCTTCCTCTTCACCTGCTGCTGCTGCAACTCCTCCTGCAGCGTGATTTATCGCCTCTGCTTCACCCCAAACTCTCTGTAATGGTTGCTCGACCTCCCAGAAGCCTATATATACACAACATGTGATCCCAATCCCGAGAAATCTTCTCTTTTCTTACCTCCAAAGTCTCGGCTTTTCTTTCTTTTTATTCTTCACGTGTTTCCTGTATCAGAGACTCAGCAGAATCTTCCCTTTATTTTCTCACGCGTATTACAGGTTAACTTGTAACTCAAACTTCCCTTATTAATCAAAACTTCATATATTGCACGTAACTTCCAAACCCGATATTCTCCTCAGCTCTGTTTTCACGAGAACCAATTATCATTAACCGGATCGATGCACCCTGCCCATAGCATCCTGTTAAGTCCAAATGAGTCCAATCCATGAGACTTCGGCGATTGAATCTCATTAAATCACGTCCAAATCTCGACCCAAAACTCTACGCGATCGGCTCCAAATTTCCGCCAAAATTCGTTTTGAAATTTGGAAGATGACACCCCCTTATCTGTGCTGGTGTGCCCAATAGTAGATGCTCTGGAAATGGGTTACCCCTTAGTAATTGAGGTACCCCTTATCCAAAATGGGGGTCAAGTATAGTAATTTTCTCCACGAGCGCCAATACCACTTTTGAGCCAATTTACCGCGCAAAGTTTATTTCTCCAAAAACACCTACAAAGACATAAAATACCAAAATAAGCGCAAAATCGAGTACTAACATTACGGAGGTGAGATCAAAATAGACACATAAATGCGTCTATCGGTAACTTAGATTACAAACCACGATTTGGAGACTATATAAAGGAGAACTTTAGAATGGGAAACTTAATCCCCACACCTCTGTGTGATACTAGTTGTATAAGCTAGAGTCGATTCTCCTTTAACCTTAGGTTTCTACCGAGACCCTGTAGGTTAACGACTTGAAGACTTCATTGGGATTGTGAAGCCAACCCCAACTATTTTCTCTGTAGTTACGTGATCTGATCTTGTTGTTTCTATCGTATTGAATACAATTGTGAAATTGGTCGAGATTAATTTCTCCGATACGCAAGGTAGAAAAGTAGTCACAAACATCTTCGTCTCATCGTTTGTGATTCCACAATATCGTATTTCGCTAGTCGATTAAGATTATTGTGAGGTGATTGATATTGCTAGGTTGTTCTTCGGGAATATAAGTCCGGTATATCAATTTCCTGTTCACCTTGATTTATCAAAAGACGGAACAAAGCGCGTAGGTATTTCTGTGGGAGACAAATTTATCTATTCATGTAGACTTTTACGGTAATCTGATTTGTTTATTAAAGTCTTCGACTTTGGAGTCGTAGAACTCTTGGTTGTGGGTAAGATCGCCTAAAGGAATCAAGTGCGTAGTATCTGTGGGATCGAGGACGTAAGGTGCGCAAGCTGTACCTTGGATCGCATGAGATTGATTGGGGTTGAAATACGGTCCATACCAAAGTTAGTTTGTAGTAGGCTAGTGTCTGTAGCGGCTTAATACAGTGTGTGTTCAATCTGGACTAGGTCTCAGGGTTTTTCTGCATTTTTGGTTTGCTCGTTAACAAAACTTCTGGTGTCTGTGTTATTTCTTTTTCGCAATATATTTTGTTATATAATTGAAATATCACAGGTTGTGCGTTGAATCGATCAATTGGTAATTCCAACCTTTGGTTGTTGATTGAAATTGAATGATCCTTGAACATTGGTCTTTGGTACAGTTCAAGTTAATTTCTCTTGTGTTCAATTAGACTCGCAGATTTCTATTTGATTGAGTAAGTATTGAATCGAGAAATTGAGATATAAATCTTTGATATACTTTTTATTAGATTGAGTCATTTATCTAGTTGATTCACTTAAAGTATATTGGAGTTTGTCCATCTGATTGCTAAAGCGAAATATTGGGTGTGGTTGTTGTACCCCCACTTTTTTAGTAACCTACCTAAGTATGCGAACATGTATGCGTACTTAAGTAACCAGATTGAGTTTGTTTTTCACTTTCAATCTCCAACAGAAATTCACGGGCGTGAACTTTCCGCGATCTTGCCATACATGTACGCATACTCTTACGGATTTCCAACAACGCGATGCAGCGTGCGATGCATACTTTGGGTTCCCCGTTTTGGACTTTTACACTAATGTGAGAACACACTTTATGTTTATATCCAAAGATGGTTACATGTTCTAAACTCTCATTTCAATTATTGAAACTTTCTTAGAGGATGTTATATAGTTGTTATTCACAAACTATTTTTCATCAAAGCGATTTTCAAGTTATTGAAATAATCAACATGACTTTTGTCACGAGTAAAGATGAACTTGGACAAAGCGAAAGCTTACCAACACATAGTTCGAGAAATAGATAAGCGAGATGATAAGTGCTTAATTCTTACATATTTATTACTCAAATTTATATTTATTAGTTCCTTATTTTTGCACATACTAATAATTTTAATTGATTTTGCAGAATTTAATAAATAAAGCTCGTCTGCACTAAAATACGGTACTTTGCCCATAAAATGGATGAAAATTCAAATGCCTCGGGTGAGCGGTTGGAATTGGAGTTAATTCTCAAAATAGTTGGGGTCCACTAGTGTCGACATCATATAATGAGAATAATTCGCATATTTGGAAAATATAATTTGTCTTGACTACAAGAGTTGGAGGATTAATATAATATCCCTCATCTATGGAATGAAAAATGAGGCAATCATTTATCGGAGGAAGAAAATTAAATCATTAGTTGGAAACCAATATACTCCCTCCGTACCACATATATAGGCGGAGGGACCAATTCTCTTAGATTAAGAAATTTTTATTGTACATTTCTATGTTTTTCATGTTTTACCCTTAATTATATTCCCAATGTTAGAGACATACACTCAATTGCGATGATTCCCAAACAAATAAATAGGGGTAATACAAGTAAAAAATCGTTTTGAAATTTGGACTCCGCTATATAGTGGTACAAGGAAAAATGGAAATTAAAATATATAATATGTACGCAGGGAGTATTACCCATATTTTGTATTCCATTCATTTAAAAATATAATATTAATTAAATGTGAAGATTGTGGAAAGATTTTAGAGACTTGGGTATAAAAAGGGGTCAAAGATACATGAGGATGAGGGTGGGGGTGGTGGGGTGGGGTGGGGTGGGGGGGGGGGGGGGGGGGGGTTCTCTAGTCTGGCGGAACAAATAGTTTTAGTTTATTTATTTTCCTTTGTAATGAAATAATCTCTTCACTAGGGCTGCGGATGGAGCCCTATGATGTGCATTAAGAGAGGTCTAATTCAATTTCCATAATAATTCTTCTTGGTCCTATTTTCTTGCTTGGTAATGATAATAATTATTTTCATATTTCCTTGTGCTTCAACCAAAGGTTTTATGTTCTTATTTTAGAGATCATCACTTTAAGTGGAATGAATTATTAGTATTTCGAGAAATTTAATTGATCCTTACGTTATATCATACAAGGCGTACATATTGGTCCTAAATCGTCTCGAGCAATTTTGTGAAGAATTTTAAAGAAAATTGGTTGAATAATCTAGGATACATAATAGTGGTGAAATTCTAAGCCTTGGGTTTTTCTTATCTTCTTATTTTATCACATTTTCTTATTATTGATCTCTTAATTATTCTTTTTAGCATTTTATTTTAATTAGAAATTAAAAGTAACAATAGTTAGTCCCAGTGGAACGACCCGTGCTTGCATACTAGCCAATCGATAGTCGTGCACTTGCAGTACACAGTTTAATTCCCATAACGAGATAAACTCGGCTCGAAATAGCAAATGTGTATAATCAAAATCTATATAGCCGTACGACTTTTGTCTCAAGATACAAGATAGAATAGATAGACTTTTGAGTGATAGATAAGTTCAAGCATCCACATACCTTTTTGTCGATGAAGTTCCACCGGTTCCTTGAGTAGTTCTTCGACTTTGCATGATGAACATCATGGGACTCTGTGAGCTCAACTACACTTACTAACCCTAGTCAAGAGACTTAGATATAAGTATACTAGAATCAAGACTTATAGTTTTGGCAACTAACTTGACAAACAAGCTTGAGATAGCAACGCTTGCGAAGTTCGACCAAAGCGTGCTCTAACAATCTCCCCCTTTGTCAATTTCGGTGACAAAACTATCAATACATATGGAATACAAAATAAATAAAACTTTGTAGCTTCTCATCCAAATGTTTGGATCTCCCTGGCATCTTCAACACATTTCGAAATCTTCGTCACTTCCAAGTACTCCATGATTCTAAAGTGATCAACTCGGCATCATAGTTGTTGAAGATCCGTAGCGATAACAATGAGAAAACAAATGCTCTCGATCATTGTTATACAGTGAAATAGTATTATTACACAACATCAAAGTTCAATTGTATCACAACTTTGACAACAATACTATGGTGATATGCATCACTCCCCCGCCAATACTCCAACTAGGTGTACACGTTTAGGTACGGTTACACAAACCTAAATCAACGTGCATTTCATTTGTGTATAACAAGCTAAGTTCGATTAAACGGTTGAAAGATATTAACTTGAATCTAATCAGGTTTTCATCTAACAGTGAATATTGAATGCTTTGTTACCAAGGTAACTTAGATTGCAAACCCTGATTTGGAGACTATATAAAGGGGAACTTTATGGTGGGAAACTTAATCCCCACATCCCGTGTGATACTAGTTGTATAAGCTAGAGTCGATTCTCCTTTAACCTTAGGTTTCTACCGAGACCCTGTAGGTTAACGACTTGAAGACTTCATTGGGATTGTGAAGCCAACCCCAACTATTTTCTCTGTAGTTGCGTGATCTGATCTTGTTGTTTCTATCGTATTGAATACAATTGTGAAATTGGCTCGAGATTAATTTCTCCGATAGGCAAGATAGAAAAGTAGTCACAAACATCTCTGTCTCATCGTTTGTGATTCCACAATATCGTATTTCGCTAGTCGATTAATATTATTGTGAGGTGATTGATATTACTAGGTTGTTCTTTGGGAATATAAGTCTGGTATATCAATTTCCTGTTCACCTTGATTTATCAAAAGACGGAACAAAACGCGTAGGTATTTCTGTGGGAGACAGATTTATCTATTCATGTAGACTTTTCTGTGTGATACAGATTTGTTAATTAAAGTCTTCGACTTTGGGTCGCAGCAACTCTTAGTTGTGGGTAAGATCAGCTAAAGGAATTAAGTGCATAGTATCCTGCTGGGATCAGAGACGTAAGGTGCGCAACTGTACCTTGGATCAGTATGAGATTGATTGGGGTTCAAATACAGTCCATACCAAAGTTAGTTTGTAGTAGGCTAGTGTCTGTAGCGGCTTAATACAGTGTGTGTTCAATCTGGACTAGGTCTCGGGGTTTTTCTGCATTTTTGGTTTGCTCGTTAACAAAACTTCTGGTGTCTGTGTTATTTCTTTTTCGCAATATATTTTGTTATATAATTGAAATATCACAGGTTGTGCGTTGAATCGATCAATTGGTAATTTCAACCTTTGGTTGTTGATAGAAATTGAATGATCCTTGAACATTGGTCTTTGGTACCGTTCAAGTTAATTTCTCTTGTGTTCAATTAGACTCGTAGATTTCTATTTGATTGAGTAAGTATTGAATCGAGAAATTGAGATATAAATCTTTGATATACTTTTTATTAAGATTGAGTCTGACTGTCTAGTTGATTCACTTAAAAGTATATTGGAGTTTGTCCATACAGATTGCTAAGCGAAATATTGGGTGTGGTTGTTGTACCCCCACTTTTTCAGTAACCTACCTAAGTATGCGAACATGTACGCGTACTTAAGTAACCAGATTGAGTTTGTTTTTCACTTTCAATCTCCAGCAGAAATTCACGGACGTGAACTTTCCGCCAGTACGCATACATGTACGCATACTCTCCTGGATTTCCAACAATCGCCAGTACGCGTACAGGTACGCATACTTTGGGTTCCCCGTCTTGGACTTTTACACTAATGTGAGAACACACTATGTTTATATCCAAAGATTGTTACATGTTCTAAACTCTCATTTCAATTATTGAAACTTTCTTAGAGGATGTTATATAGTTGTTATTCACAAAATATTTTTCATCAAAGCGATTTTCAAGTTATTGAAATAATCAACATGACTTTTGTCACGAGTAAAGATGAACTTGGCCAAAGCGAAAGCTTACCAACACATAGTTCGAGAAATAGATAAGCGAGATGATAAGTGCTTAATTCTTACATATTTATTACTCAAATTTATATTTATTAGTTCCTTATTTTTGCACATACTAATAATTTTAATTGATTTTATGAAATTTAATAAATAAAACTCAAATGCACTAATATACGATTACTTTGCCCGTAAAATGGATGAAAATTCAAATGCCTCGGGTGAGCGGTTGGAATTGGAGTTAATTCTCAAAATAGTTGGGGTCCACTAGTGTCGACATCATATAATGAGAATAATTCGCATATTTGGAAAATATAATTTGTCTTGACTACAAGAGTTGGAGGATTAATATAATATCCCTCATCTATGGAATGAAAAATGAGGCAATCATTTATCGGAGGAAGAAAATTAAATCATTAGTTGGAAACCAATATACTCCCTCCGTACCACATATATAGGCGGAGGGACCAATTCTCTTAGATTAAGAAATTTTTATTGATTTTATACATTTCTATGTTTTTCCTGTTTTACCCTTAATTATATTCCCAATGTTAGAGACATACACTCAATTGTGATGATTCCCAAACAAATAAATAGGGGTAATACAAGTAAAAAATCGTTTTGAAATTTGGACTCCGCCTATATAGTGGTACAAGGAAAAATGGAAATTCCGTCTATATAATATGTACGCAGGGAGTATTACCCATATTTTGTATTCCATTCATTTGGTAAATATAATACTAATTAAATGTGAAGATTGTGGAAAGATTTTAGAGACTTGGGTATAAAAAGGGGTCAAAGACACATGAGGATGAGGGGTGGGGGGTTCTCTAGTCTGGCGGAGCAAATAGTTTTAGTTTATTTATTTTCCTTTGTAATGAAATAATCTCTTCACTAGGGCTGCGGATGGAGCCCTATGATGTGTATTAAGAGAGGTCTAATTCAATTTCCATAATAATTCTTCTTGGTCCTATTTTCTTGCTTGGTAATGATAATAATTATTTTCATATTTCCTTGTGCTTCAACCAAAGGTTTTATGTTCTTATTTTAGAGATCAACACTTTAAGTGGAATGAATTATTAGTATTTTGAGAAATTTAATTGATCCTAACGTTATATCATACAGGGCGTACATATTGGTCCTAAATCGTCTCGAGCAATTTTGTGAAGAATTTTAAAGAGAATTGGTTGAATAATCTAGGATACATAATAGTGGTGAAATTCTAAGCCTTGGGTTTTTCTTATCTTCTTATTTTATCACCTTTTCTTATTATTGATCTCTTAATTATTCTTTTTAGCATTTTATTTTAATTAGAAATTAAAAGTAACAATAGTTAGTCCCAGTGGAACGACCCGTGCTTGCATACTAGCCAATCGATAGTCGTGCACTTGCAGTGCACAGTTTAATTCCCATCACGAGATAAACTCGGCTCGAAATAACAAATGTGTATAATCAAAAT
Organism: Papaver armeniacum; assembly: GCA_023531295.1. Taxonomy (NCBI): domain Eukaryota; kingdom Viridiplantae; phylum Streptophyta; class Magnoliopsida; order Ranunculales; family Papaveraceae; genus Papaver; species Papaver armeniacum. The sequence continues at coordinate 3,160 of JAJJWW010014947.1, read as the reverse complement.
CTATATAGCCATACGACTTTTGTCTCAAGATACAAGATAGAATAGATAGACTTTTGAGTGATAGATAAGTTCAAGCATCCACATACCTTTTTGTCGATGAAGGTCCACCAGTTCCTTGAGTAGTTCTTCGTCTTTGCATGATGAACACTGTGGACTCTAGAGCTCAACTACACTTACTAACCTAGTCCGAGACTTAGATATAAGTAGACTAGAAATCAAGACTTATAGTTTTGGCAACTAACTTGACAAACAAGCTTGAGATAGCAACGCTTGCGAGTTCAACCGAGCGTGCTCTAACAATCTCCCCCTTTGTCAATTTCAGTGACAAAACTATCAATACATATGGAATACAAAATAAATAAAACTTTGTAGCTTCTCATCCAAATGGTGGATCTCCTTGGCATCTTCAACACGACTCGAAATCTTCGTCACTTCCAAGTACTCCATGATTCTAAAAGTGATCAACTCAGCATCATAGTTGTTGAAGATCCGTAGCGATAACAATGAGAAAACAAATGCTCTCGATCATTGTTATACAGTGTCATAAGATATTACACAACATCAAAGTTCAATTGTATCACAACTTTGACAACAATACTATGGTGATATGCATCACTCACCCCATATCGCGATGAAACCTCCCCCCGCATAATGATTCGAAAACCATATGTATTTGTAGTGTGAACTACACATTAATTCTCCCCCTTTATTCCAATAAAATTGGCAAAGGTACGAAAACTAGTGGAATCCTAATGAATTTCAATAGAGATACTTCATGACCAAAATAAAACACATATCAACTTTTTTAGATGCAATCATATAGACGAAACCAAATACATTCATCAAGGAGTTTATAAAATACAAGATAACCCCTATAATATTCCACAGCCGCACTCCCCATAAAGGTTTGGAAATTAAACACAAGTTCAAAAAGAACTCTCCCCCATAAAATGTCATTCCTGAAAGTTCAACAAGAGCGACCTTGCTTTCACAAGAAAAGAAGGATTTCTTTGGACATTAACAAATCACATGAAACATGAATTTGTATCTATAAATCTCAATTAAATTAACCACAAGAGAACGTATGATTAATTTAATTGGAAATGCTCACATAAGATAACATACGGAGCCGCACAATATTTACATAAAAATATGGATCAGGGAAGATAAATACTGCGGAATAAACAAAGATTCATTCTATTTCTCATCACCATTTGCACAATGACATATAATAGACTTAATCTTTGTAAACAAAATCTCATCCTATCTTCCATCAATATTTTCATAATGACATAATAGGCTTATATATTGTGTGTCAAAATTTTATTCAATCTTTTATCAATACTTGCATATCGACATATGAAAGACTTAACTTTTGACCACGTATGGGACAATCATAGTTCACGGACGCAAACACACATATCCCATAACAAGTTGCAATATATGAAACCATGAAGATTAATATTGCAAAATCATCTTCCAAATAAACTTTAGAATTTAAATAAAAAATCTAAAGACATTGCAAGATGAAAACGTTGGACATAGCTATGTGTACTCACAATAATGGTTATTCCAAAACCTAGTTATCCTTCTTAAAAACACAAGAATAAATTCTCATAAGAAGTTTCCTAGACAAAAGTAAGAAAATAAACAATCTAGTAAACAAAGAAAGACTCTTAAACCACCAAAACCGAACACGAACAAAAGTCAAATAGACGTTTCGGAATCCTCATGAGCCTTGAGATATTTGAGCTTGTGATTGTCAGCATCCACTGCTTCTTCAGATAAGATATCCTCATTGAGAAGTTCTTTAACATGTGCCTTCATGAGAACAAGGTCATAATTAACCTTTTTCAACTCAGTTCCTAACACATCAAGACACTTCATAGTATCAACGAGTTTCAGTTTTGCTTCCTCAAAGTTTTTAAGAAAATCAAGAACCACTTCAGCAGAAATCTCTTCATCGTCCTCAATATCTGAGTAGTTATCAGGAGACTGGGAAAGAGAGTCCTAAACTTCTACAAAGGTTCCCTTCTTTACATCGAATTCGAAATATATATCATTATCAACAAAATCTTATGGCAGATCCCAAGAGCAAGGAGGAGAAGCCATTTTTGACAATGAAAACCTAGAGTGAGATAACTCAACTCAATAGAAAAGGTATATAAACGATTTCGAAAAACTTAGGGTTATCTAAGTCGGTTCGTGATGAGTAGCACATAAACCCGCACAAAAACAAGTACGACTCAAAGAAGGGACAAAGCACCCTAGAAGCGAACCACGAGGGTTGTTTGCACCACTTTATTTTGCTAAGTGAATAAATTCACACATCTTAGGTCTCATAAATCTTATGTTCTCATAAGAGAAAAATGTAGATTATAAGTTTAGCAATTTTGACATATAAAAGAAAAAAGACAAAAATACTCATGCCGAAGTATTTGTGACTGATAATCCACCTAAGACTTAATAAAAAAGCTAGATAATCAGAAAACACTTTGTCATCAAGTATACCTGATCATTTCTCACTCAACCAGGATTTTTGTGAGTGAGATTTCAACCTTGTGATTAATTAGCTCAAGTATGAGCCTTGAGCTCATCAAATGAACGTTGTTTCCGGTTAAACCTCTTACTCCTGAACTTTTGAGGAAACCCATTATGATGTGAAAAGTTATCATAAAAATTGCTATCATCAAAATACGACACAGAAAATGGATTCTTACCCGAAGGATTTTGTCTAGCGGGAATTGACAGCCTGTTGATAATTTCTTTATATCTTTCAATTATCCTTTTTAGGTTGGCTTCCATCTTTCCATTGCATCCTTCTTCCGGTACCTTTTTCACATCTTCGACAACATAATCTCCATTCTTAATTGAAGAATACCCATGAGTTCTTCTTCGATGAAGTGTTTTAGGAAGATTGTTTCGCATTTGAACATTTGAAGAACATATTTAACTGACTTTCCTGATGGGGTACACAGGGTGAGTGCTAAAACCAATTGGTTTAGACATACGAATGTCAGTTACACCTTTGAGAATCAAATATAAGGTGTGTTGAAGACGAATAATAGAATTGTCATTCAACTTAGAATTCCTCTTTTGTTCACCAACCCCTTTTGAATCACAAAAGAGACACACTTTCTCGATCGCTTTGAGTGATTAG